>VONZ01000393.1:247500-654313 GCA_012976165.1 Labeo catla | reverse complement strand
TGAATTATCTACCTGTTATGATCAACCTGCCTGTCTGGAATTCCCACCCACCCTCCCTCTTCTGCCCATGTCAACGTCTGTCTGGTCACCGCTGTCCCCTGACAGCCCCTCTGCTCACCCTCAGTCCACCACCTGTGCAGTGGGCTCGCCGCGGGTCTGCCAGCTTCCATCGGCGTCAGGGCTGGAGGATCCCTCATCTCCGCCTCCAGCCTTAGAGTCCAGAACTCCGCCTCGGCCCTCCGACCCTGCGGCTCCACCACGGCTCTCAGCGCCCTCGTCTCCATCGTCGCCCGTCGGTCCACCAGCTCCACCGGGCTCCCTTGTCTTTCCGGCTCCGCCCTGGTCGGTCGTCGTCCCTCCGTCACCTCAGGACTCTGCTCCTCCGGCTGCGCCTCGTCACTCCGTCCCACCGGCTCCTAAGGACTCCTCCCTCCCTCCGGCACAGCCTCCATCGTCTGTTGCTCCGGCTCCGCCGCGGACCTCCGGATCTCCGCCTCTGCCTTGGTCGCCAGAGCCTAGGGCTCCGCCTTGGCCCTTCGGATCCTCGGTGTCACCCTGATTCGCTGCTCGTTTCCTCGCTGGCTCTCCGGGCTAGCGTTCGGCCTGGCCGGTCGGGTTCCTGAGTCGTCAGCCCTTCCTCCACCATGGCTCCTCCCTCCGTCGGCTCCACCGTGGGTCGTCATCATGGCTGCGGTCTGGGTCTCTCTCTGCTTCTCCTGCTCCGGGTCCCTCCTGTTTCCTCCTTGGCTCCTCCCACCTTCGTCACCCCCCTGGACTATGTTGTGACACCTGAACTGTCTGTCCGGCCATGGCCTCCTGAACTCCCCGATCCGCCATGGCCTCCTGAACCGCCCACCTACCCTCCTCTTTTTTCGATGTTATATGGCGCGAGACGCGCCTATTCGGAGGGGGGCGTGATGTCACATTTATGTCAGTTCTGTTTTGGTTTCTCCCATAGTCTCCCCCTGTTGTTCTGTTGAATTTGGTTTCTTCCTTATTATTGTGTTCACCTGTCTTTGTAATTAGTTACCCTTTATAAGTCTGTTTGTATTTTGAGTTCTCTGTCAGTCCTTGATGTTGTTTGGTATTCGTGGATGTATCGCTGTGTTCCTGCCTGTTCCTGCCTGATTCGTATGAAGATTTATATTAATGTAATTGTTTGTATCGTATCTCGTTTCCCGTCTCGTCCATCCAGCACAACCGTAACACTGATAACTTAGCATATTGTTAAACATTTAGCCTGATAGCCTTGCATACCATTAACGGTTCAGTTGGATCACCTAGCATACCGTTAAACATTTAGTCTGATAAAATATACTTTTAACCAGTTAGTTTGATAACTTAGCATAGTATTAAATACTTAGCCTAATAACCTACTTTTAACCAGTTTGCCTGATAACTTAACATATCATTAACTACTTAACCTAATATTGTTAACTCCTTAGCCTAACAGTTTAACATGTTAACTGATTAGACTAATAACTTAGCATACCATTAACTGCACAGTTGAATAGCTTAATGTATTATTAACTGAATAACCAGATAGCTTAGCATACTGATAATTACTTAGTCATATAGCTTAGCCTACCGTTAGGAACTTAGCCTGATAACTTAACACTTGGTTTAATGTTTAGCCTGACAGCTTAGCAAACCATTAAACGTTTAATACTTTTAACCAGTTAGCTTGATAAATTGACACAGTGGTAAACACTAGGCCTAATAACCTGTACTTTTAACCAGTTAGCCTGATAACTTAATACTGTTAACTTCATAACTTAGCATATTGTTAACTGTTCAGTCTGATATCTTAGCCGGCCGTTAAGCAATTTTAGCCTGATATCTTAGCATATCGTTAACTCCTTAGCCTAATAGTTTAACGTATGTTAACTTCCCTTACGAAAATTAACCATTGTTTTACTACAAATAAAACAAAAAAAAAAACATGGTTACCATAGTTAAATCATGATAATTACACATAAACCACAGTTTTGTTACACCAACCATAGTTTAACCATTGTATTTGTAGTAAAACTATGGTTATACAAATGGTGATCAATGCGTAAAAAAAACATGGTTACTACACTTTTACTTAAAAAAAAAAAATAAAAAAAATAAAAATATGGTTAATTTTCGTAAGGGTGATTAGCTTGATAGCTTAGCCCACCGTTAACTGCTTAGTCTAATAGCTTAAAGTGGTCATCGGATGCTAAGTTCACTTTTACATGTTGTTTGAACATTAATGTGTGTTGGCAGTGTATGTACAAATCTACCCTATAATGACAAAGATCCATGCAGTGGTAATTAATCTGTAAAAATAATATTTCTTTTTTCAAATCGAGCCATTCTCAGATGTCTGTTGTTGTGGCGTCACACCGACAGAGGCCGCTCCCATGATAGTTGATTGACATGAGTGTTTTACCTCAGATCAGCTGTAACAGTCCAACCTCTTTGTTTCGATGCTGGAGCAGGGATGTGTTAGACAAAAATCTCTCCGATTGAGCGATTGAGGTGTTGCTGGATGTAATAATGAACATAGTGGTCGTCATTTACTCCCGACATCTGAGCCGCTGAAGATACAGTGGATTACTTTTGTTTGTGAAGGGAATGCGCCTCCTGATCTACATATATCCGTCCATGTTCGTGCAAATCATTCATGATCCAGCTTCACTTACAGCAGAAGTGAGTATAAGGTTTTTTTTTATGAATCTTTGCAATCGCCTTTCCTAATAATGCAAGTTAGCGAGTTTAGCGGCTAAATGCGGCTAAGGTAAACAGGCTCGTCTCTCCACAGAGAGAAGAGAGGCGCGGGGCGAGTAGAGCTCATTTGCATTTAAAGCAGCCTCGACCAGAATGAGATGATTTTTGCAGAGCTGATTTTGACAAGGTAAAAAGGGTGTTGTTTTACACAACCATTGAGAATTTTTAACAAAATTATATTATAGACTTTTCATTAAGACCCTAAAGAATCATACCAACTTGTGGAAAATGGGCATCTGATGACCCCTTTAACATAACATTGACTGAACAGCCTGATCACTTAACCTTATAGCTTAGCCTACTGTTAGGAACTTAGCCTGATAACTTAGCATATTGTTAAATGTTTAGCCTGATAGCTTAGCTTAGCATAACATTAACGGTTTAGTTGGATCACTTAGCATACCGTTAATCATTTCATCTGATAACATACTTTTAACATACTTGGCATAGTATTAAACACTTAGCCTAATAACCTGCTTTTAACCAGTTAGCCTAATATCTTAACACACTGTTTACTGCTTAATCTAATAGCTTAACATACCGTTAACTTAATAGCCTGATAGCTTAGCATGCTAATAACTTCTTAGTCTATCTTTAGGAATTTAGCCTGATAACTTAGCATACTGTTAAATGTTTAGACTCATAGCTCAGCATACCATTAATGGTTTAGCCGGATTGCTTAGCACAGAGGTTCTCAACCTTTTGGAACTAAAGCCCCCCCAAACCTCCCCTATCATGTGGCACCCCCCTCCCTCCCTCCCTCCCTATAAAGTCTGTAAGATTGTACATTTTACATGCTAGTCTACATTTTAATATTAAGACAATTTTAAGAGTATAGTTGTTAGTTAATTATTTTATTTAATTTTATAAATTAGTCCATTTTAAATGTTATAAATAAGTCCGGGCTTCGGGACAATTTTCAAGTTACAGTTCAGACTCAGGCCGGGCCTCGGGTCTGTTTTAGGCTTCTCCTTATTTTAATATTTTATACATACACCAATTATGGTGATGAAAACAAATTTCCGCGCTGGTGGAAACACCACGAGACTTCACTTTTGCTTTCACTTTCGAGACCGACTCGGAAAGCGTTTAGTGTCTCCGCCAGCAGCAGCAAATCAGCGCAGGTGGAAGATCCGCGTTCAAGCGCACGCAATAGGCTGAAAATGCCACAAAGCACCAGCAAACGTAATTACAATGAATGTTTCGGGGGAAATAAGGGGATATTTGAATTATTTATTAATAAACCAGCGTTTTCAGTGTAGCAAGGATGAAGTTGCCGATCCTGACTGGGACGCGCCTTTAGAAATGCATCTTTACAGATGACATATAGAAAGAGTTTTTGTGACAGAGCATTTGTTTTATTTCGTTAATTAATCATTTCAAGCGTTCTATAGATATATGTATCATGTCTGTGAGGTATGCATTTGCTGAGTTTCGGTTCATTTTTGTGAAGCGCTCCTGTTGAGGCATTAGAAAGCGCATCATGTTTGTTTTCTTTATTTAATAAAAGCACCTTTTGCAACGTTTTGTTGATGCTGTGAATGCACACAAATAAAAGTTGACCCTTAACAGTTGCGAAAGATGTATTATGAGCAAAAATGACGGAATATTTTAAATTGTTTCCACTGAAAAAACAATGCAAGTCATCGCGCTGGCGCCTCAATGTCCTGCAATGCGCCTTTAGCTTCCGCTCTCCGCACAAATTTGGGTATGCGTCTAATAGCACATATTTCTCTAAGTTTAACATTGCAACTAACATTGTTTTATACTTGAACTCTTTTGGGCCTATATCTATAGATTTTATTTTAAACAAGTCGTGATGATTTGAGAAGGCAAAATTGATCAAACAGTCCTTACTTTAAAAAACAAAAACTTTAGGCTATATTTAATGAACAAAAATGCTCCAAACGTTTTTCTAAATTAACGTAACAAAATAATGAAACGAAATAAAATCACTTTACCATTACATACAAAACTGAACTTTCAATAGTTGAAAGAGTAGTATAAGCTGTTTTGGGAGAAGGGGGGAAAAGACGGGCTCGGGCCGATAATTCTGATAAGCTGTCGGACAAGGGCCGGGCTAGGAAATGTATATGAGGCCCGTGCAGGGCTCTAATTAACATTTATCCGAATACTTTAATTATTATTCAATGTTTGCAACACAGAAATGTAACATATACCGTGTATCCTGGTCGTGAAGCTTGTTCAAACAAAGCTTAACTTACATGAGCAGAGCTCTCTCTGAATCAGCGGTTGCGCGAAAGCAGGTTTAAATATTCCGATGTGATTGCGATTTCAAAGGTTTTATAGGCATGGCGAAATCATCATCATATAGCAGTAAGATTGTGTGTGTTTGAATCGAGATCGCGACCTTTCAATGAATAATCCATATGAGTTTATAGCCTATGTATTTTTGTACGTCAAAAGTTACTCGCGCCCAGGCCCGGGCGGCCCCCCGGTTCCGCGATCCATGATTTGCGCCCCCCTTCCGATCCCTCCGCGCCCCCCCAGTGGGGCGCGCCCCCCCTGTTGAGAACCACTGGCTTAGCATACTGTTTAACCTTTTTAGCCTGATAAAACATAATTTTTACCAGTTAGCTTGATAATTTGTTGAACATTTAGCCTAAGAATTTACTTTTAACTTGTTAGCCTGATAACTTAACATATTATTTACTTGTTAACCTGATAGCTTAGCATATTGTTAACTGTTTAGTCAGATTAGTCTGAGTTTAGCATACCTTTAAGCACTTAGCCTGATTTCTTAGCATACTGGTAACTACATAGTCTAATAGCTTAGCCTGCCATTGAGCAGTTAGCCTGCTGTTTAGCACTTAGCCTGATATCTTAGCATACTGTTAACTCCTTAGCCTAATAGTTTAACATGTTAACTGATTAGCATGATAGCTTAGCACACTGTTAACTGCTCAGTCTAGTAGCTAATAACTGTATAGCATACTAATAACTGTATAGCCTCAACGCTTAGCCTATTTGGAACGTAGCCTGGTAACTTAGCATATTGTTGAATGTTTAGCCTTATAGCTTAGCATACCATTAACAGCTTAGCCGGATCACTTAGCATACCATTAAACATTTAGCCTCATAACAAATACTTTTAATGAGTTAGCTTGATAACTTAGCACAGTGTTAACCACTTAGCCCAATAACCTGCTTTTAGCCTGACAACTTCACATACTGTTAACTGTTTAACCTGATAGCTTAACATATTATTAACTGTTTAGCCTGATAACTTGGTGTACTGGTAAACACATAAGATATAGGAGTCAACCAATTATCGGCATCAATATTAAGCATTTTTATGGTTAACGGTATCGGTCATTTTCAAAACCGATTTGCTGAAAAAATTATATAAATATATTTTTGTCAGAGCCCTTGTTATTCTTAATTTTGACATTAATTTTCAATTTTGTACCAGACATATATATTGGTTTAAAGTATCGGCATGAGCCCTGAAAAACACACATCGGTCGACCCCTAAAAGCATACTGTCAACCATTTAACCTGATAACTTACCATACTATTAACTGCAAAGACTGATAGCTTACCATGCCATTAACTGTTTAGTCAGATCACTTAGTATACTGTTAAACAGCCTGAAAACATACTTTTAATCAGTGAGCCTGATAACTTAATAAACTGTAAAACAATTAGCCAGGTAACATACTTTTACCAGTTAGTCTGATAGTCTTCCATACCGTTAACTCCTTAGCCTGACACCTTTCGATAGTTTAGCATACCGCTAAATGATTGATAATAGAGGTGCTCCGATCAGGATTTTTGAGGCCGATCACCGATTGCCGATCACAGGAAGCTGTATCTGCCAATCCGATCACCGATACCGATCTTTTTGAAGCCTCCTATTAATCATGTAAAATTATTTAGAGATACTCCAATCAGGATTTTTAGACACTTATTCAGGGCCTGGTGTTTTTGTTTTTGTTTTTGTTTTGTTTTGTTTTGAGAGAGAGGGGAGTTTTTTTTAATTTGAGGGGCGGAGAGGAGACTTAAAATATATATATAGAAGATATATATATATTTAGAATTGTGCATTTATTGCACAATAGCTTGCACACATCACAAATCTATTTCCACAAACATATTTATACATTATTTTGATTTCTGATCCAAACATTGTTATTGAAAATACCTTTTCAGCATGTTTACCGCAAACAAGGCGCTGTCACTTTAATTCTGCGCGCGCGGCACAGACTCCGTGCCGAAACGATCTGTACACTGCTGCAGATACACCGCTCCTGGAACGCACTACTAGACTGCAACCGTGTGCAGCTTGAACGCTTTAATCCGTTAGCATGAGAACGGGAAAAAATACGCACTGCAAACGGAGGTATGTGAACGTGGCGTTATGTGTTTACGCTTCCAGTGTGCATGAGCGCCCAGTCTCCAGGAGAGCGCGCGAGCGCTGAATGGTTAAACACTGGAAAGAATTAAAAAGAAAAGCAGTTTACAAACTTTAGCGATGATGCGACACTGATTCTATTGTGCAAGTAACAATTCCTTTGCCAACTGTGCAGCCATGTGGTGATTGGAAGCCATTTGCGCACTTTTGTGTGAAAGAGAGAGAGCGCGCGGTCATTCACTCGCCCTGTTTGTGAAATTACAGCTCACATAATTTTTCAAATTACTTTATAAGTTATTTAATGAAGAAATATGAATTGTACCTCACCTTCAGCATTACTAATTGTTTTATCCCCGCCGAAAAGCGCCTAAGACGGTGCCGTTGCATGTCGTACCAAACCTTTCACGGCAGGCGTGTAATCAGTTTTAGATCGGTTTATGAGATCGGCCTTTTTAGAGACCGCAGATCAAACATCCCCAAGCGATTATCGGCCGATAGTGATCGGTAGCCGATCAATCGGAGCACCCCTAATTGATAACTGTTTGTGGTCATATCTCTCAGTGTGTCTGTGCTAAAGGTTAATGCGAACTTGGGTCGGTTAAACCTCCTCTGTAACTCAATCAACAGATATGGGATCAGTACACACCGTTGCGGTATTGAGTTACGGTGACAGCGCTGAAGTCTAATGTCGTTCGTCCACACTTCTGGAACCTTCCTGATGTGCCTGTCTAGAGGGAACGATTTAGTCTAGTCAGAGTGCTTGAGGGACGGGAGCTGGTCGTTGGTTAGGAAAGAACACGATGAGAGACATTAGCTTCCAGTACTGCTCGGTGTGTGCATGGGAAAAGGTAAGCAGAGAGGGAAAACTGAGTGATTGTAGTTATTGCTGTCATAAGGGTAAAGACTGCATGAGCGTCTAATAAACACGTCTGTGCTTTTTCTGTGCTTTTCATAGGAGACCGTTTATGGATTCAAAGCACTTATCTTGTTTATTAATGCATGAATCAATTTATGTATGTATAACCTGCGTAAATATTGTATATGCACAGTGGGGTCAACAGGTTTGAGACCACTACTGATGCTTTCGGTTTTGCATTTATTTCATATTTAATACAAGCATTTTTAATTTCTTTAATATTTTCATTGTGGTCTCTCCTTTTTTTAGTTTTGAATGAAATAAATAGTTAATACTTAAATTGTAATGATATTTTACAATATTACTATTTTTACTGTTTTTTTTTTTATCAAATAAATGTAGCTATGGAGAACGTAAGAGACTTCTTTCAAAAACATTGAATCTTACCCACCCCAAACTTAATTACATGTGTAAATAATTCACATGTAATTTCAAAATGACAAAAAGTCAGACTTGGGGTTTGGGTTAAGGTTAGTTGGTAGTATTATTAAAATTATACAACAGTTATGGTCCACATATTTGTTTGGCTTAGCAACATTTCAAGAGTTCACTTCAACAGATAGAAAAAATCTGTAGTACAGAATGTTCTCATTTAGGCAGCTAACTACATTTGTGTGTGTGTGTTCTCATCATGCTACTTTAATAAGTAGTTGATGAAGACTTTGTGTAAGAATGTCTCTCACATTACTTGAACTCATATTGGGTAATACAGCTAGCACCTCAGTGGTGTAATAAGATCAGCTCAAGGCTACGGAAAGTCTGATCTCTGATCATCTCTGATGTTCGCACCCTTGGCAGGGTCCATTTCTCTTTCTCCTCCTCTCCTTTCCTGCATCGCTTATCGCTTTTCCTCTGATAATCGCTCTTCTCATTTCACTGCAAGGCTAAAATTCAGTTGAATTCTCTGGACATCAGAGGATGGATGAGATTCTGTGTCTCACCCCTGCCTATTACACCATTACTTTGTGCCCTGTGGTTTATCGGTTGGAACTCAGTAATGTTATACTGATTTACATATTTTTATGTTAGTTTGTTTGCCACATCAAGAGACAGTATGCAAATAAATCTAATTACAGAGGGGAAACATTTAATATTTTTTTTCTACAACATTCTAAACTGCATTTTTGGAATTTTGCTGCTGTGTTACCAAGGTAACATTCCGATTTAGAATAAATTGGTAGTGATGTACAACTTTGTGTAGGGTTTACCAGACACACACACACACACATACACACACATATGAGGCTAGACTAGCCTGCATCTTTCAGAGTACTCACTTCAAGTGCTCTGGCCTTTAAAGTGAGTAGGCTGTTGTGATACTCGCTTCTAAATGGATCTCAATGTTTCTTTACGATAGAAGGGGCATTAAAGGATCAGCCCTATACTTCTGCCGTTCAAAAGTTTGGGATCAGTAAGATTTTTTAACGTTTTTTTTATGCACATCAAGGCTGTATTTATTTGTTAAATATACAGGAAAAAATGTTATTATGATGTAAAATAACATTTTTCTATTTTAGTATACGTTAAAATATAATTTATTCCTGTATTCAAAGCTGAATTTTCAGCAGGGGCATCAGCCATTACGCTAGTATTTAGTGTCACATGATCCTTCAGAAATCATTCTAATATGCTGATTTATTATCAGTCAGTTGTCAAACAGTTGTGCTGCTTAATATTTTTTGGAAACTCTGATACTTTTTTAGGATTCTTTTATGAATAAGAAGTTAAAAAGAACAGCGTTTATTTGAAATAGAAATCTGTTCTAACAATATACACTACAATTTAATAGTTTGGTGTCAGTATTTTTGTTTTCCCTTTTTGAAAGAAATTAATACTTTTCGGCAAGGATGTGTTAAATTGATACAAAGTGATAGTGATACAAAAACTTATATTGTTAGAAAAGATTTATATTTTGAATAAATGCTGTTCTTTTTAACTTTTTATTCATCAAAGAATCCTGACAAAAGTATCACACGTTCCAAAAAGTATTTGGCAGCACAACTGTTGCCAACTTAGATAATTCTAATAAGAAATCGGCATATTAAAATGATTTCTGAATGATCTGAATGGCTGATGAAAATTAAGCTTTGCATCACAGGAATAAATTATATTTTAAAGTATATTAAAATATATTTTAAATTGCAATCACATTTCATAATATTACTCTTTGCTGTATTTTTGATCAAGATCAAGTAAATGGAACTTTGATGAGCACAAGAGACTTCTTTAAAAACATTTAAACTCTTACGGATTCCAAACTTTTGGACAGCTGTGTGTGTGTTTTTTGGTTCTGTGGTGTAAAAAATTATGTATAAGGTAAAAAGGTGATGGTAAAAAAAAGAAACGCTTATCTTTGAACATCGTTAAAAACAACCAGTTTACTGCATTTAGGGCAACTGACCCTTCGCAGGGAGCTTTATTAACAATCATTATGCCAAATCTGCTCTTTTACAACTCAGGAGAGATTAACATTGGAAGACTTAAACTTGAAAAATATTTCTGTGGTTAAAAAACTTCTGATGTTCATTCTTGTTTATTTCATGTTTTAAGTAAATATGAAAAGATGATTGGTTAACATACCACTTGAACTGAGGTGCTACAGCAATCTGTCACGACACGTAAAGACCCACAAAATGGTATTTATTGTTTAAATTTCTTTTAAAAAATGACAAAATTTAAAAGATAAGACTGTTTCATGCCAGAAGTCACCTGCATTGTCTTGTCTTGTACAATTTGGTCGGGAATCAATGCAGGAAAATAAATTCATAATGAAATGGTTTGTAGTGGCAGATCTACATCCAAGTGATGTGGATTATTAAAAAAAAAAGAAAAAATGTACATGGTTTTATCCAAAATTGTTAAATGAATTTTGAGATGTAGGTGTGACACTCAGAAATGAATGCAAAATGATTGGAGAAGTTTGGCATATGTCACCAGAGAGAGATTGAATATTGACATTTTGATTCAACACATGCATGGATGTATTATTTACAATAAGAGCTTTTATAAAGTAGATGTTCATTTTTTCATTGCTGAAGATCATAGGATGTTCATTGGTGTGAGTGTTAGTACATAATTTCAGATGTAAAAACTCATCAGAAATGAGTATAGTCTTTAATGTTGCTGGTATGGGCTTGTTTCACACTCCTTAAGGATAGTAAATCCAAAAATCAACTGCATATACAGTACAAAATAATGTCTTAATTGAAATATGACAATGATTGCATGTCTGTTTTGTTTTATTTTGTTTGTTTATAGTTTTGTTTGGGATTAGAGGATAGAAAATATAATTTTCTCATTATAAACAAAATATAAATCAGTTAAAATTGCAATCAGTGTGTGTCTATTGTAGTTTAGTGTTCTCCTGCCGCATTGACTGTTTGAGCTGAAGATCTGGGCAAACTTAAGGAATATAGATGATCTTCTGCACCAGTGATGACTCATTCACGCGCACACGCACGCACGCACGCACACACCCTGCAGATACAAAGGAGGAGAGACTGGGTAGAAGAGAGACAGAGAGGAAGAAATTACAGTAATGGAGTGAGAAATACAGTGCATGCTTGGTCACACACTTGATAATGCATGCATACACACACACAGTTACATTATGATAACAGGAGTCAGATTAGCCTTAGATTATGTCACATAAGAGAATTCTGGCTGACATTTATATGTGTGTTTATTTGTGCGACCCCTTATATTTATCTATATGTGTAAGCCTGTATGTGTGACTTGGTTTGACATTCAATCGTCTGACTCTGAATCCACCATTCTGCAATCCATTTTGCACTTTATGCATGTGCATGAGTTTGTACACGTGTAGGGAGCTTTATGCATGCGTACTTGGCACGAAAACAAGTCCAGTTCGTAATGCACATTTTGCACGTTTCATAATATTTCAACTAGAACAGCTCTTTCACATTCAATCATTTCTAGTTCGTAACTGAGCCACATCCAAACACTGGAAACCAGACAGGCGTCTGCTCTCCAGGGCCTGGCGGACTGACTGAATGTGAGCATGGAGAGAATGATTGATGTGTGATTTCAAACAAGATCAAGCGTTAGAGAAGGACGAAGGTTGGTTTGGACACAGTAGGGTGCCTGGAGTCTGGAGCATTTAGTGTTGCTCCATGAGTTGTAAGCTGTAATTGCTTTTGATAATGGTTTGCTATTAATTAGTACGGTCAGATCTTATATTTGAAGTTGAGCAGGTAGCTTTAGACTCCACAGTTTAATCTCAAAATCTTTTCTTTAATGAATAGTCAAAATGTTTATTTCATCTAATGATTCTTTTCCTACTTTTCAAGAAGAAAACATTAAAAAATGCAATTTCTCTGCCAAATGCTGACATATTTTTGTTAATAGAAACATTTAAATACATTTTTGCAAAACCTCTGGCTTATAAGAGTCATTCGTTGAAGAATCACTTGGACACCATTTATTTGTCTGTGTGGGTTTGAATCACTAAAAATAGTCAACTCATAAAGGTGATTTGTTTGGGAAATGGTTGGACTGCACAGGTCTTGCTATATGGTTTTGATTTGCTAAAAATAATCTACACACAAATAATACATTTAGGAATCAGACTGCTCTGGTTGGGCTGTATGTTTTTGATTCATTTAAAGAGAATCGGCTCAAAAGAGTCATTTAAGAGTCATTCATAGATACAGAATTTAGAAGAACGGACTAGCAAGAACCATTAATACAATTAGACCAAGACTGCATTTATTTGACCAAATATAGTAAAACAGTTGGTGAAATATTATTAAAATTTAAAATAAATGCAGTCTTTAGTGTCACATGAACTCATTCTATTATGCTGATTATCCTCACTAAATATTTCTTATTATTATCAATGTTGTTAATATTTTTCTGGAAACCGTAATGCTGTGATTGTTTTTTTTTTTTTTCTGGATTGTTTAATGAATAAAAATGTTCAAAAGGACCAAATTTATTTGAAATCGAAATCTTTTGCAACTTCAAAAATGTCTTTACTTTCTTTGCTGATCAATTTAATGCATTATAAAATGTATTCATTCATATATAAATTGCTTCATCCTAGACAGAAATGTTACATGGAAAACAAATAAACAGTTATGCAGTTCTCATGTTTCTTTTTTTTAAATTTATTTATTTTGATAAAAATCCCTGACTTTATGCATCTCCTCTAGTTTCAGAAGAAACCTCAACAATGTTTTAAATTGCTCAAGTCTGCTATCAAGAATGAGCTACTTAAAGGGTTAGTTCACCCAAAAATGAAAATTAGCTCATTATTTACTCACCATCCAGGCATCTTAGGTGTTTCTCTTCATCAGTCCAAAACAACTCCAATAAAGTGCATCCATCCATAATAAAAAGTGGCTGCTGTTGTGAATTAATGCATTTTTGTAGAAAAATATCCATATTTAAAATGTAACAATCACTTTAATCTAGCTTGCACTCACTGTTGTACACGGAAGCAGCTCTAGGTAGATGACGTTAGATGTTGCTGTTTGTTTACAGGAGCAAAGGAAACAGTTTCCTTACTTTAGCGAAGAAAAAACAATCTCCTCTTGGTTTTTTAATTGAAATCCTCCGACATTCTTCTTCACAAATCCTCATTTTATGCTTCTAATGCACAACCATTGTTTTGGTCTCTACCCTGCACGTCCGTGTTGGTCACTTCCAGGTGGTGTATGTGTAATGCCGACATCATACATCATGCAGAACTGCTTCCGTGTACGACCAGTCAGCACAAGCTAGATTAAAGTGATTCTTACATTTTAAATATGGATATTTTTCTTACAAAAATGCATTGATTTGCTACATGAGGCCTTTATTTACCCCCATGGAGCCGTGTGAGGCACTTTTTATTAGGGATGGATGCATTTTATTGGACTTGTTTTGGACTGATGAAGAGAAACACCCATCTATGCTATTCTAAAGCCAGGATAGTTTTTAATATAACTCGGATTCATCTGAAAGAAGGAAGTCATATACACTTAGGATGCCTGGAGGGTAAGTAAATAATGCGCTAATTTTCATTTTTGGCTGAACTAACCCTTTAATGCTACACACATTTGCTAGCTGTCTGCTCTTACTATGTCAGGCAATGTTATTTGCCTACTTTTATGTCTCCCTAGGAATTCTAGGAAACAAAAATAATAATTCAGTAAACCGTAACTAAGAACTCCATTAAGTTATAAAAGCGCATCCTCTGAACAATAAAATGTTCCTGTGGGCTCTCACCCTTCAGCCCCTCCCTGCTTACAGTAGCCTGCCTCATCTCTTCCTCTCTAAGATTCGTCTATTCTTAGCCCGGTGAGTCAAAACAAGCCTGTTCCATTGGCTGGATGTGATCGCTCAAATAACTCCCTTTACCCAGAAGGCTCGAACGGTCTCTCTGGCTGACCGATGTGCTCTGTGGCCACCGCAGCAGAATTGCATTGTGGGAACAGAGCTAAGTTTCTATCTCTTTCATATAGTATAAATCATCATCATGTGATTAGCCAACAAAGCTGCCACATGATATTTTAGCGCCTCCTAAATGTATTAAGCCCAGCGTGAGCTCCCTCGGTGACAGCTCTATGATTAATGAACAGCAGCTCTGACAGTGAGCAAGAGAATAACCTACTTGCATCATATGAAGGGACTCCAGGTCGCATCTATAGACTTCTTAAATTACTCAGAAAGACTCGGCTCGTGGACTGATATCAGAGTTGATGTGATCAATGAAGTCTGTCTGAAATCTTCTGCATCTGTCTGAAGACGCCCACTCTATGACGCACAACAGAAACATTGATGTGAATGAAAACTGATCAGGAGCACTGCTACGAAAAAATCTTCTGTAACACATAAACAGCTTGTTTTTTTGTGTTTTATTACTAATTAAATGTTTGCCAACAAATCCATAGTTCATTTTTTGCTGGTGCATTTACCTTGCTGAAAAGACCAGCTAAGGCCAGCATAAATGTCCAGTCTGGTTTATGCAGGTTTGGTGCTTATACAGGTTTCATGCTTTTCACTAGCACAGTAATACTAACAAAAAATACAGTTGCAATTATAGTGCCATCATTGTTGGAGAAAATAATTTAGACTATAATTTTATTAATTGATTTTATTCCTCAACTATTGCTTGAATCCAAATGTGGATATAGTGCCTAAGCAAACCCTAATCAGGGCTCCAGGGCACACAAATAAACATAGTCCAAAGACCAAAAGACCAAAAATGACGGAGTATTTTAAGAGCAAGTGACCGCGCCAGTGCCTCCATCTGTTATGCAGTGAGCGCGCACTAATCAGCTTTCACACTACGCACAGACACTTGAACAGCGCACATTTTCCTAAGCTAAGATTAAATTGAGTTACCATTTAAAGTTGCTACTACATACATCTTTCAGATGAAAAGCCATATTTGAGGTCGATGAATGATAGGTGAGCATTTGGATGTCCTGTCTGAAGTACTATGTTACCAGATAGACCAGCCGTTAATGATATGTTCGTCACCGACTGCGTGACTTTGCCACTTCCTGTGGAATTTTTTTCTGTGACTAAGCGACTAATAAATTTTGGTCGACCAAGCCTCTTTTCATCGACTAACGGTTAGTCGACTGTTAGGGGGCAGCCCTAAAATTGACTTTTATTAACAATGTTAAAATCTAATTTTTATTTAGAAAATGTATGTATTCTACTCTTATTAAATGCACCGTTATTCTTCTAAAACTGCCTGACAACTTCAGTGATTATGTGATTTAGTCGCAAATTGGAGAAAAGTTTTTTCAAGGGACTTTGTGACTTTTCTTACTTTATGCACAGTGTAAAACTCTGACAAAATTTGATTTCTTGATGATTTGATGTTTTATAATAGTGAATTTATAATTTCAAAATATAAAGCAAAAAGTAGAAGTGAATGACTAATAAGCCAATAAGTTATAATTGTTATAATGCTGTTATAATGCTGATTTGATGTATTTTTTAATTTTACATAAGCACTTGTTTACCACAAAGTATATTTTGGTCATTCAGATTGGATGTTTTTAGAGCTTTAAAGTGTCTGAAATACTTGTGAAATGCTTGAAAGTCATTGAAAAGTGCTTGAATTAGTGCTTGCTTTTTTTTTTTTTTTGAAATAGCAGTGCTTATTTATTCGCACTGGCAGAAAAAATGGTTGTAAAAAAGTGGGCATTTGGCCACAGTCTGGAGCCCACAGTGAAAAAACATTATTAGCAGCTTTTGCTGTTTTGTTTGTTTGTTTGTTTGTTTTTGTTTTGTTTTTTTTAAACAGCTAAACAGACCAGACCAGGAGGCTTTTTTTTTCTTTTTTCTTTTTTGCTATGATTTGCTTTGCTTTCTTTTGATTGCATCTGCTGTCCTCATTTGTAAGTCACTTTGGATAAAGCGTCTGCTATATGATTAAATTAATATAATTCCATTTTTGTATTTTTTGGGGTTTTTGTTTTGTTTTGTTTTTTATTGTTTCTAATTGCTTCTGTTGTCCTCATTTGTAAATCGGTTTGACAGTGCCTGCTAAATGAATAAATATTTAGTTTTGTTGATTGCTTCGATTGGCCTAATTTGTAAATCACTTTGAATGAAAGCGCCTGCTAAATGATTAAATGTTTAGTTTTTTTTGTTTCGTTTTGGCATACAGACCGGACATTTTCAGACTTCTTTTTGGTCTTCATGAACTCTTAACTATAGCTAACAAAATAATAAGTAAGCTTATGACGCATTTAAAGCTGCTCATTTATAGATGTTTAATTATTCAGTGAACGTCAAAAACAATAACAGTAAGAATACTATTATTTTATTAAATTCATTAATCTGACAATAAATTTGATCAGTCATTTTCAGCTCAGCTGCATCTGTATAAATCCTTTTCTTTATCCATTTGCAAATTGCTTTTCATTTTATTTTTTATTTAATGCATGGATAACTCATTGTTTAATTTTAGTCTCCTCCACTGTTATTTTAGTAATATTTAAATGCTATTATGGTATTTATTACTATTTGTAATTAGCCTTTTTTGTATATATTCAGTTTTTGTTTTATTTTAGTTAACATTTAGTATTTTTGTTATGTGCCAGTCAATTTTATTAGTTGTTTTTTGAATAAAAGCGTCTGCTAAATGATTCAATTTTTTGTTTTGTTGATATGATTGCTTCTATTGGCCTCATTTGTAAATTATTTTGGATAAAAGCACCTGCTAAATGATTAAATGTCTTGATTTTTTTTTTTTTGTTTATTTTGTTTTTTTGTTTTGTTTTATTTCATTTTGTTTATTTGTTTGATTGTTTGTTTTGTTTTTATTGCTTCTATTGGCCTCATTTGTAAATTATTTTGGATAAAAGCACCTGTCAAATGATTGAATGTCTTGATTTTTTTTGTTTTGTTTTTTTGTTTTATTTCATTTTGTTTATTTGTTTGATTGTTTGTTTGTTTGTTTTGTTTTTATTGCTTCTATTTGTAAGTTGCTTTGAAAAAAATCCTCAGCTAAATGATTAAATGCTTTGTTTTGTTGGTTTGATAGCTTCTATTGGCCTCATTTGTAAGTCACTTGGATAAAAGCGTCTGCTGAATGATTAAATGTTTTGTTTTGCTTTACTCTTTGTTTTGTTTTGATTGCTTCTGTTGTCCCTCATTTGTAAGTCACTTTGGATAAAAGCATCTGCTAAATGATTAAATGTTTTGCTTTGCTTTGCTTTGCTTTTAGTTTAGTTTATTTGTTTTTGTTTTGTTTGTTGGTTTGATTGATTTTATTGTCCTCATTTGTAAGTAAGCTTTAGATAAAAGCATCTGCTAAATGATTAAATGTTTTGTTTTGCTTTGCTTTTAGTTTAGTTTATTTGTTTTTGTTTTGTTTGTTGGTTTGATTGCTTTTATTGTCCTCATTTGGTCGCTTTAGATAAAAGCGTCTGCTAAATGATTAAATGTTTTGTTTTGCTTTGCTTTGCTTTGCTTTGTTTTTGGTTTTGCTTTGTTTATTTGTTTTGTTGTGTTTGTTGGTTTGATTTGCTTTTATTGTCTTCATTTGTAAGTCACTTTAGATAAAAGCATCTGCTAAATGATTAAATGTTTTGTTTTGCTTTGCTTTTAGTTTAGTTTAGTTTATTTGTTTTTTTGTTTTGTTTGTTGGTTTGATTGCTTTTTTTGTCCTCATTTGTAAGTCGCTTTAGATAAAGGCGTCTTCTAAATGATTAAATGTTTGTTTTGTTTTTGTTTGGTTTGCAGGGAAAGTAAAAAGCATTTGCTTTTGAAACTGAGGTAGTTTTTTAGAAAGGTGATGCTGAGTGTTGGCCTAAGGTGGGGTGTGCAATTTTACAAGTTTAAATTTGACTGCTCATAGATATATTTTTAATACATCAGACAGAAGACAATAGAGAGACTGGTCATTACAATAATCGTATGCCATTCCTTCTGTTGGCCTGTAGCATAAGCAGAGGCAGTTGTGCTGCGAAATACACTGTCAGTCACGGCCACACTCAGATCCCTATAATTGAATGAAACGCCTCTATAATGTATTCATAATGGCCTAGATCTGCTCGACATTATAATGGGATCAAATTACGTGATCGGATTCACAATCTGAGTAAAAGCTCTGGTGTGCCATTTGTTTTTCTGTGCTTCTCTGTGGTTTAGCGGGTATTTGCACTTGGTCACTTCATGCGTTTTATTGATCAGACAGCTAACCGTTTGTAAGATATTTTATGTAAATGGAATATGCATTCTTAATAGGATCACGATCTGATAGTTCAGAATGCCTGAAGAGACTAGGCCGTTGCTGTCAGCAGAAGTTGAGAGTGTTTTTGTTACTTTGTTTGTGTGTGTGTGGCAGGGCTTGCGTGCTTAGCATTCTGTTTGAGCTTCGAAAGTGTTTGATCATTCTTAAAAGTGCTCAGAAGAGGATATTTCTTGCTTTTTTCTCAGTCTTTCTCCACCCTCGCCTCAGAGACGAATGGGCGCTTTCTCTACTTGACTGACTGCTGACTTACTAGTTCAGGCATCTGTAGAAAAGAGGCTGTGCAGTCAGTCAGTGTGTGTGGGCTCCTGTCTGTGAAAATCTGCTGACAAACAATCTCTCTCTCTCTGTCTTCCTTGTGGTGGTGTTTTTTTCCATTCATTCAGTCCCTGCTCACAACTCAGAGACACTTTCTTTCAGACTTTTCAATCTGTTCATGTGCTTCTTTCATCTAATAGCTCTTTTTTCTGCCAGGCAGCATTATATTGAAATCCCTCATACTACTACTCACATTTCTGCAATTTATTCAGCATTTAAAGGAACTGTAGCTGTATTTTTGCAGCTGCGGAGCCCCCTACAGTTAAGTGGAATTCAGGGTTGTAATATATCACTGTCATAATTAAAGTGTATAGCTGTACATGTGCATTTGTTGCTGCTGTAAAGCAATCTGCTATATTAACTGAATTTCATACTAGCTCACCAAATTTACATACTATCAGTAAAGAAACAGAAGCTATTCACCAGCGTACCATCAGAATGATTTAGAAACTGATATTTAAAACAATAAATAAATAAATGCACTTGCTTTAACATACAGACTGTGGATAATTTCAGCCTATATATATATAATTAAATTAAATAATTTGACAATTTGATAAGGCATTTTCAGCTGCATGTGTAGAAATCATTTTCTTTATCCATTTGGAAATTGCTTTTAATTTTTTTTTGATGAATGCATGGATAATTCATTTAATTAATTCATTATTAATTTATTTTGTTTTAAGTGGCACTCCTACTTCTCACTCTGTTATTTTTACATTATTTATATACTATTATAGTATTTATTAATATTTTGAATTAGCTTTTATTTGTATATATTCAGTTTCAGTGTAATTATTTATTAGTTGTTGTTGTTTTTTTATTTCAGTTACTGAAAATTTTAATTTTAGTTTTAATAATAACAGTAGCAATATTGGTGTCCTCCCCCTTATCCCGTTGTAAATTTTTTCCATCAAATTATATTTTCAAAATTTTCACCATTCCAAATCTACAGCTGTAGCAGTTGTGTTACTGTATATAGATATACTGCATAAATAATTATTAATGATTATATTATTTAGGGCCCTATGAAATCAGTTTTTTTTCCCCCAAATTCCAAATTATTGTTATCATTTTTTTTTTTTTCCAAATTCATTTTTTTCCGTTCAAATTTTTCTGGATTCCCTTTTCACCCCAGTATTATTTTTCTAGACTCCATTTTAATGGTTAAATAAAATAAATAAATAAATAAATAAATAAATAGATAAATGAAAAGCATGTCTAATTAACTGAATTCATGAAACTTATAATTATAAATTAACAGTTTAACAAAAATTAAATTTTTAAGGCCATATATAAAAAAAAAAAAAATAAAAAAAATCTGTTTTACATTAATTGTTGTATTACATTTTAATGGTTTCAACACATTTTAATAATTAAAAGCATCTCTATAATGTGAAATACTATGTTGTATTTTTAAAATTTTCTGCTGAAATCAGTTCTGGTAAATTTTCTTTAGGTAAATATTCCTTTAAAATTAATGTTTTAATAATATTTTTATTATTAGCAGTAGTACTATCATTAGAGACTATCATTAGTCACAGTTTTTTTTAAATTAAAGTGAATCTTTATTTTGATGAGTTGCTGTGAAGACCTGTTTGTTTGTTTATGATATGATGATAGTTTTTCTCAAAAAAAATAGTAAAATGCTCACAAAGTGACTGTTAAAGGAGTTCTAGAGATTATGTTTATGTGTTCAGTACGTGTATAATAAACAAAACCGCGCGTCTGTGCCATTCGTTCACACAGAGACATGCAGGATTCACATTTAAATGTGTTTTTGCAGTTTTCACAAACACAAGTTCATATCACGATGTGGTCCAAGTTTACTGACCTACTTTTGATTTATTTATTCCAAATTTGACAAATTCCGTGACATTCCGCATTATACGATAACTTTCATTTTTTTGACTGGATTCCGTGATTCCGTCCACATTTTCCACATCGTGGAAATCATAAGGCCCTAATTATTTCCTTTGATATTTCCTTCAGATTTTATCTCAACTGGGCTAATCATGATGCAACAGTCCACCAATGCAAACTGTTGGATTAACTGTTCATAGCCAAGCCTGAAATACATTTTGCTATTTGAAGCATTCAGTATTTCCCAGTTCTAGGATTGTATTTGTTTTCCCAATAAAGGACTCAGTAAGGGCTGTCTTAGCAGAACACACCCTCCCTAGACAAGACAAAGTATCCAGTATGACACTTGTGATTTCATTTCAGTTTAACCTCACATAGAAAGCACATATGTGATTGCTATGTAATGTTGAGGAGCAGTGAGGCATCTGATGTAATTTCTCTGCTGTCATCATGACTGTCTGTCCAATCAGCATCACACTGATGCTGATAGCTGCTATTTCAGACTGAAGCTATATTTAGTTGTTGGTGGCAAATGCTGGGCATGTTCAGCTGCCAGGATACAGAAAGCGCACACAAGACTGTCTTTCATCCTTCTGCGCTCTGTTTGCTGTCATGACATATTTTAATTCATAATTCACTAGACAAAATGTTATTATCTTTTAAAACAACATACTCTCCGTTGTTGTTTGGCTTTGTCATAGCTTAAAGACAGGAAGGATGAGGAAATGTGATTGTCTGGGTGCTGTGTCTGGAATTGAGGACTCAAGTGCAGAACAGAGAAAGGTCAAGTTTGTCTGTCATCATTCTTTTCTTCCCCCAACCTACGTCTTTTTTTCCTCTGTCCTTTGTGCCGCCTTTATTTCGTTCTTTCAAAGAGAAACAGTTTGAATGCTCGATTTCAAAGTCAGATCAAGCCGAGGTCTGGAGTGAGATGTCAGATCTATGACGGGTCATCTGATGTGTTTACTTTGTTTGCTGTTTTCTTGTTTATGAATTCTCTGGAGCAGACGACGAATGCTCTGACATTCCTGCCTCATCCTCAGATAAGGACCAGTGAGCATGTCAACAGTAACCAAGCCGAGAGCCCATGTCTTTGCTTATGTGTGTGTGTGTGTGTGTGTTTTCAGCTGATGCAGACAGGGCTTTGTAGTTTGTTTCTCCGAAAATTGTCTGAGACTGTTTACACCAAAAAGTTACTTTTTGGAAAAGATCTCTGTGAATTGAAATGCTGTGCTGTGTTTATCTATTTCCACGGCATGTTCGCTTTCGTCACTTCTGGGTGGTACATGTGCAATGAGCTGCTTCCGTGTACGACCAGTTGGTGCAAGCTAGATTAAAGTGATTCTTACATTTTAAATATGGATGGATGCAGTTTATTGGACTTGTTTTGGACTGATGAAGAGAAACACCTGCCCATGCCATTCTAAAGCTTGGAAGTGCCAGGAAAATTTTTAATATAACTCTGACTGGATTCGTCTGAAAGATGGAAGTCACATTTAGGATGCATGGAGAGTAAATAATGGGCTAATTTTCATTTTGGGGTGAACTATTCCTTTAAAATAACCATTTTCTATACATACATATATACAATTAAAATGTAACTTTTATTTTTAGCAGCCATTATTTCAGTCTTATAGATATATCTCTCATGTTTGTGCGTCATGTATTCGCTGAGTATTAGTTCATTTTGGTGACGCATTTCAACTGGATATTCAGGGAGACTAAGAAGACTAAAAGCACACCCTGTATATTTTCTTTATTTAAAAAAGCACAAAAGTTTGTTGATATGGTGAGTAGGGATGTAACGATTACCGGTTTGACGATAAATCATGATAAAATTCCCCAAGGTTAGTATTACCGTTTCGTATTTTAATTATCATTAAAACCGTATTTGATTACCGCGATTTGAACAACTAACGATAAATAAATACTGCACAGCATAAAGCACAGTTTTAAGTAACAGTCTCATTTGCGCACAGTTTCGTTTTGTGTGGAAAGACGGCGGATGTTTTAAAAGAGTGCTAAGGGCATAGGCGCCAATGCCCACGGAAATAATCGAGCACCCACGGAAAAACACGAGATAGTCTCCGTTCATCCTCTCGGCTTGCAGCGGCCTTCCTCTCCCATAAATATAGTGATCATGGCTTTGCGCTTCCTTAGATATTAAGTGTGCGCCCTCAAACACTGTCCTGTGTGCGCGCGAATAAGTGCTTATTGTAAACAGGCATTTATTAAATCGTTTTATTTAGTGAAGCACAACCCTCAAAGAAAGAACGTGTGTATTATTTGGTAACTAATGTATTTGCAGCCCGTATGTTTCACTTCGCAACTGGGGGTTGGGCACCCACCGGCAGAAACATAAATCGGGAATTATATTGAATATATGAATTAATGAATTATATGAATGTACCTCTGAAGGTTCTGATTGTCTAAAGAAAAGATTCGATAGCATTTTGTTTTCACCTTCGCTCCATGTAATATCTAAAGTAGTGTTCATGACGCAATGCTGCTTTATCCACGGAGTTCACATAAACAGCTGTAATTCAGCTTTTCCATAAGCGCCATCTAGTGTCATACAGTGGATTTACAGAGACTTACATTTACATTCAGCTTGTGTGCCGTTTTTGTCTGGCCAAAAAACAGACCGAATTTGCATGCCCTGCTGTAGCATACATTCTGACCGGTTGATAAAAAACAAGCTTAAGTGGATTCTACACATTTAAACAAGTCAGATTAGTTATCTAGATTTGTTATGGAATATAATAATTTATTAAATCAATTATCATTTTGACTTAACCCTATTCTTTATTTAAGGGCTGAAATGTGAGGTTTATCTTTTTATGAAACTGTTTCACAGCTTTATTTGAAAAGTTACATTCGATAATTAAACATGCTATTAGTTAAACTGTTGTCAATCATGTTGTCATTTAAAATCCGGACACCATTGGTAGGCTACTGTTGTTGTTTTAGTGATTATGCAAATAAAAAGTCATTTTATTTGTTTTTTGTTGATTTTAAAAATAAAACTTGGTGAAGTGATTTATGTGTCAGTATATTTTGAACATTTTCAGTACATTTTAAAAAATACTGTGATAATACTGATAACCGTGATCATTTTGGTCACTATAATCGTGATCAGAAATTTTCATACCGTTACATCCCTAATGGTGAGTGTACACAAATAAAAGTAAACCCTTTACAGATTCAGGTGATGTATTACTTTATGTATCCAATCAAAATTTAGGGAGCAGTTTAAGTTCTCTTTCTGTCATCTGGAAAATATGCAAGTGCTTAGCCAACTTAGCCAAATGCCTTAGCCAACCCCAGGACGTTAATATCACATGATCAGAAAACATTTGTTATTGTTATCAAGGTTGAAAACAGTGCTGTTTAATATATTTGTTGATGGCAAGATTAATTTTTTCAGGTTGCTTTGATTTTTTTTATTTTTTTTATTTATTTTTTTTATTATTATTATTAATGCAAAATTTGCTCACTTTGTACCACAAAAATCAGAAAAAAAATCCTGCTAAATCCTTAGTAGCACTGTAAATTTTATGACAAGAGCTGTGTTAAGAAATTATCTTTCCACAACATCATACAGGTTTGGAACCAGATAACAATAAGTAATGAGTAAATAATGACATTTTCAACTCTATGGTGATAAATTAGCTTTACAGCTAAATGCTAATCCTCACATTAGTACAGCAAGCAAAATTTGTCTTTTTCCAAATTCACATGAATAAAAGTATTAATACAGAAAGTTGAACAGTAGTGTAATAATAGCAAAATTGCCATTTTCTTATAGAAGACCTATTATGCCCCTTTTTACAAGATGTAATGTGTCTCAGGTGTCCCCAGAATGTGTGTGTGAAGTTTCAGCTCAAATACCCCACAGATCATTTATTTTTTAATTTAAAAAATGCCTATTTTGAGTGGAAGCAGAAATGCATGTTTTTTGTGCATGGCTCTTTAAATGCAAATGAGCTGCTGCTCCCCACCCCCTTTTCCAGAACAGGGCTGTGCCTCATTCATCACATACTCTGCCAAAAAACATTTGTTTGGTTTTGATTATCATGTCTGTCATGCTTAATTCATGCATTTTAAAGCCATATCAGTTTAAACTTCTGATGTAGGGTTTTCTGAGCACGCACATCCAAAGCACGCACGCAGAAAGCGTCTGTCACACAGCATGTGAGTACTAAACTAAGTTTCTAACACTTTCATGTCTTATTGCGCTCAAATTATCAAATACATACAAGTTTATGTTAAAAGCACACAAGTTACAAAAACACTCGGTTATGTCTCTGAAGGTAAACAGCTGGGAAAGAAATCGTATGTTTATATTAGATCTGTGTTTCAGCAGCGTAATATACAGTAAATAAATCAATAAATCCACTGCTCTCTTGTCTCCTCTGAGGCTGGGTCTAAATAGTGTTCTGTGATCATCTGTGCAGCCAAAGACAGAACAGTTAGCATGATTTGCTCATACTTTTGCCCATACTTTTGCCATGGCATTAGAACATGCGAAAACAAAATGGCGTGGAAATTAAGGGGCGGTAATATTAAAGTAAGAACCCCATTATGATGTGACACGGCGAGCAAAATCTGAGCGGCTCGTTGTTTCACAAGCTTGCAGAGAAAGGCGTACCAAAACAGTTGTCCTTTTTCACATTTTCTGAGTTGGTAGATGCATCAAGGGACCCGATTCTAGCACTTAAACATGGAAAAAGTAAATTTTCATGACATGTCCCCTTTAAACGCAAATTGATGCATGCTTTTCTGGGATGTGGTTCTGGCTACTAATTTTTCAGTTCGGTGAAATTCACATTTGTTTGTATAGAAATTTTTACAATATAAAAAGTTGCAAAGCAGCTTCACAGAAAATTTGGTAGTTTTGTATGTTGTTGTCGCACTATAAAAAAAAATCAGTAAAATTTACAGAAAAAAATGGCAGCTGTGTTTGCCAGAATTGTACTGTAAAAAATACAGTAGCAACGAGTTTTACAGGTTTAATTTAAATTTACATTTAAATACCGTCATTTTATTAACTGATATAATGTTAATGTACCAGCCTACCGAAGTACTGAAATCTGTTTTGTACGTTTGTAATAACTGATAATCACCAAAAGTAGGTGGTGATGAGAAAGTCTCAGAATGAACCAAAGCCCATCACAAGCAGATTTTAAATATAACATATATGCACAGTCACTCACACAAACACTAAACACATCATAGTGACACACATGAAAACTGAAATAATGCAATAAACATTAATTTAACAACATTAAATGTAACATACAGCCCTAATGTACAAAACTGATAAGAAAAAACTAAGAAGAAACAGTTATTTAAATGAAAAAATGTCAAATTTAAAAAAAAAAAATGTAATGCATGGAATACTGGAAATGTCAATTTACGGTTATTTACTGTATATTTTAGGTTCTTTTTCCACTTCCGAAAACGCTACCGTAAAATTACATGTAATGTCCAATACAGTTTTTTACCGTATATAGTAGGAGAATTTACTTTTAACCATTAAACAGGTTTTTACTGTAGCATGTTTACAGTTTTTTACTGTTAAATTCACTGTCATTTTTTACAGTGTATCTGAGGTCCTCGGAGGGGTTGGCATTATCTCTTCTCGTGTTCATGTTTATTTTCATATACATTTCCAATAAATAACTCGTTGAGGCTTGATGCCACATCCCCTATGTCTGTGGGCTCACCCTGCCACAGAGACCCTGTCCAGCACTTTATCTCATGCTGCTCTGAGCTAGTTTGAAATGACATGCCACTACAGAGCCTCGGGACAGTAGGAACAACCTGCTCAGAAGGTCTTGATTGCTGTGCAGTGACTGACAGCACTGAATGAAAGCAAGGCAGAAACCTGATTCCTTGAGTGGAATCACTGATGGAGACACTAGTTTACCAGCCAATCAGATTGAACCTGAGTGTGTCACAATGGAAGTTCTTTTTTCATACTGCATGTGACAGTGACTTCACAGCAAGTTACTTGCTGCATCCTAATTTCCATACGATCTGTACTATAGGGTTTGTGCAATTAGGTTTAGTGTGTCCTAGATCTGAAAGTATCATGTCAAAGGTCATATACTGCTTCTGGTGGAAACTATGATTTGTGTCCATGCATTATTTTTGAGCTTATGCTGTTCACTGAATAAAGAGGAGGAACATGTGGCATTTTATCTTGTTTTTTTCATTTGTGTAAAAGTGGTACTGATGTATACCAAATATATGTGTACCAAATATTCGCAGTGAAGAAGGAGGACATGTGTGTCTGTGTGTGTGGAGTGAAGGAGAGCCTGTTTTGAACTGTGCAGCGCCTGCAGTCCAATCTGTGTGCAGACCAGAAAATAAAGCAATTTGTTATCCACCGAGTCTCTGCAGGGGCGCCTCCTCAGCACTTTTCTTACTCACTGTGTGCGATAGAGAGAGAGAGAGCGACTGTGTTTGTAATTTCAGTTGTGATGTGCTATGTGTATGTTCCACTACATTACCTTAATTGGCCGGGTCTGTCTTTGTGTTCCTCAGTTAAACTCAAAGCAAAGCTCAAGCCCCTCTGAGTCACAAAACATGCTCAAATCTCAGCCCACACTCTCCTCATCTATATAATCCCAGAGGTAAAGCTGGTTGTGTTTGTTAGAGATACAAAATTGAGTGTCAAATTGTCCCATAGACGTCACTCATTTTTGCTGTTAATGTGCTGTTTGGGTAGCAGTGCTTTGTGAAAGTATCTGCTAATGCTGCAAAGATTAGCTCTTACAATAAATAGGGATTTGGTTTAGTCCTACAGTGAAATTGTTCAAATAAGTCAAAATCAAAAAAGAATTTCCAAGGTGGCATTATTTTATCAATTGGCCGGCTTGGTATTTTAACTCATTAAGGCCATTATTGAACCAAAAACAAATATTTTGGATGAATAAGATCAAGTGGATGCTAGAGAGATCATTAACTGTGTGTTCATGAATATGTTAGGCCTGTTCAGATGAGATCAAGAGCTTTTTAGCTTACTGCGAGAAGCACCTGTCTTCCTTTAGGAGCAGGACTTAAAATTAGAGAGGTTGTGTCTGAAACCAAAGGCTGCTAGCATGCTGCCTCAGTGCCTAGTCTGTCAGCAGTGGGAAGTGAGTTAGATCCTACGATTGGCTCCTAAAATGACAACATTTTAAATTCAAGTGAGCTTTAGAGAATTTTTAATAACTCCAGTGCTTATTTCTTTGTAGAAATTGAATAACTCATTCAACTGTGCTATCAAATTACATGTCTAATTTTGTGCCAAAATTAATAGTGCATTCAAAAACTGACCAGGTGGATGAATCTTAATATGCAAGATGTAAAGTGGACATTGCATACTAACGCTTTTTCTACACCTTTGCAAATTTAAAGTTAAATTATATTTTTGTGTCTTTAAAATTTTTAAAATGGTTTTTGACCTTTGCTCTTGATAAGTGTATCAAAGGAGAAGTCCACTTCCAGAACAACAATAGTACAACAATAGTAGCAGATAATGTGCTCACTCCCTTGTCTTCCAAGATGTTCATGTCTTTCTTTCTTCAGTCGTAAAGAAATTCTGTTTTTTGAGGAAAACATTTCAGCATTTTTCTCCATATAATGGACTGGTATGGTGGCACGAGTTTGAACTTCCAAAATGCAGTTTAAATGCGGCTTCAAACAATCCCAAATGCGGTTGTAAATGATCCCAGCCGAAGAAGAAGGGTCTAATCTAGAGAAACGATCGGTTATTTTCATTTTAAAAAATACAATTTAAATACTTTTTAATCTCAAACGCTCGTCTTGTCTTGCTCTCCCTGAACTCTGTGTATTCTGGCTCAAGACAGTTAGGGTATGTTGAAAAACTCTGATCGTATTTTCTCCCTCAACTTCAAAAATCATTTCAAAATCATCCTATATCACTTTCCAGCCCAGTCTTAGCAAAGTGAACATGCAAAGAAGACCAAACACCCTTAACAAAAAAGGTAAAACAGCGATATAGGACGATTTTGAAGTTGAGGGAGAACATGAGATGGGAGTTTTTCGCCATACCCTACGAACCGGAAAAAGCAGAAAAGCAGCATCTTGGATGACAAAGCGGTGAGTACATTATCTGAAAATTGTTGCTCTGGAAGTGGACTTCTCCTTTAAAGCTGGAAAGATTATACTGGTATTTTTAAACCCATCATCATCAAATTAGATAATGTTAGGCTTTTCTGCAAAAAAGGCCCTTTTTGACAAGATAGGGCTTGTATCATTATATTTCTTGGGCCAGAAAACAGATTTTAAAAAGGCTTATTTGTTATTTTTTTAATAGCATAATGGCTCTAATAAAGAGAAACAACCTTAATTGCAGACGAGTCATGCTGTCTTTGCTGTGTGTGTATGTGACATCATTTCTTTAAAAAGAACAGCTGGTCTAAATGAGGACATGCTATATTTTCTGTTGTTTTTATATAAAGCTATTTATAATCACTGCTTCATGGTTCCCGCTGTCTTAAAAAACCTGGATATATTAGGTAGTCTAATTTTATTAGTGTTATGAATAAAATAAATTTAACTCCATGATCATTTTATAATGAATATACATTTTTCTAGTAATCCCAAACTCTAAAATACTTTATCATGTAGAAAGTTAGAGTAAAAAATCCTCATCTTTACAGCAATAGTTTACCCAAAAATGGAAAACTGCTTAAAAAAACACATTTGGAGAAATTTAGCATTACATCATTTGTTCACAAATGGATCCTCTGCAGTGAATGGGTGCCATCAGAATGAGAGTCCAAACAGCTGATCCAGACATCACTTGTTTTTACAGACATGCAGCTTTTCACTTCTAAAGATTTTAACTGATAGACTGGAGTCGTGTGGATTATTGTGATGTTTTTATCAGCTGTTTGAACCCTCATGCTTACGGCACCCATTCACTGCCGAGGATCCATTGGTGAACAAGTGATGTAATGCTGAATTTCTCCAAATCTGTTAAGAAGAAGAAAACAAACTCATCCTCATCTTGGATGGCCTGAGGGTAGGTAAATTTCAGCAAATTTTCACATTTTGGGTCAACCATTCCTTTAAAGGGTTAGTTCACCCAAAAATGAAAATTCCGTCATTAATTACTGACTCTCATGCTGTTCCAAACCCAAAAGACCTTTGTTCATCTTTGGAACACAAATTAAGATACTTGAAATCCAAAAGCTTTCTGGCCCTCCATAGACGGCAATAGTCCATCCATGTAATTATTCCAATTACGGTTAAACCACTGATGTCACATGGACTATTTTATTGATGTACTTGGTACCTTTCTGGGCCTTGATGCTGTCTATGCAAGGTTAGAAATCTCTCAGATTTCATCAAAAATATCCTAATTTGTGTTCTGTAGATGAACAAAGGTCTTACAGGTTTGAAACAACATAAGAGAGAGTAGTTAATCACAGAATTTTCATTTTTGGCTGAACTATCCCTTTAATAATTTCCAGTTCTGAAAAAATCATGGGGCGTTTGAACCACTGTTATAGATTAATGCTCATTCTGCCCTAAAAAGTAAGAAAAAACAGTATTTGCCTTATTTATGAATTGATTTTCTAATTGAGGACATCTCCGATTGGCCCCAAATAGGGAGGTTTTGGCAGATTTAGCTTTCTTTTGGGGACAATTTTGTACACTGCATACATTCTTCTTTTGTGTGATCTTATAAATGGTCCTTGTGATTGTGAATCTGTAAGACATACATGCTGTTATTTCATCAGTATGGTACATGTTTGCCCTCCCTGTAATGAGTCAGACTGTGTTGAGTGTTGAGTGAAACAATCCTTGAGCATTGAGCTCTCACACACACTGACGTTATGTAATTCAGTCAGCCTTTTCCAATGATCTGTGATCGGTAGCAGCTGAGAGGAAGATTAGAGTGTGTCTGGACAGCAGCCGGCAGACATGCCGAACAGACTCATGCTTATGAGTGCATGTGTGATCTCACTTATGTGAGCACACAAAAGTAGGTTTGGGGGTGGTTTGTATTGCATTGAGTATGGAAATGAGCGGAATTGAGTGTAGTGTGTCAGTGATTGTCAATTAAAGTTATTTAATTTGTGGAATGATGAAAAAAAATCTTAAAGGAGAAGTTCACTTATACAACAAAAATGTACAGATAACTTACCCACTCATTTCGTCATCCAAGATGTTCATGTCTTTCTTTCTTCAGCCGTAAAGAAATTGTTTTTTGAGGAAAACATTTCAGGATTTCTCTCCATATAGTGGACTTCAGTGGTGCGTGCGATTTTGAACTTCCAAAATGCAGTTTAAATGCAGCTTCAAAGGGCTCTAAACGATCCCAGCCGAGGAAAAAGGGTCTTATCTAGCAAAACGATCTGTCATTTTCTTGTTTTTTTTTTTTTTTTAAAGATTTATTGGCAATTTCACATTTATTTTTGATAGGACAGTATAGCAATGACAGGAAATGAAGTGGGAGAGAGAGAGAGGTGGGTGGGGGTGGGATCGGGAAAGGTCCACGAGTCGGGACTCGAACTCGGGACGCCCGGAGTGCAACGGCGCTACATGTCGGTACGCTGCCCACAAGGCTACCGGCGCCAACAGCGATCGGTCATTTTCTAAAAAAAAATTACAAACCTTCATCTGCTCGTATTGTTTAGCGCTGCATGACCTCAAGACAGTTATGTTGAAAAACTCCCATCTCATTTTCTTCTCCAACTTCAAAATCGTCCTACATTGCTGTTTTACCTTTTTTTGTAAGGGTTGTTGGATCTTCTTTGCATGTTCACTTTATATATACTGGGTTGGTACTTCTGCAGCGATGTAGGATGATTTTGAAGCTGGAGGAGAAAATGAGGTCAAATTTAGTTTAATGCTTAAAACATCTTAAATGGAATTTACAAAAAGTAAAGTTCAGCATATATTCTCAATATATATTCATGGTTCAGTATGAAGGTGCACAACCGTATGACAAATTGGACTGTTTTGATTTGGATCAAACTGGTCAATTTTCTTGCTTTTGGGTGCACTTGGATGTGTGTGTTAAGCCTGCCATAGGAATTTAGCCAGTGACCTTGTTGTTGCCATGTGTGAGGTGGTAATATAGTGTCAGTGACCTGTCCTTTAGCTGTGAGTCAGTTCGCTTCACTCTAAATGGACAAATCAAGCCATACGACTGCAGCTGTGTTGTCTCTGGAGTGAAGTGTACTGGCTGTCCTGTCGGTTTGCAGCAATATGGTAATGTTTAAACAACTAATATCTAATAACGAGACAGAGAATTCAATTTTATTGATTAATAAGGGAAAAAAAATCAATGCAACGCTATAAGATTAGAACTTTCTATAGTAACACTTGTTGCACTCTATGTTATTTTGGCAAAACTGTTGGGATCCATATTTTATAATCATTTGGAGTGAGGCTGTCTACTTTTCTACTTTTCTGAGCTTTTCATATCTGAGATTGTTTAACCAAGTGTAATTGTTAACTGTGGACTATTAGTTGTATGTTTCACACAGTTATGCGGTTGCTAGGGTACCCAGGGCATTAGGGTGTTGCTGTGCGGTTGCTAGGGCACACGGGGTGGTTGCTAGAGTGTTTCTACGCAGTTGCTATGGTACCCGGGGCAGTTGCTAGGCATACCCAGGGTGGTTGCTTGGGTGTTACTAGCATGTTGTTAGCATGATTAGCAAGTTACTAGCATGTTGTTAGCATGATTAGCCAATTACTGTCATGTTTCTAGCATTATTAGCAAGTTGCTAGCATGTTTCTAGCATGGTTAACAAGTTACTACCACGTTGGTAACATGATTAACAAGTTACTAGCATGTTGCTAGCATGTTTCTAGCATGATTAGCAAGTTACTAGCATGTTGTTACCATGATTAGCATGTTACTAGCCTGTAACCTGATGAACAAGTTACTAGCATGTTGCTAAATGTTTTAGTGTGATTAGGAAGTTACTAGCATGTTGCTAGCATGATTAGCAAGTTACTAGCATGATTAGCAAGTTACTAGCATGTTTCTAGCATGATTAGCATGTTGTTAGCATTATTATTATGCATAAACCAGCTAAAAACCAGCTAAAACCAGCCTAGGCTGGTTGTCTAGTCTTAGCTGGTTTAAGCCTGGTTGGTCTTTTAGCAGGTCTCCCAGCTTGACCAGCTAAAACCAGCCTGAGCAGCTAAAAAGTGGCCAAAACCACTTTAAATCGCTTTTAAAACCAGCCAAAGCAGCCAACCGCCTTAGGCTGGTTTTTCAGGGTGTTTTTTTTTTCAGTATGGAGTTTTCAGGCTTCGCTATAGCAATAAACAGCTTAAAACACCATAGGTCTCTTTGTATAAAAGTTTTCACCCCCTCAATGAAAGTCTATCTGATTTTTGGTGGTTTTAATAGATCAGTTAGAAAAGATATAGCAACCCGAGTCAGACCAGTCTGAAGGTATGGGCTGAGTTTGGTGGTTGTAGCTTTAAAAGTCTCAGAAGACAAAGAAGAAAACGTTTAAATAGGATAAGAGTAACAAGCTTTCAGTGCATTTTATTATTTTATTTTAATATTTTATTACATCAGTGGAAATTCCACCATGTAGATCTGCTCTAGTTGTCTGATGTGCATTTTCACAAGGGGTCAAAACTGAGTCGTACCTGTGGTACCAATTAACGCTAGTTTCCAGATGGTTGCACAGCTTTGAACAGTGTTACACAGCATGAGGAGATGATACGGATAAAGCATCAGAGTAAAGGCATTATATAAAAGGCTGATTAGGCCTGATAGATCGTTGTGCTGCATGGGTTTCTCCCTACATCCATTTAATCTCAGCGTGCGCTGTATCGATGTACCGTGTCGGCCGAGTCGGGCTGGAGGGGCTGGAGGGTTTTAAATGAACATTGGTGCTGTGCTTTAAGACAAATGACTGCTGATGAAATGTTAAATATTCATGCTAACACTTACCGCCATGTCGGAGAGAAGTTACCCACTGCTCTACAACAGCCATTAAACACCGGCACGCCCCAGATCTATGCTGCCAATCTATATTACGTAAGTCTGTGCTCCGCTAAACAAGAGCATGCAGTGGCAAACTGCAGAATGATACAGCCATTACTCTCTGGCATATCACAGACCAACAGTGCCAAGTCATGTTATGTAACGGCACAAACACACACTAAACACACTGACACTGCAACATACACCAGAAGCACAGACTATGAAATCTGTAAGTCATTATTGACAGTGGGGATGTTAATTTTAGATTTGTAGCAAACTATGGTCATGTTTCAGTTTGTTTCAACTTTCAGTTAATTGAAAAAAAAATTGTTTTCACAAAAAATACAAATGCTTTCAACACTAATAATAAGAAATGTTCCTTGAGCACAAAATGAGCATTTTAGAGTGATTTCTGAAGGATCATGTGACACTTATGGAAAATTTCCAACTGTAGCCACAAAAAATGACCACAGCTTTCCAAAAGCTGGAAGTTATGAGTTATGGAGGGCATCTGCAAATTGCTTTTTGCTAGGGCTGCAGAGATGTGTAATCTGTATGTAAGGAGATGACCTGAACCTCTGGCCAACAGAAAATAATGATGTATGCGTCCCATGAATCATTTTTAGTCTCTTTCTAACAGAAGCGATTATATTTAGAGAGATGGATGTTTTCAGCCTACAATGTCTGTTCGCAGTTTCTGCAGTGAATGAGGATTTAGAATAATGCTTCTCTGCATTTTGATATAATGCGGTAGGAATTAACTTGTAAACACTGCTTCTTAAAGAGATAGTTCACCCAAAAATTAAAATTATGTCATTAAAGGAGAACTCCACTTACAGAACAACAATTCAAAACCTGTAAGACCTTCGTTCATCTTCGGAACACAAATTAAGATATTTTTGATGAAATCCGAGAGCTTTCTGACCCAGCATAGACAGCAATTCAACTGACACATTCAAGACCCAGAAAGGTAGTAAGGACATTGTTAAAACAGTCCATGTGACATCAGTGGTTCAGCAAAAATAACGACTTTATTCAACAGTTTCTTCTGCCCTGTGTCACGTTACCCATTTTTTGAGTCTACATGTGTGTGGTGAACCGGTAAAAGGTTGAATATTTCTCTAATACAGGTTTTTCCATCTGTTAATCCATGCATCCATCCATCCATTTATCCTCATAGATGTTCGTTTATTATTAAAATTGGGTCTTCTATCTCCCCATCCCAGGTGTCACTCAGCAGGATGGATGTTGCCGTTCACTAATACCTGCGTGCACGCACACACTCACTCACACACAGCTTATGTCAGCCTCTCTTGAGACTGATATACCCATTATGAGGATGAGATGACCATCTGTAGCCCACACACGTATATACCTACACAATCCCACATACGGCCTGGCCCACAACACACCTGCTTCCCTACAGACCAATAAAGTCATTTAGCCATTGGCAGGTACAGTGCTGTGTGACAAAATACTGGAAATGTACCTATACTTTGATCCCACAATGTGTGTTTTTGTGTATGTGTGCATCACAGTGGGGATTAATTAGGGAATTACATTGGCAGTGGAAACTCATCAGTCTTTTGTACATAATGTGACACTGAACACCACCGCTGGTCTGAACAACACTGCTGACATGCCAACACAACACAGGTCACTTCATTGGCAAGTGCAGTGAAGAGAGAAATGCTGTTTTACCGTACTTCATCATCACACTTAAACCTACTATTTAAAGGTGAAGTAGTGTCATTTTTGATCCAGTAGTGTACTATTTATACCAGATTGTTACTAAACATAATTAAATGATAAATATTTAATATATAGGCTAAATATATGATGAAAGAGTATTGAGACCCAATCATATGTGCTTTGTATGGAAGTAACACCAAAGAATTGAGTTACAAAATACTGGAATGCTGAATATTTAATATATTCTTTTAATCTATAAAATGGTAACTAGACCAAATCATATTTATTTAACACCAAATAGTTTAAAAATATTTAAATGCTAATACAAAATAATACATAAAGAATAACCAGACCAAATTATATTATCACCAAATGTTACAGAATTATTTAAATGGTAAAATTTAATATAATGTATAAATTTATTCAATCACACATTTATTCATTCATTCACTTATTTATTCATTCATTCACTCACTCACACACTCTTGTTTAATCATTCATTCACTCACTCATTTATTCATTCATCCACTCACTCACTCACTGTTTATTCATTTATTCATTCACTCACTACCTCACTTATTTTTTCACTCACTCACTTATTCATTCATACACTAATTTATTTACTTATTCATTTACTCACTCATTCACTTATTAACTCATTTGTTCACTCACTCACTTATTCATCCACTCATTTGTTTGTTTATTCATTCACTCACTCTCTTTTATTCACTAACTCATTCATGAATTCACTCACTTTACTTATTCATTTATTTGTTCACTCACTTATTTATTCATTCACTCAGTCACTTATTCATTTATTCATTCACTCATTCACTATTTTGTTTATTCATTCACTCACTCTTAATTATTCACTCACTCACTCAGTTATTCATTTATTCACTCACTAACTTGTTTATTCATTCATTCACCCACTCAGTTGTTCACTCACTCCTTTATTCATTCATTCACTCACTCTCTTATATATTCATCCATTTATTCACCCAGTTATTCACTCACTCATCCATTTCTTCATTCATTCATTCACTCACTCTCTTATTTATTCATTAATTTACTCACTCACTCATGCAGTTATTCACTCACTCATTCATTCACTCACTCATTTATTTATTCATTCATTCATTCACCCACTCACTGTTATTCACTCAGTTATTCATTCATTTACTCACTCACTAATCTTCTATCTGTTCATTCACTCACCTCACCTACTCACTCATTTATTCACTGTCTCTCATTTATTCATTAATTTATTCACCCACTCAGTTATTCATTCACTCACTCACTTATTCATTCATTCATTCATTTGTTCATTCATTCACTTTCACTCACTCACTCACTCACTCTCTTATTCATTCATTTATTCACCCACTCATTTATTCATTCATTTATTCACCCACTCACTCAGTTATTCACTCACTTGCTCACTCAGTTATTCATTCATTTACTCACTCACTAACTTATTTATTCATTCATTCACTCACTCACTCATTTATTCACTGTCTCTCATTTATTCATTAATTTATTCACCCACTCAGTTATTCATTCACTCACTCACATATTCATTTATTCATTCATTCATTCACTCACTCTCTTATTCATTAATTCATTCACCCACTTACTCAGTTATTCATTCATTCACTCACTCACTCAGTCACTTATTTATCCATTCATTCATTCACTCACTCACTCACTCACTTATTTATCCATTCATTCATTCACTCACTCACTCACTCACTCTCTCACTTATTCATTTATTCACTTACTCACCCACTTGTTCATTCATTTAGTCAGTCATGTACACAGTTTAGTCTGGTTTTGGGTCATAGGAGAAAATGTGCTTCTTTTGGCTGTTTAACTTATTGTCAGTGTTTTTTCCCATTGTTTCTTGTTTTGTTTTCATCTAAATGTTATATACAGATGTGAGCATGATTTTTGCAGTGAATGTGTGCATATTTCGTGACTCTGTATAAGTACTGTATGTCCATTAGAACTGTGTGTGCGTTTGTTTTTCTTTTAGTGGATTTGTATTTATAGTGACTTTTAGACTTGTGCATCTCGCTGGTGGCAATGCAAGATTGCTATAGAGAACGTTGCTATTTATAGGTAGATGATGTATACGGGTGCCCACTGGCTCTGAAAATGTGCTACTATTTCCTACACAGGCACGAGCTCACGTACACATGCATACATAACACAGATTGTGCGTTGTGCCGCATACAGCCTCCCTGAAGAGAGGCGGTTGCATTAGGCCACATCTACTGTAACAGCAAATTGAATCCATCTAACAGTATTTATTTTCTTTTGTCCCTCAGGAGACTGAGATCAGCAGGAAGAGAAAGGAGTGCGAAGTCCTTGAGGAGGAGGTGAAGAAAAAAAGCCAGTCATGTCAAACTCTGGTGAGAGCCTTTACAAGTTCACATCTTATGAGAGGGTCTCACATGCTGGGTGTCATATCAAGACTCTTCTGAGATGTTTACCGTTAGCTTTTGTAGTCGTGATTCCTACAAGGCCATAGCTAATAGGGTCAAATGATTTTAGGAACAGGTACTTACATTAACAATTAAAACTTTGCATTTGATATACTGTGGCCACATAAGCACATTTATGTATGTAAGGTAAAACAGAGAAATTATATTAATAATATGAGAGCTAGACTGCATGTGCTCTTTTATTCCATTAAAGAAAGGAAAATGTTTTACTGTACCTCACAGTCACACTTAAACATCTGTTCTGTAATTTCTAGCTCACTATTTATTTATTTATTTAACACCAAAATGTAGTCCAAATATATATAAATATAAAATAATAGCAAATCATTTATTTATTTATTTATTTACTTACTCACTTGCTTACTTAACACCAAGTTGTTACAGAAATATTTAAGTGGTAAATATGTAATACAATATATAAATATAACAAATAAAAGAATAACCAGGCCGAATAGATTGATTTATTTATTTATTCATTTACTTACTTAACACTAAATTGGTACAAAAATATTTAAGTGGTGAATATGTAATATAATATATAAATATAACAAATAAAATAATAACCAGACCAAATAGATTTATTTACTTACTTGCTACCAATTTGTTACTAAAATATTTAAATGGTAAATATTTAATGTTATATATAATATAAGTAATAAAATATTTATTTATTTATTTTAACCAACCAGACTAAATAGATTTATATATTATTATTTATTTATTTGATTACTTAACACCAAATTATTAAAAAAAATATATTGTGGTAAGTGGTAAATAGACCGCTAAAAAATACCAAATATAATAAAATATAACAAATAAAAAATAAAACAAATAAAAGAATAACCAGGCCAAATAGATTTATTTATTCATTTATTTACTTATTTATTCATTTACTTACTTAACACTAAATTGTTACAAAATATTTAAGTGGTAAATATGTAATATAATATATAAATATAACAAACAAATGAATAACCAGGCCAGGTAGAATTATTTACTTACTTGCTACCAATTTGTGTTACTAAAATATTTAAATGGTAAATATTTAATGTTATATATAAATATAAGTAATAAAATATTTATTTATTTATTTATTTATTTATTTTGACCAACCAGACTAAATAGATTTATGTATTTTTATTTATTTATTTGATTACTTAACACCAAATTATTACAAAAAATATTGTGGTAAGTGGTCAATATACAGCTAAAAAATAACAAATAAAATATAACAAATAAAAAAACAAACAAATAACAGAATAACCAGGCCAAATGTATTTATTTATTTATTTACTCGCTCGCTCCCTTCCTTCCTTCCTTCCTTCCTTATTATCAGTTTGTGTTACTAAAACATTTAAATGGTAAATATTTAATATTTACTTATATAAATTGAATAAATAAAAGACTAACCGAACCTAATGATTGAATGAATGAATTTATATATTTATTATAAATAAAAGACTAACCAGAGCAAATAGATTTATGTACTTTTATTTATTTATTTAATTACTTAACACTAAATTGTTACAAAAATATTTAAGTGGTAAATAGGTAATATATAACTGTAACAAACTTACTTATTTTCTTATCTTTTTTCTTGCTTACTTATTACCAAGTTGTGTTACTTAAATGTTTAAATGGTAAATATTTAATGTTCAAAATAAAAGACTAACCAGAATTTATTTATTTAATTATTTACGCAAGATTTTGTGTTAGAAAAATGTTTAATTAGTCAATATTTAATAGAATATATGAATATAATAACCAGACCAAATAGATTTACTTATTTATTTATTTATTTATTTTTGGAGATGCTGTTCTTTCAGGTGGCAGTTGATTTAGCAAGATTCTGTCTTGTCACTATAGTTATTTATTTATTTATTTATTTATTTATGAAATAGCTCCATTAACTGTAACCACAGCACATGTTATGCTATGACGCATTGCTAAAATTCACAACATTTGGTACTGTAGGTAGCGTAGGATTGTACAAGGGATCAAACCATCAACCTTGTGGGAAGTGGCCCACTTCTGCCAGCCCGCCCATGAGAACTGTGAGCTTCAGTATCATAATTAGACTGGATTTTGATTGGTGTGGTACATTTTGATCCACGGCGACAGTGTTGGGGACAAAACAGTTGCTGATCAAGGTATTTGCCTGAATGTTGGAAATGCTTTGGTTTCACACACATACATACTCATCACTGTCAAGGGCGTTTGCTCTCTTTCCCGCTCTGTCTCGGTCTTTCTCGTTGCTCCCACATAGCAGACGTGGAGAGCTGACTCCAAGGTCCACTGTCAGGGGAAACAAAGCGAGCAGAAGGACAAAAAAGCAACCGCAAGAGAGGGGGAAAAGGGAGAGTGAGGAAGATGAGCGCGAGCGAGAGAGATAAAGAGTGCGGGTGTATGTACAGAGACTAATCGGCCCTGACTGCCAAGGAAGCTCTTTTAAAGAGCCTCTCTCTTCTTCTGTATTCCTCTCACCTCAGCGTTCAGGAAAGACTTTTCATCCATTACACACGAGAGAGGCTTTGCCGGGGCTTTTTAGAGCTGAGGAAGACCTTTTAAGTGGGTCATGACCTGAGTTTCACATTTGATTCCTGGTTTTTGGTCTTTTATGGAATTAATTGAATATGAGTTCTTGTATCATATGCTGTGAACTCAACGGTACAAGCTATTTAAGTATTAATACTCCCGAAACTGCTGCTGTATAGATACTCGGATAAAAATATTGATCCTAACTGTTTTATATAATACTTTTATTATATCTGTATTTTAAATAATAAATGTACGCTTATATTTAATGTATATCCAGGCAGTTGTTCTCGCTGAAGGACCATGTTATTTCTTACTTAAAATATAAATGTATTCCAGAGAGCCGTGTAATAGTATATTTAATTTATTTGTCATTATTTAGCGTGAATGTGTATTATAAGCTTTGAGGTGTGACAAAAAAGTGGTTTACACTTTGGTTTACTGCACTCTGTTATTGTTAAATGTTCATAATTACCTATTTAATTCTCATTACCAAAAAAAACGTCTAGGTTATGTAGGTAACCCTCGTTCCCTGAAGGAGGGAACGGAGACGTTACATATGGGAACTCGCTTGAGAGTCCAATCATCTCTGAGCCTTATTCAAAAGGCAATGAACATTGGCGAGTGGTATTTGCATGCCGAGCCACTCCCCCGTACATACGGGTATATAAGATGGCGGCGTGCAACCACTCATTCAGGTTGTCGCTGAGGAGCCGAGTCGCAACCCGGCGTCAGCGCGACGTAGGGTCGCGGCGGGGGATGTAACGTCTCCGTTCCCTCCTTCAGGGAACGAGGGTTACCTACGTAACCTAGATGTTCCCCTTCAGTCGTTTCACTACGACGTTACATATGGGAACAGACCCATGGAGCAGGCCACGACCCTGACGCTCTAACGCCCTGAGGGCCAATAGGGGACCCCACAGGGATGCCAGTTGTTACTGAAGCAGAAGTTGGGGGGGGCGGAGCACATGAGATCTCATGTGGAATAAAAAGAATTCAATATATCTATAACTTGTAGAGATATACGAGGGAAACAGCGGCCTTCTAGCTGACCTTGGAAAAATCCTGAGACATGTTGCCACAACCTGCTGGGCGAAGGAGACCCAGCCGGAGCACAGTCAGACACTACTCCGCAGCTAGGCCTGACTGCGGGGCATGGAGGACCCAAGGTTCACCGGAGGGGACAGCTGAGGGATATAGAGCACGGATCCCTTAGGAGTGGCACAGCAAGCCGACACCAGCCGGTCTCCCGCTTACCTGATGTCTATGTTAAGACACAGGAGGACACAGCCTCAGCGCGAAGGCTGTAGAACCTAGCGAAGGTATTAGGTGTCGCCCAGCCCGCAGCTCTACAGATATCTGCTAGTGAGGTGCCATGAGCCAACGCATAGGATGAGGCAACACTCCTTGTGGAGTGGGCATGAACACCTAAGGGGCATGGCTCTCCCTGGTTTTGATATGACAGGGAGATGGCATCTACCACCCAATGGGCCAACCTCTGTTTGGAGACAGCATTCCCTTTCTGCTGACCTCCAAAGCAGACAAAGAGCTGCTCGGTGCGTCTGAAGTGTCGAGTGCGGTCCACATATATACGTAGGGCGCGGACTGGACACAGCAGCGCAGAGGCCGGGTCTGCCTCCTCCAGGGGCAGAGCTTGCAGGTTCACAACCTGATCGCGGAAAGGCGTGGTGGGAACCTTGGGCACATAACCGGGCCGGGGTCTCAAGATGACGTGAGAATCGCCGGGCCTGAATTCCAGGCACGCTTCGTCGACAGAGAAGGCTTGTAGGTCCCCTACCCTCTTGATGGAGGCCAGCGCGGTCAGGAGCGCTGTCTTAAGAGACAGATATTTCAGCTCTACTGATGCGAGTGGCTCAAATGGGACCTCCCGTACACCCTGGAGGGTGACGGCGAGATCCCAAGAGGGTACGAGGTGCGGTCTAGGGGGATTAACCCTTCTCGCACCTCTAAGGAACCTCACGACCAGTTGGTGCTTACCAAGGGATGCTCCATCCACTGCATCGTGATACGCTGCGATGGCAGCAACGTACACTTTGAGAGTCGAAGGGGACAGCCTGCGCTCCAACTTCTCCTGCAGGAAGGAAAGCACTACTGCAATCGGACATCTCTGTGGGTCCTCTCCACGAGAGGAGCATCAGTCAACGAACAGACCCCATCTCAGTGCAGAGGTCTGACGCGTCCCGTCCAGGAGCCAGACGTGCAGGTTCCATAGGTCGGGACGCGGGTGCCAAATTGTGCCCATCCCCTGAGAAAGAAGGTCTCTCCTCAAGGGGATCTTCCAGGGAGGGGCTGCCGCAAGGGAAATGAGGTCTGGAAACCAGGTCCGGGTGGGCCATTATGGCGCAACCAGCAGAACCTGCTCCTCGTCCTCCCTTATCTTGCACAGTGTCTGTGCAAGGAGGCTCACTGGGGGAAAGGCGTACTTGGGCCCCGGAGGCCAGCTGTGTGCCAGCGCATCCCTGCCGAGGGGAGCCTCGCTGAGGGAGTAAAACAGCTGGCAGTGGGAGGATTCGGGGGAAGCGAACAGATCTATCTGGGCTTCGCCGAAATGGCTCCAAATCAGCTGGACTACCACGTCTGACTCCACAGGAGCAGATGGCGGGCGAGTTGTGACATGCGACGGGAGCGAAGACCACCTTGGTGGTTGATATAGGCTACGGTCGCAGTGCTGTCGGTGCGAACAAGCACGTGCTTGTGGCGCAGCATCGGTCGGAAGCGACGCAGCGCAAGAAGCACAGCCAACAACTCTAGGCAATTGATATGCCGTTGCAGTCGAGGTCCTGTCCAGGAGCCCGAGGCTGCTTGCCCGTTGCATACAGCACCCCAACCCGTGGAAGAGGCATCCGTGTAAACCACAAGATGCCTGGAGACTTGTCCCAGAGGGACTCCGGCCTGAAGAAAGGCCGGGTCTGACCACGGGCTGAACAGGCGGCGACACTGCAGGGAAACGCCAATCCGAAGTGTGCCACGGTGCCATGCCCATCTCGGGACTCGATCGTGTAACCAGTGCTGAAGTGCTGAACCAGTGCCATATGCCCCAGGAGCCTCTGAAATGTTTTGAGAGGAACCGCTGTCTTGTGTCTGAATGAGTTCAGACAATTCAGCACTGACTGCGCGCGCTCGTTGGTGAGGCGGGCTGTCATGTTGACCGAGTCCAGCTCCACGCAGAGAAAAGAGATCCTCTGCACTGGGGAGAGTTTGCTCTTCTCCCGGTTGGAGACTCTTCTCCCGGCATGCGCTTCGTCGTGAGCATTTTGAACGGCAGCCTAAGAAGGGACCGATTCAGAGCTCGAAGATCCAGGATGGGTCTTAACCCACCGCTCTTTTTGGGCACGATGAAGTAGGGACTGTAGAACCCTGACTTCATCTCGGCTGGAGGGACAGGCTCGATTGCATCCTTCGCCAGTAGGACTGCAACCTCCACACGCAGGACAGCGGCATGTGTGTCCGAGTGGACAGAAGTGGAAAGGACGCCTCTGTACCTGGGCGGACGCCTGGCGAACTGAATCGCATAGCCGAGACGTACCGTCCAAATCAACCACTGCAAGGGGCTGGGAAGCTGAAGCCAAGCTCCCAGCCTGGTCGCCAGGGGAATCAAAGGAGCGTTGACCGACGTGACCGTGGTGGGGCAGCCTGGGGGGGAAGGGGAAGGGGGACTGATCCCAGAAGGAAGAACGTCCTGGAGAAAAGTCTGACTGCACTGGGCAGCGCTTACCTTCTTCCCTGGTTCCCGCGCTGGCGATATCGACCTCCGAGTCCGGATCCGAGGAGGCAAGGCGTCGCTCAAGAAGGAAACTCAGGGTCAGAACCCCAGAGGTGAGGAAATTGACTCTTTCTGTGAAATCGCATGAACCATCCGTGAACGCTGCCTCGGCCCAGGCACGTGAGGCAGCGATCATGTCCGTCCAGCGAGGCGAGGAAACTACCGCACCCAGAAGCGCACGGCCGGAGAGACATCCCGGGAAAAATGCCCTCGACAGCCGTGAGAAATTTGCTCTTTTAGATCCCGGTTTGCCCAGGGAGGACCGCGGCACAACTGTGCACTCAAACGGGAGGCTCGCTGGATCGCAAAAGGCTTCTTGTTGCCGTGAAAACGGCAGCCCGCAGGATCTCGCTGGCGGCTGCCAAACGCTCTTTTAGATCACGCTCTTTTGGTGTTGGCAGCACGGCAGCGGAGAGAGAGCGCAACTCACAGGAACTCTTTTTCTTTTCTTCCAGGCTCGTAGACGAGGCTCCGAAGTGAAAATCTGAATGAGTGGCTGCACGCCGCCATCTTATATACCCGTATGTACAGGGGAGTGGCTCGGCATGCAAATACCACTCGCCAGTGTTCATTGGCCTTTTGAATAAGGCTCAGAGATGATTGGACTCTCAAGCGAGTTCCCATATGTAACGTCGTAGTGAAACGACTGAAGGGGAACTCTAACCATCAAAATGTCAGTTAGATTTTTAATGTTTTTGATTTTTTTTAAAAAAAAAAGAAAGAAAAAATGCTTATGCCTACTAAGGCTTTATGTAGTTAATCCAAAATATAGTAAAACATTATTATTGTGAAGTATGATTTAAAATAACTGTTTTCTATATTAATATATTTTAAAATGTAATTTATTCCTGTGATGCAAAGTTGATTTTTCAGCAATCAATTCTTCAGTCTTAAGTGTCACCTGATCCTTCAGAAATCATTGCAATATACAGATTTTTTACGCTCATAAATCATTTCTTATTATTATCATCAATGTTGAAAAAGGTGGGCTGCTTGATATTTTTATGGAAATCATGATATATATTTTTTCAGGACTCTTTAAGTAATAGAAAGTTCAAAAGGACAGCATTTATTTGTCAACATTTATTTGAAATAGAGATCTTTTGTAACAATATGTAGGGCCCTATAAAATATGTTTCATTTTTTTCCCAAAATTATGTTTTATTATTATTTTTATTGCTGTTATTTTTATTTTTGTTTTCTAGACGCTGTTTTAAAGGAGAACTCCACTTCCAGAACAACGATTTACAGATGTACTTACCCCCTTGTCATCCAAGATGTTCATGTCTTTCTTTCTTCAGTCGTAAAGAAATTGTTTTTTAAGGAAAACATTTCAGGATTTTTCTCCATATAATGGACTGATATGGTCCCCCGAGTTTGAACTTGCGAAATGCAGTTTAAATGCGGCTTCAAACGATCCCAAATGTAGTTGTATACGATCCCAGCTGAGAAAGAAGGGTCTTATCTAGTGAAACGATCGGTTATTTTCATTAAAAAAATACAATTTAAATACTTTTTAATCTCGAACGCTCATCTTGTCTTGCTCTCCCTGAACCCTGTGTATTCTGGCTCAAGACAGTTAGGGTATGTCAAAAAACTGACCGTATTTTCTCCCTCAACTTCAAAAATCATTTCAAAATCATCCTACATCACTGCAGAAGTACCGACCCAGTCTTTGCAAAGTGAACTTGCAAAGAAGATCAAACACCCTTAACAAAAAAGGTAAAACAGCGATATAGGACGATTTTGAAGTTGAGGGAGAACATGAGATGGGAATTTTTCGAGATACCCTAACTGTCATGAACTGGAACAAAAACAAAAGATCGGGAAGAGCAAGACAAGAAGAGCGTTTGACATTAAAAAATGTTTAAAATTATATTGTTTTTATGAAAATAACCGATCGTTTTGCTAGATAAGACCCTTCTTCCTCAGCTGGGATCATTTACAACCGCATTTGGGATCGTTTTTAAACTGCATTTTGGAACTTCAAACTCGGGGCACCATATCAGTCCATTATATTTATATATATTTCCTCAAAATCATAATTTCTTTACGACTAAAGAAAGAAAGACATGAACATCTTGGATGACAAGGGGGTGAGTACATTATCTGTAAATTGTTGTTCTGGAGGTGAACTTCTCCTTTAATGGCTAAATTAATATATATATATATATATATATATATATATATGTGTGTGTGTGTGTGTGTGTGTGTGTGTGTATGTATATATATATATATATATATACATAATATATATGAAGACTTCAGATGCAAAACCAGCTAAAAGCCATCTCGGTCAAAAATGAGATGATGATACTGAGTGAATGCTCTCGACACATATTATATGTCCATCAAATTTTTTTTCTTCAAACTTGCTAAAATACCAGCCTCAGCCCAATCAGAAGTACCAGTACTTACATATGCATTTTTTTAAAGAAAGACGTCAGATGGATTTAGCTGGTTTTGCATCTGAACTCTTCATATATATATATATATATATATAAATATATATCAAAAAGCATATCTAGTAGTTCATCATCAGTAGTTCATCATTTTCATTTTCTGAAATTTAGTTTCATTTTTCCCTCCCAAATTCTGTTTTCATTTAATGGTTTCTCTACATTTTAATAATGAAAAGCATGTCTAATTAATTGATTTTATGTTATTTTCAGAAATACTGTGTTGTGTATTTACAGTTTTCTGGTAAATAATTTCTGGTAAATAGTCCTCAAAAATTGTTTTAATAATTTTATTATTAGGTATTATTAGGTCATTACATTACTAAGAAATATATTTCTGTCACTGTTTTTAAATCAAACTAACCTTTTATTTTGACAGGTTGCTGTGACGACCTTTAAGTTTCTGTTTGCATATGATATGACAATCGTTTTTCTCAACAGAAATGGTAAAATGCTCACAAGGTGACTCTCAGAGTAGTTCTAGAGATTGTTTATGTGTTCATGTACTCGTATATTGAGGCAGCAGAGGCTGAAAACGCAGCAAGCGTCACGCGTGCTTTAGTATGTGTGTTGTAAACAAAAACCTCACGTCTGCGCCATTCATTCACAAAGAGACACACAGAACATACAGGATTCATATTTAAATAGTATAATAGTCACATACACTAGTCCATATTGCAATTCTGTGATTCTGTCCACGTTTTTCACATCGCAGAAATCATAGGGCCCTAAATATGAAAGTCTTTACTGTCCCTTTGATCAGTTTACTGCATCCTTGCTGAATAGATGTTTTAATTTGGAACTTTTTGGGGTGGTTTATAATGATTTTAATTTACTTTTTTAAAAAAACAAAATAAGTCAATATATCCTCATTTAAATAGCTAGGTAAATATGTATGTGTGTCTCAGTAGGACACGCGTCTCAGTGTGTGAGAATCAACAGTATAAATGTTTCTCTCCACAGGGGCTCTATCTATACCACAGGAGGCTCAATTTTCACAGTAACGACTGCAAAAATACACTGAGCTTGGTCTCCTGACAGGGTCTATACACACACAAACATTGGCAAAGCCTGACGGAAGTCTTTTTCCGGCTTTATTAAACATTGTTTGTTGTGAATTGGCAGAACATCCATTCAAACCCCTATATCTGCCAGCCCACCATCCCTAATGAGTGAACTACACCTGAAACATCAGCGTTTTTCACTCCATTCCAGATGGAAGATCCTGAGATGTTGTGGAACACAAACACTTCAGTGTTTTCATTTTCTCCGAACATAGCAACAACTCTAGCATGAGACTGAAATGTAATGCAGTCAGCTTTTTGTATGACACCACTGTGTTGTAAATATAACACAGGTAAAAAAAAATAAATAAATAAGTAAAGCATTAAATTCACATAAAAAAACAGCAGCTGTAACGTAAAACTTTGAGGGTTTTATGATGAGGAAAAAACGTAGAAAGAAAAATCATAGTTATTTCAATGAAAAACTAGTATTCTGAAAATGTCAAGATGGTTCTTCACTGTAAATTATAAGATGACTTGTTCTTTTTCACTTCCAAAAATTGTAAGTTAACAGTATTTTACTGTACATTACAGTTTTTCATTGCATAGAGTAAGGGAACTTACTTACTGAAACAACTTACCATACCATTTTTTACAGTATTTTACAGTTGTAAATCCGATTATTTGTATAAACACGGTAATGGTGTTGTTTTAATAACAGAGTAAACCTGATATCACGAGAACCTTTTTAAGCCAATATCGAGGACTGACTAGGTGGAAAATTCCATCAGTCTCTGTGAGAGGAACCGTCTGAAAGCAGGCTAAAGGTTTCCACAGTGCATTACGCTGAAAGGATGCTATTACAGGACGTTTAAATAAAGTTTTTACAAGTGAAAGTCTCTAAAATGCTATCCGAGTGCATATTTTTATCTCCCGTGACCTCTTTGCGTAAATGCAATCAGTCTCGTAATGTTCCCAGCGTACAACTTCACTAGCACACTGTGTTAAAAGATGGAGTGCAGAGCTGCAAGGGCCAAACTCAATTACCTAAAAGCTGTGTCTGCCAGCCTTTGGACCATCTATGAGGTGCCCTGGGTTGTTTGTGTAGTGTGTGTGCTTTATACATATAGTTGCATGTTTCTGTGTGTCCATTAGTGGCAGAGCGAGCTGTTTGTCCCCTCGGCTCCAGTGGTTGCTTTTGTGCTTATTTTGTGCCCTATTGAAAGGCTAATAGGAATTAATGGGTAAAAATACAAAAAGAGAGATGGTGTCCTTACATGACGGGAAAAAACTCAATTTCACGCTTTGGCCATTTTTCTCGACCACCATTTTACGCTTCTGTTAAGCAAACTGCTATTGTTTTGTATTGGAACAGCAGCCTGTAATGTAAAGCTGTGGCTGGTGGTGTTATATTGGGTCTTGGAAGGTGGGATATTGGGACGGTCTCTGAGAAGGGGACATCTGCCTCTCTTCTTAATCATTCGTCACATTTACGTCTGATAGTTCCAGCCAGCCATGTGGAACATAGCAGTCCACATGCACCCATATGCAGCTACATGCAGATGCACATCCAAGAATGATTTCCAAACTGGATGTTTCTGTGACACTTTTCACCTACGGGTAATATTCTACCGGATCTCATGACGAAAGCGTACCTGTGGGAACTTTTTCGCAAGAAGTAAAATATGTACCAGTAGGTACATATCACTGCAGTTTGGGCACAACACAGAACATAACAAGCTTGCTTGGTAGCTCAGCCGACACGGAATTGAATTTAGGATGCGTAATCCTTGGGTACGAATCCTGTGAAAAACATAACTCGCGATGAAAGAGCTAAAAGATGAGAGATCAAAAAACAAGCTAAAACGTCATGCTTCCGATTGCGTTTTTATGTCAAATTCGCTTTTGTTTATACTATCAGGTAAGTTTAGGTGTGCAGATGATACGTTATTTTTAAACGGCACGGAGCGTTAGACTTATAGCGCCACTCAACGGACATTTCAAGTCAGAACTGTGGTGACACGTACAAAACCAACGTCACATAAAACAAACCATATGTACGTTCATCTATTTTGGGGGAAAAAGACTAACACTCTTTTAGCGCCACTTAGTGGACATTTTACATTGAAAATGTCATAAAACATACATGGCGCCTTGTATTTCGCGTCTTGCGAAAAAGTTCCCACAGGTGTGTTTTCGTCATGAGATCAGGTTGGTAATATTTCGAATACTGACATTTTAATGCACTTTTTAGTGGGCCATTAGGTTTCTTAAAGACCTTGTCATACTACTTTTGCTTGCATCCTTGTCTTGTGAGTCAGAATTATGACAGCTTTAGGAATGATGTTTTAATAGCGCCTTTGATTTATCAAAATCAGCGTCAGAGTTGAGTTTGATTTGCCATTGGAGATTGATTCGTTTCTTTTCACTGTTCCTCCTTAAGACGGTATGTTGTGTCACTCAAGGAACTGCGCCTAAAATGTATATTTGCAGAAAAAGTATATATGTTTGTATTGAACATTTATGGAGCAACAGATTTTGTGTGACAATAAATCATACAAGTTGTTTATTTTGATTTAAAATCTTATAAATGTATATGAGGTGGCAAAGGGGGCCTTTTACCCCACACATGGGGTAAAAGGCTCACCAGCATGGGGCAAAAGGCATACAGTATTGATATAAATACTTCAGCTCATATAATGGTTTTTTTTTTAATAATTTGTTTAATAATAAAGTTAATGCTTGTTCAAAACAATCACTTTAGCAAAGTTTGTACTTTTTTATGCCTGTTTTCTGCCTAATTATTGTTCAATAAATATATTGTCATTAAAATATATATATATTTTTTTTTAAATACAGAAACAAAATTATTTCAAAATGTTAAGATTCTGAAAGTTTTGAAGGAGATCCCATAATTTAATATAGCTGTACAGTAGTAACAACAAATGATATTTTATTATATGATATGATTAATGTCATGTCTTTAAATATGATGGTTACGTTCTAAACATGGTGATTATCTCTAAGATGGACACCCTACATAATGTATGATATTTACCATCTGAATCTAACCATGTCGTGTCAACAAATGAAAAAGTCAGCCATCTATTAATTAGCATGTTAATTATTGTGCCTTTTAGCCCCAACAACAGGGGTGCTTTTTACCCCAAATACCATATTTTTACATATTCTTTTGTTATTTAAAAACTGTTGCTTTATCTTAAACAAAACTAAAAATCATTAAGAAGACATTTGTCTCAAAATATATGCATCAAATTTAGTGATTCTCATTTGCTACTTAAATCTACAACATTTTAAAAAACATCAAATATTAGATCAAGTAAGCAAAGAATCAACTTTGCGCTGCAGCCCATGATCGCATCAAGGATCAGACAAATTTGCACGTGCATCTTGAAAAGCAAAAATTTAGAAAGTGCTACGCCACGTTTTTGTGCCATCCTAGTGGTTTAGAGGAAAATAATATCAAAGGCGCCTTTTACCCCCCACCCTTAGCCCTGTTGTACCCTACCTGTTTTACAGTCTGACAGGGGCATTGTCTTGGTTGAAAATTGCAGGCTGATTGGGCGATGCTTGCAGTGAAGGAACTGCATGTTGCTGAAGAAGGTTCTGATTAGAGGTCGACCGATATTGAATTTTACTGATACCGATAACTAGGTTGGACCACACTGGCCGATACAGATTTATCAACCGATAGTTTTTAAAATGGATACTGAACGGAAAATAAATAGCGCTCTACTATTTAAAAATAGAAAAAAATAAAAAAGTAGCCTACTGGACCATACTTTGTAAATGAATAAAAATATTAATACTAATTATATATTGATCATTACAGTTCATTGTTCATTAATGTTAACAAAAGCAACTAAAATTTTTTAAATATCAGTAAATGCTGAAATTAACACACTCTAACAAGGAACAATACTTCTATTCTACAGCTTTTTATCAATCTTACTGTTACAAATGGACTCATATTGTAAAGTGCTAAAATTACATTAACAATCAAGCTAAAGATGGTCATCTTTAAATATCTACACAAAGGCCACTAGATTAAAATGAAATACATATGGATATTGTGTACTTTCACAATTTAACTGCTTCTGTTCTAGAACATTTGTGGTTATCTAATCAAAATATAAAAATATGTTAGTCACACAATGGGCAAAAGTGCAGCGTCTAGAAGAAGTCACAGCTATCTGGTATTACACACACTGGACACGTTGCGTTCAGTTCAGGCGGCGGTCTACAAGACTTCATTTGATCACCAAATGGGCAGAAGTATACTGCTGTTCTTTCTCCACTTATGCAGCATCTAGTCAACAAATTCATCGCTTAGTAATGACATGAAAACATGCACTATGCACAGTATACTGTACACACCGTTTCGTTGTCAGTGTTTTTAATCCGCCTTTGAAGTGTCCCGCTCTGTGCAGTGCGCAGTGTCACGTGTCTAAACAAACAGCACTTGCTGTCAGTGATTCCCGCCACTAGAGGCTGCTCTCGTGCTGTATAACAAAGACAATAGGGACTTTGCTGTATAATGACGACCTTCTCAGCCGCTCCAGCAACGGACCCAACCCGGAAAAATCTATCGGCATGGATTTTTGCTGATAATGATAGTTCCACCAATCAACTATCGGTGCCGATTCGGCAAAACCGATACATCAGTTGACCTATAGTTCTGATGAATACTTGCATACACCCTGCCACGTATCTGTAGGAGGCCCAATTCCTGCTCCAGAAAACATCCCTCAATCCATGACACTTCCTCCTCCACCTTTCACTGACTTCTCCCTGAAATATGCTTAAAAAACACCCTTCTACTCCTGTAAGAATAAGTAACAAATATGACTAAGCAGTGACCTTGAAATTTAGGAAATTATAGGTTGTTGTCTAATTTTGATCTCCACTGTATATATAGTATTTCTAGCTATTTTTCACATTGCGTGTGAGTGAAAAGCACATGCTTTCTTGAAGCCAGAAATGCCAGTGGTTAATTTGGAGTAGAACCATCATCTACAGAATTAGATCAGAGATTATTCATGTGAGAATCAAACATGCTGATTTGCTTTTGGCAAATATTCAATAAAGCATATGCAAATTGTATGTATTTAGTATTTGCCTCTTAACTAGATCACAGATGATTAGCGCTGTGGCTATACCATTGTTAATTCATGTCACAATTCTGTTTTTGTGTAAACACACCAACCGGGCAGTGCCTCTGGCGTAACTTTTAGTATGTAGAAGTGGCTGGCGTGACTTTGCCAACGGGACCTATTCCTGCTTGTTCGATTTTAAGGTCATGCTTCTGTTGAGTGGTCGTCACAGAGCAGAAGGGACTGTGACTCAAACTGTAGATTTAACAGCATGCTAAAAAAACACTTAAAACAAATTAGCTGTCTCATAGCAACCACTTTAATGATATGAGATGATTTTTGCATTGAAAAGCACCACGCACATTTTCTTCATAAAATTAAAAACTCCTTTAAGACCTTATTCTTAATCTCATAATCTCAGTATTACCATATTTCAGGCTCACTGTAGCATGAATCCTGGTGTCAATGCGAATATGCTAGCTATCTCTTGACTGGCAGTGCGCTTGCAAAGAGAGAGGGGTGTTTGGCGAGCAAGCAGAACAGATTGTGTCGTCTCAGAGGTCAGTGCCGCTTATTTCCTGGAAGGGCCCGACATCCATTACCCTCTCTTCAACTGGACATCTTCCACAAAGCAGGATGTCTGGATAAAACACCATCCAAAAATAAAATAAAAGCTTTAGACAGTACTGAACACTAGAGCTTGATTAGTGCATATACTTGTCTGTCTATCTGTTTGTCTGTGTGTATATACAAACAGGATTGTGTGTATTATCTATCTATCTATCTATCTATCTATCTATCTACAATTTTATGCAAAAATTTTGGAACCCCTTGCAGAATCTGTGAAAATGTGAATAATTTTAACAAAATAAGAAAGATCATACAAAATATATGTTATTTTTTATTTTGTACTGTCCTGAGTAAGATATTTTACATAAAAGATGTAAAACTTTGGGAACCCTTGGTTCGTAATACTGTGTGTGGTTACCAGGTTGATCTGCAACTGTTTTTTTGTTGTTGTTGTTTGTTTTGTGATGGTTGTTCATGAGTCCCTTGTTTGTTCTGAACAGTTAAACTGATCACTGTTCTTTAAAAAAAATCCTTCAGGTCCTGCAGATCTTCAGCAACTTTTGCATATTTGAGCCCTTTCTAGCAGTGACTGTATGATTTTGAGTTCCATCTTTTCACAATGAGGACAACTGAGAGACTCAAACACAACTATTAAAAAAGGTTCAAACGCTCACTGATGCTCCAGAAGGAAACACGATGCATTAAGAGCTGGGGGGTGAAAACTTTTGGAATTTGAAGATCAAGAAACTTGTACTTAATTTGTCTTCCAGGAAACAGACAAGTATCTTCTGTTGCTTCTGAAGGGCAGTACTAAATGGGGAAAAAAATGATATATCAGCAAAATAAGAAAAATGTGGACATCTTAATCCTGTTCAAAAGTTTTCCCCCCCGGCTCTTAAAGGTGCAGTGTGTAATTTTTAGCGGCATCTAGCGGTGAGGATTCGAATTTCAACCAACGGCTAAGTCCCCCGCTCACCCCGCCCTTTCGAAACGCATACAGAAGCTACGGAAGCTGACACAGGACAAAAATGTCGTCGTCTGTTACACCTGACAGTAGTCAATCAAGCGATGAGGTTTCTGTACAAAGGTAAGTCAAAGAATTATATTTACTTAATTATTCAGTAAACCAATATGTTATTGCGAATATTATTGTTACTCATTGATCATTGTCTCAGGTTTATTCGCTGACTTTAGTTAGATTTTTTGTATGACAGTTAGTAGGGTTGGGTGACGTCTACCAAATTGGCATCGGACGAAGTCTACAGTGAAACATCATGATGAAAAGTGAAAGTGAAATGCGATTGTGCATACGAAATCAGTTTCAATGCCATGCACATTACTAGCGGCCCCCTGATGCCCGCAATATATATACAGTATAGTTACTTAACGATATAACTGCGAGAGAAAGTAATGAAATATATATATTTTTCCATCTAATGTTTATTGCCTTTAAAACACAACTTTCTTTCCGAACACGGCATTGGGATGCGGTGGCTTGTGGGAGGGGAAAGGGAGGAGGGGGTGCGATGGGATCACGATGCCGGCTCAACATCGTTTCAGCATTTCAACGTGGTGACGACACGAGCGGCCACTTAAAACACCAACGAAGAAGTAGAACAACGTACTGACGAAACGCGCTCTGTAGAAGTTTGTCCGTTTAGGGCTACTATAGAAACATGGCGGCACTAAATGGCGACTTCCATGTAAGGGGACCCGCGGTGTATGTAGATATAAATTGCTCGTTCTAAGGTTATAAAATCATAACGGCTTATTATGTAAGGTATTTACACACCTCTGAAAACATAGTTTTGTATGTTATATTGCATTTCTGCCAATAAATTCTCCTAAATATTACACACTGCACCTTTAATGTCCTCAGTAGTCGTCAGTGTGAAAAGATAGATCTCAATATCATACAGTCACTGCTGGATAGGGTTCATATATACAAAAGATGCTGGGAAACTTAAGAATCTGGAGGACGTGGTGGATTTTTCTGAAGAACAGTGCTCAGTTTAACTGTTTAGAGCAAACAAGGGACTCATGAACAGCTATCACTAAACAAAAAAATAGTCGTAGATCAGGCAACCACACACAGTATTAAGAACCAAGGATTTCCAAACTTTTGCAGGGGGTTATTTTAATAATTTCAGCTATTTTTTTGTCTTGTGAACATCCTTTATGTAAAATATCTTATTCAGGACAGTACTATAAAAAAATAACATGCATTTTGTGTGATCTCTCTTATTTTTTATTTTTTTTCACAGATTCTGAAAGGTGTATATTGTTCCTTTTCAATTTTTTTTTTCAGCATTTCTAACTGTTCTGTTACAAAGTTATCTAATACAAAGTTCAATACAGGTAAGCACAAATGTAAATATTACATTATATTACCAGCAGTCTGTTGTTCTGAACATAGTCAAAACATGTTCTGATGCAGACAGCAGAGGGTTCCAATGTGTTTAATTAGTGTTTGCTTCACTTCTAATACATTATTAGCAGTCTCTTCCAGCAGAATGAATAGAATGTTTTTGTAATGACCTCCCTTGTGGCATCCCTCCCTTTTTTCATTTGTGTTTTTTTTTTTTTGCAGCTCATGCAAATGATGGTGCTGCAGAAACAGCGCTCAGTCTCTTGGGCTGCTTCACGCAATTTGTTAGTGTTGCACATTCGATGTGAATCAAGTTTATATGTGTCTAATCTGTAATCATTAGCTCTCTCACTCTCTCTGCACTGGGTCACTCGAGGCTCAGTCTATCATCCGTTCAGAGTTTTTTGGATCGATGTTCAGAGAGTGGGCTGCCAATGCAATCATGTGCAGCTCAGGAGAGATTGGAAGTGACTGCAGCGAATTGACGCTAGTTGAAATGACAATGGCCTTTCGATGAGAGTGAATGGAGAGAAATGGAGGTGATCTTACCTCTGTTATAAGGCAAGAGTGTCTGTGTGTGTAAGTGCTTGTATGAAGGAAAGTCACTAACATTTTAGCCAATTTATTTCATTCTATTTATGATTTTTGCTCTCTTAATTACATTGTTATTAGGCTTTATATGAGTAAAAAGATCAATTCTGTTTTATAGATTTAACAAGCAATACATTGAGCAATACATATTTCTTCTTTAGAGAAGAAACTAGCATGTCGATATTTTCATGCTCCGACATATCTGAGACCATACACACATGAAGATGCACACATGAACACATGAATACTCACATTTGTGGCTTTTGCCTGAAGATAATCATGTGGATGTTGGTGGAGTGTAATTAAGTTTTTCTCTTGCAGTGAGGGGAGAATCTTAAGCTGTCTGGGCTGGGGGTTTGGTTAGGGGGCGTATGCAAATTTCCTGCAGCATTCAAGATTAACCAATCATTTGAGAAGTTAACCTAATTATACAGAGCTATTTAAAGGTGTACAGATGATTCAATCATAAAACCAGCATGCTGTCTAATGCGCTCTGTGCTTCTCTCCTCTCTTGGGTAGTGCCTCATCAGCATTACTTTCTTGTACTTCTCAATCTGCCTTCCCCTCTCTGCCTGTCTGTCTCAATTATATTTTGATTTCAGATTAGCGTGCTTCACTGGCATGACAAGAACTGTTCATTTTTTATTGTATATACAATGCAAAATATGTGAAATAATTATGACAGCGTTTTAGTGCCTTGTTAAAAAAAAAAAACGAAGATTACGAGATCAAAGTAATATTTCGAGAATAAAATCAAAATTACGAGAGTAAAGTCAAAATACTACGAGAATAAAGTCAAAATATTTTGAGAATATAGTCAAAATTACGAGAATTAATTTGTAGTAATTACGAGATTAAAGTTTTAGTATTTTGAGAGGATATTCTAGCATTTTGCGCAAGCAAATGGCCTGGATTGGAAGCACCGTTAGAAATGCCAGAGTCTCAGCTTTCAAATTCTGTCAATTTAATACTAAAATAGAAACAATATGTCTTAAAATAATATGTTTTTCTCGCTCTTTAATGTGACGTGACAGATTGCTGCATTCGCTTCAGTTTAAGCGGTATGTCAATCATCTTTCCGATTACTTCCAGAACTCCACTTCCAGAGCAACAATTTACAAATAATTTACTCACCCCCTTGTCATCCAAGATGTTCATGTCTTTCTGTCTTCAGTCGTAAAGAAATTATGGTTTTTGAGGAAAACATTTCAGCATTTTTCTGCATATAATGGACTTCATTGGTGCCCTGAATTTGAACATCTAAAATGCAGTTTAAATGCAGCTTCAAAGGGCTCTAAATGATCCCAGCCGAGGAAGAAGGGTCTTATTGTCACGTATCCTTTTTGTCATCGTGTGTTTGTTTATGTTGTGATTCACCATGTGCTCCCTGGACTCAGCCCTCTCGTTACCCGAGTCACGCCCTCCTTGTTTCGCCCTGATTGTTTCATTGTCATCACCTGTGTATGTACTGATTAGTTTGTGTATTTAAGTTCCACCTTGTGTTTAGTTCCCTGTCTGGTCTTTAAGTGTCTGTGGTTGTGTGTATCCTGGGATTCTACGTTTCTCCAGAGTATTTGAAGTATTGAAGTATTTACTTATTAAATGTCCTTGTGGAATTCTCTCCTGTGCGTCGAGTGCTCGTTTCTCCTTCGTTCCTGACGGCACAGGCGTGACACTTATCTAGCGAAACGATCGGTTATTGTTTTCAAAAAATAAAAATTTGTATACTTTTTAAGCATAAAAGCCTGTGTAGCACAGGCTCTGGGATTCGTTCATTTTGAACAAATCTTTAATTTGACTCGGGAAGAACGAGCCTGTGCTACACAGGCTTTTGTGCTTAAACAGTATACAAATTTTTATTTTTGGAAAAAAAAGACAGGTCGTTTCGCTAGATAAGACTCTTTTTCCTCAGCTGGGATCGTTTAGAGCCCTTTGAATCTGCATTTAAACTACATTTTGGAAGTTCAAAATCTGGGCACCAATGAAGTCCATTATATGGAGAAAAATCCAGAAATGCTTTCCTCAAAAAACATAATTTCTTCACGATTGAAGACAGAAAGACATGAACATCTTGAATGACAAGGGGGTGAGTAAATTATTTGTGAATTGTTGTTCCGGAAGTGGAGTTCTCCTTTAAATTAGGCTGATGTTCCTTCACTTTAATATCTTGCTATAAACCTTTAATATAGAGGAAACATTTATAATTTGTATTTTGTGATTAAATGGACAGAATTTGAAAGCTGAGCTGTGTTATATTAGAAGCAACAAAGCACAAAATTATTGCGATTACTGGGTGTCTGATGTACCACAAATAATTCTAAAATAAAACTGATGAATAGAAGACGTTAAATATTATGTCCAATCATTTACTGTATTAAACTGTGAAAAAACAGCTTGTCATTAGTCACTTAATGTTGTATACATCAGAAAAGACAACAATATAGCTTATGTTAATGATTTGGTGCCTATTCAACCTTTTTATTGTATTTGTATTGTATATGTATTGTATTGTATTGTAGTTTGTTAACGTTTTATTGTTGTTTTTAATTAAATACAAGTGAGGAATGAAAGATTGGATGCCAGAGGTGTTTTTGCAAAATAGGTGGTGGAATTTTCACAAAGAAAACAGTATAATTTCATGAACTGATTCACATGAATACAGTGATTACGCCACATTAAAGAGTTTGAAAAACACATTATTGTAAGACACATAGTTTGTATTTCGCTATTAAACTGATTTTGAAAGCTGGGATTTTTTTTTTATGTTAAAAGTACCAAAAGCACAAAGCTTATTGCTATTGGGGGGCTGGTGCACTACAAATAACAAATGCTTCTCAAAAATGAAAAAGGCAAAATGTATTTTGACTTTATTCTCAAAACATTTCAACTTAATTCTCGTAATTTCGAATTTATACTTCTAAACATGTCAACTTTACTCTCGAAACATTTTGACTTTATTTTCTAACTTTTGACTTTATTCTTGAAACATTTTGACTTTATTCTCGAAACATTTTTACTTTATTTTCTAAATTTTGACTTTATTCTCAAAATATTTCGACTTTATTCTCGTAGTATTTCGACTTTATTCTCAAAATATTATGACTTTAATCTCGTAATTTAGATTTAAAAAAAAAAAATTATGTGGCACTTTAACGCTGTCATAAATCTGAGCCAGCTGCAAATTGACCTGGAGCTTACATCTTTGAAAACATTAAAGCAAATTTTCAAATAGACATTATTTTTATTAACAAACTGCATAATTGAAGTATAAACAAGTACATTCTCACCTAAAAAAACTCCTAAAGCTACATTCTGTGACACAAAAACATTATTTATAAAATTATAGTGGGTTTGGGCGTCCACTATGACACTCGCTGTGAGAAATACCACAAGCGGAGTGATACAAACGGTGAAACGGTTAGAGTTCCGATATTGCTTGAATATCGCACTCTTATCAGCCAATCAGAGTCGAGAACCAGAAAGAACTTTTGAAATCATCCCAGTTCCAGTCTCATTGTCTTGGTTAAATAAACATTACTTACACTATCAGAAAAAGACAAAAAAAAAAACAATTTTATATTTTTACATTAACAATGTAATCAAAATTCTGTTTATTAAAGCCAAGTATGAATCTCTTCAAGCTAGTGTTTTATTCCAAAATAATAACTCAAAACAGTACAATATGTTTTATTTGTGAATTCACTGTATGTTCAGCTATTGTTTTTCATAGTTAACTTTTTTTTATTTTGTTTCAACAGTCATTAAAGCTCGGTAAATATTGGTCACAGACACTGAGATTTACCGTAAATTGCACCAAGCTGATTACCCTCAAAAAATAAAATGCCATTTCAAGTCTTATTTTGATGTAACAAAGTGATTATATCTAAGTGTGAGTTGTTTACGTACTTTTTTTAATTAGTCTCCCCATTAACACCATTATATTGTTCATTCAGCGTGATTTGGAACGTGCACAAACACAAGAGCCAGGATTTATTGCATGAACCAATCACAGCCGGACATAACCAGTCCTATCCAGTCATATCGCGATGGAGGCATTGCCTCCTCTCACGTGACTTTCCCCCATTCATTCTCAATTACCTCCCACCAAACTCTCAAACAGGGAATCTGTTAAAACTCATTGGGCTCAGAGGGGGCGAGAGAGATGCGGACTCCCACTCTAACTTTACCTGCTGGTGTCGCTGTTGGACAATGTTTCTTTAGAAAAATGAGTGATTATATACTTCTTAAAGTTATATTTTGTAAAACAACATTATAAATAATCTCCTCTTCCTCTGAAACAACTTTTCTTTTCGATTGATGTCACTTCAGGGTTCAGTGAGGGACTCTCTCTCTCGCTTTTTTTCTCTTTGTCTTTGTAAACTATTCTAGACGTGTTGTGTGGGGACGGCATGATTTCAGTTGACTACTGATCTGTGTAGTTCAAACCCTCATTGTCAGTCTTTCTAAGACAGATGGGCCGCAGCGTCTCTCTCTCTTACTGTCTTCACTCACTCACTCTCTCCCTGTCTCGCTCTCCTCAAAATGAATAATGCATTGACTAACACTAGCTGTGTTGGAAACTCTCTGTTCTTACCAGGAATACACCCTGCCGTCTAAACGTGTGTTTATCAGAGTGCGTCTGTGAGTATTTCTGCTAGACACAAGCGCGTTTGAAAATTGGTACCACATAACTGAGAATCTAACCTTACTGTGTGTGTGTTTTTTGTTGGTGTGTGTGTGTTCACAGGAGAGTGAGCTTCAGCATGTTCTGCAGGAGAAAGCACGTCTGAATCTCCGCTTGTTCAACGATACCCAGAAGGCAGCAAAGTATGAGCAGGTAAGCAGTCTGTCTCATTGTGGCTTACGGCTAGATAGTAAACCCTTGCCATCTACTCACTCACACACGCACAATGGCATTGTAATCCGCTCGCGCTATCATTTGTTCCCTGGTGGAGAGCACTAATGGTGTTTTTGCCACTTGAGTGGAAGTGGAGGATTGTTCCTCATAAAGCTGGAGGCCTTGGGCCGCCCTACACACATTTCAGCATCCTCTAACTCAATCCGTTGAGTCCCTCTGCCCCGCTGGAGCACGGCGGTGACCACCCACTCACTCGTGAGATTGATGAGTTCATCTCTGAATGGCTGTATCAACGCACACTGTATGAGTATGGAGGATTTGTGTCGAGGTAATGTCATGCTGATTTTGGTTTATGCTAAAGGAGAAATGCTGGAAAAGTATGGTTTGACTTGAGTGTAAATAAATCACAGTTACACATATATCTGTAAAGTTGAGTAATGTTTCATCAAAGATGGCATTAGGAAGCGATAAGGTGGTTTTGATCACCATTTGGCTAGTAACTTTAATGGCAAACTTCAACTTCTTAGAAATATGTAGCACCGTATGATTTCTGTGATATGAAAAACGCAGACAGAATTGCGGAATGAAGTCATAAAAATGGAATTTACTGTATAACATGGAACGTCACGGAATTTGCCAAAATTTGGGATGAATAAATCAAAAGTAGGTCAGTACACTTAAATCAAAACGCGATATGGACTAGTGTGTGTAAATATTAAGCTGCAAAATTACTATTTAAATATGAATCCTGCATGTTCAGCGTGTCTCTGTGTGAATGAATGGCGCAGATGCGCAGTTTCATTTACTACACACACACTGAAGCATGTGTACTTTCAGCCTCTGTCGTCTCAATATATGAGTACATGTGAACATAAACATAAACATAATAGAACTGCTTTAAGAGTCACTTCTTCAGCATTTTACAGTTTCTTTTGAGAAAAACTATTGTTATATCATATAGTACAAACAGAAACTTAAAGGTATTCACAGCAACCCGTCAAATAAAAAATTGGGTTTAACTTGAAGAAACTGTGACAGAAATATACTGTATTACTTAATGTAATGATAGTACTACTACTATATAAATAATAATAATAAAATTATTTATAAAACATTATTCTTTAAAGACTTTTTACTAGAAAAAATATTAATAATAATTGTGTTTATGTAATATATGTGTAACACCCCTTGGACTGTTTATGTTGGTTTTTCCCTGCTGTGCCCATATTTGGTTCTTCCTGCCCTCGTTGTGTCCTAATTAGTTAACTCACTTCACCTATTTGTGTTTCATTAGCCACCCTTTATAAGTTCTGTGTCTGTGTCCGATCTTAAGGTTGTTTTGATGTGTGTTCACCTGCCTTTCTTGGATTTACCTATTTGGATTTATTAAAGACCTGTCGTGTAATTCTGGTCTTCGTGCGGTTCTTAAACACACATCCGTGACAATATGTGTATATTTATTATATATATATATTGTTAGATTTTGCTGTATTTGGTTGACCAGTGGTTTGGATGGCTCGCCATATGTATTAGATTTCTCTAATACATAAAATAAGTAAGCTTGGCCAAAGTTCAGGGGAAAAGAGTTTATTGAAGAAAGTCGTGTAGCATAGCCGTCTTCTAGATCTTAACCCGTGTAAGCGTTCGAAGCTTCTTCCTAGTTCCTTCCAAAGTTCTTCATAGCTTCTCCTTAGCTTCTCTCTAGCTTCTGCATAGCTTCTACATAGCTTCTCCCACAGTTCTGTCTGTAAGACAGAACTTTATACCTAAAGACAAATGGCTAGAAACAATAGATACTATCAGGACCTCCCGCTGGAGATCCTGCAATCTACAAGAAGTTCCTGAGAAATGCTGTTCCTTTGTTATTCTAAATGTATGGACCATTTGGTTCACACCTTTACAGAGACAGTTCCTGTTGATTGCATCTGGGTCACAGTCACAATGTAAATGCATCTGTCTAAAATTACACATAATCTTTCAATATATACATATATATATAAATACCCATATAAATAAACACATATAAATATATTATATTATATTTATGTATATATAAATATATATAGACATAAATATTTTTAAAATATATGCATGTATGTGTATGCATTTACATATACATTATAAATATACACAGTTCTCACACATTTATTATATAAACACAAACTTTTATTTTGGATGCGATTAATCACGATTAATCGTTTGACAGCCCTAGTAAATACACAACACAGTATTTCTGAGGGGAAAATGAATAAATTATTAATATTTTTTTTAATCAGTTCATTAGAGATACTTTTGATTATTTAAATTTAAATCAATTGAAATCCTTAAAAATGTAATCCCGAAAACTAATGGAAAACAGAATGTAGTAAAAAGCCCTAAACATATGTCAAAGGGCTTTTAATAAATTGTTAAATTGTGTGCAATTTAGTTGTTTTTTAGTTTTAGTTTAGTTGTTTTTTACATTTTAGTTGTTTCAGAATTTAATTAAATTAGATGTGCTTTTTTATTTATTTATATATATATTTTTTATTATTTAACCATTAACACGGAGTCTAGAAATATCAAAATGGAAAAATCGGACTCTAGAAGAATTGTAATGGAAAAAAATAAAATGAAATTTGGGGGGAATTTCATATTCATGAATATGCAGGGAAAAAACTTTTTTTTTATTTTTTTAGTTATTTATTTACTCTACCAATCAAAAAGTCAGTAAGATTTTTTTTGTTGTTGTGAAAGAAATTAATATTTTTCTAAAGTAATAATTAATTGAAAATCATCAAGGATGCATTATATTTCTTAAAGGTGACAGTAAAGACATTAATAATATTACAAAAAGAAAGTTGTTTTAAATAATGCTGTTCTTTTCTTTCTTTCTTTTTTAAGATTTATTTTTGGCATTTTTATGCCTTTATTTAGATAGGACAGTGTAGGTGGACAGGAAGCAAAGTGGGAGAGAGAGAAGGGGGTGGGATCGGGAAAGGTCCACGAGCCGGGATTGGAACTCGTGATGCCCGTGGCGCAACAGCACTATATGATGCAATCTTAGCGATGCCAAATTTCAGGAAATGATGATAATTCGATGCAATAAAAAGTGAATGAAATACATGAATGAACATCACTCATTTTTTTTGTGAGTTAAGACATATATTATGTGGTAATCATATATTGAATGTATAGTACATCCAGAAACTTATCACCACTGTCATTCAATTATTAATTCATAATATACAGTTCTCACTTTTATTTACTTGCATTTGATCAGCTCTATTTCATACATTACTTGGTATTTGTAAAGCATCATAAATAAAGTTCAAATGTATGTCTCTAAATGCAATCACAAATAAATGCTCAGAAACAGCAATAAGAAAAGGAAGGAAAAAAAAAAAAAAGGAAAGGACGTGACGTGGCCAAGTATGGTGACCCATACTCAGAATTTGTGCTTTGCATTTAACCCATCCAAGTGCACACACAGAGTAGTGAGAAGTGATCAAACACGCGCACACACACACAGTGGGCAGCCATATCGCTATCGCTGCGGCGTCCAGGGAGCAGTTGGGGGATTGGTGCCTTGCTCAAGGGACTCACTTCAGTCATGGTATTGAGGGTGGAGAGAGCGCTGGTTATTCACTCCCACCACCATCAATCACTGCCGGACCTGGGACTCGAACCCGCAACCTTTCAGTTACAAGCCCAACTCCCTAACCATTAGGCCACGGCTGCCCATTAATAAATGGCTGCCCAATAAATGGAATTCAGTGGAATTTCCCTGAATTGAATTCCACTTCCTGTAATTCCAATTCAATTCCAACTCTGTTTCCTGTAATTGTTGTTGAATTCCAATTCCATTTCCTCCTTTGAATTGGAATTGTTGAGTTCATTCCTGAATTGACCCCAACCCTGTAATGGGGCTTTGACCATTCAAAGCAGCCATGGTTCCCAGACCTTCTGCTGTCAGTTTAGAGGTCTGGCTACACAAGACTAACTTATGCCAAATTGTTAATAATAGTGTTAAAAGCAATATACGCTGTCTTGACCAGCAACAATAACTTGTAGCCAGTAAATTATCTGAATTCACTCTCCAGTGGCAATAAGCTCATTGTGTATTGTGAGTACCTGTCAGCAGTAAGAAGGATGTGCAGTTAGTATTTTAATATGTGACTTTTACCAGTCAAAGACTCTGTGCTGAGCTGAGCAGCATTCCTTATTGAATCCTGTAATCTGCATCCTTTGATAAATGTCTCTTTCCATGTGTTTAAAATGAATCTGTAGTAGTATAGGCAGCCATATTGTACCTTTTCAGATAATGTATCTGCATTTTATTAAGTAATATTAGGTTTAGATTTCCAAGTTAGTGTTATTTTAGTATCGTTGATATACTACTGTAGTTTTAGTTCTGTCCTGAGTCAGAGGCCACATTTCTACTTCCTTTTATCTCTTGATATTACTATATTTGTGGGTTTTTCTAATCCACCATTTGTATGTGTCTACACTGTAAGATTGTGTCTATGTGCTGTAATTTCCTGTATAGTGAATTTGATATGGCTTGCGATGTTGATCTTGAGATGAGGGCTTTTTGTGTGTAGTCATGGAAAAGCAATTTCCTGAAGGACCCAGTTTATGACAGACATTGTAAGCCAGTTTGTGGCGTGTATGTTTGTGTGTAACGCAGCATATCTATTGAAGACTTTCCTTCAAGGGTGTGTTGTATCTGAAGAGTGGATAGGAAGAAGTGCTGCTCTCTGGAACTGGCAGATATTACATTCTTGTAATAGCTGAATTTTTATAAAAAACATGATTGGATTCATGCTTGAGCAGCGGCGTGTTTACAAGTGCTGGTTTGTCATGGCACTGATGGACCAGAGCTGCAATGAAACAGACATATATTACTCACATAAACAGCACAAAAACACGTTCTTGTTATCAAACACTGCAGTTTCTGATCCAAAAACACAAAGGTACCAAAAATGGAGCTTTTTAAATTTAGGGTTCCACAGTGTGACCACACAGTCGCATTTGCGATTGAAAACTACTGCGCGCGACTATGAAAAAATATTTAGGAGCACCAATGCGACTGATCCGATCAGCATATTTGTGTTTTCGCTGAGGGGAGCCTCAAAGGTTTCTAAGTGTTTTTGCAACGTTGAATAGTATATCACAGACATATCTCACAAATACTTTCATAAACGAAGTGTAGAGAGAGTGTAAATAAGAGATTCATTGTGCAGTGTAGTGAGTTTTGTTGATTATAATAGAACTTTATGAGATCGCGATGAACTAAGAGTTTTTAGATGAGATATTGATTTAATACAACAGTTAAATAAAAAGTACATATTAAGTGACTTACATTGTCTGACTGTAACACTATTGCCTGATTTTGCTTTATTTCATCGTCAAAAATAGTTTGAAACAAGTCACAACTGAGCCGTTGCACAGCTCAAACACAGCGGTGTTTCGTTTATGAATGAACCTGCGTTATTAAACAAATCTAATGAGTCAATGATTCAATTTTCCATTCCTAAAGACAGTCACTTGCTCTATTCCTGAATGAATCAGCCGTTTGAACGAATCAATTGAATGATATAATTCAGTAATTTAATTAACTTGCTGCCATCTACTGGCAGATTTATTTTCATTTTTAAAGTATCTTTTCAGTTTTGTAATCATTTAATATTTCTGTATTCAGAATATTATATTTAAAACATTATTCTCAGCTTGAATTTCTGAATTTAATTGCACTCATGCCACCTCTGAGCCTCATTAAACATCCGAAAATACACCTACAAGCCACTTTTTGTGTTCTTCTGTGCCACCTTTTTAGCGTCTTTTTTAATTTTGTTAATACTGATTTCATTTAATGGGTAACTTATTTGTTTTCATTCGTAGTTAGAAATTTTAAAAAGCTTATATAATATAAATATATTTTTTAAATTTGACATAAAAGGTGACATACTTATAATAAAGGTATAAAAATGCCAATACAAAGGTAAAAACAAAATTCCCCTGGAAATCACTTTAAGGAGTCAAATATCACCTCGTAATGGGAAGGCAAATATTTTTTATTATTGACTAGAAGCTGCTTCTCCTATAAAGAAAAGTAAGTGTAGAGCTCTAAATATATTTATTTATTTAAATGGTCTGCTGTAATCATATAATACAGCCACATGTATGCATTAGACTCCATTGCTTATGCCTTCTTCTCCTGCACCTGTGAACTATAATCGTCTGCTTTGGTCTTCTTTCGATGCACACATTTCTGATCTCCCCTAGTTCTGTCTCACACCTGCAAGTGTGATCTGTTATCTGAGATTTATGCCTGCTAGCATCAGCACCCCTGCAGCCTGCTTATAGTTAATCTTTTAGTCATGTCTGTGTCAGTGTTTAGTTGGAGGCACATCTTGGCATCCCATCCTGGCAGAGCAGTGTCCTCCTGCTGAGCTGTTTGAAGGTAGGCCGTGTCCGAAACGTCCGAGTAGGTGTGTTGTCAAATGCTGTTGCAAAACAGGATCCCTACTCCCTCATTAGTCATTTATGAATGCAGGACCTATGAGGCCGATAACAATACAGAGGAAGGGAAAGGGGAGAGAAAGTAAAGGCATAAAGCATAAATAAAGGAACCTCAGTAATTCAAGATCGTCAGAAAGTCTGTAAGTGTGATTTTTATAAGGAGTACGCTATTGCACTTTCCATAGTTTATGGTTTATGAGTTCTAGTAGCATACTCTATGCATTTGTCTTGCTTAAAGGTATTGTGTTGTGTAATTACTCACCCTCATGACTTTCCAAACCTGTAAGACCTATCATCTTCGGAACACAAATTAAGATATTTTAATCTCAGAGCTTTCTTGAGCGCAAAAGAAGATATTTTGAAGAGTGTTGGTAAGCAAACAGTTGACGGTAGCCATTGACGTATGTAGAGTGGAAAAAAATACTATGGAAGTCAATGGCTGCTGTTTACTGGTTACCAACATTCGTCAAAGTATCTTCTTTTGTGTTCAACAAAGAAACTCATACAGGAGTGCAATTCTTTATTGGAGAACTTGGGAGGAAATGAGAGTAAATCCCTGCAGCTATGTTTCAACATCTAGCAGAAAACCTTCCCAGAAGAGTGGAAGTAGGAAGGCAAACTTTTTCTTTCCTATCTATTAATTTAAAATGCATTAAAAATGCAGTTTACACACGGTGACTTTAATATACATCTTATATTCGAGTTTAATTTCTGGATTAAACTTCATTTTGATATCGTTTAGGAGGTATAAAATGAAAAATTCCAGGGTGATATTGTTCTGAAAATAAAATTTAAAAAACTGATTTGGCATATAATATCGCTTATCCAAATCAGTAATATTTGTAATGTACAATGGCAGGTTTATTAGACAACTACATTATAAAACAAGGTAGAGACAAGGAAAAGTGTATATTAAAAAAATATATCTATGTGTATTATTTTTATATTTAGTTCAGGTTGTGAAATATGAAAATGATTAATGATATTTGCAGTATTTTCACAATCAAATGACACCACCAACAAGATTACAATTGTTAAGAACTTGTAGATTTTCAAAGTATTTTATATTTAAATATTTAGTGTATTGTATGTTCGGTATGGCTGGGCGATATGGCCAAAAAATTAAATTAATCACGATAATTATTTTCATATCAGTCAATATAGATAATTATCACAATATATATATATTTTTTTTTTACTTTAAAGTTTAAAGGCAGATTTTTGCTACAGTGTGAAAGTTGTGAAACCAGAAAGTTAATTGTGGCTTTAAACTATTCTTGTGCAAATGTTTCATGTTTTTTGAATTCTTTACACTATTTCCAGTCATTTTCAGTCATCAACAAAATAAATATTGTAATAGGAAAAAAAATCTTAGTTCTGCATGTTTTAATGAGTAATATTGTTTCAAATCAAGAAACAGGTTTGTGTTGCCTGATAATATTAATAATAATACAACATTTTTTGTCTCTTAGAAATACACGTTTGATAGTAGCTTGAGTTAGGATGCAGATGTACATTTATGTTCATTATCAAAATCAGTAATATCTGTAAAAATTGTAGCAACCTCATTTTTATATGGTGAAATTTAATTATTCTGTCTGAGGTTTTTTCTTTTATTTTTTCTTTTTTATTATCCATTGCTCTTCCATAGTAGCATACATTTAGATCATGATAATAACAGTTAACACCACAAATATGGCACCTCAGTACAATGGTAAAAATGCAACATGGTTTCTAAGTATTTTAATGATAAACAGTAGTCCTAAATACATTTAGCATAAATGCATAAACGCTATAGCTAATCACAAAAAAAAATACTGTAATTATATTTCATTACTCCTCCTTCAATACATTTAATACGTCTACATTAATAATATAATACAATTCAATACAAATATACCCACATTTCTGACACAATACCACTGTGCAGTTAGTGCTACTACAGTAAATCTATGGTAAACGATGATGATTTGTCGATTAAAAAGCCTTTTGACTGTATTGTTGTGCACAGTGTCTCTCCTGTTTGTCAGTGCTGTTTCATCTTGCTTTAAACAGAGTCATTTGTGTTTTTCACTTCACACTTGATCTCACAGCGCTGTTTATCCACGAGTAAACGCATCTGCTCTAGTAAACTTGCTCTGCACTGCAGTTTGAACTTTGATCCAAGCGGATAAACAATCTGAGTGCCCCGCTTTAAAAGATTAGCACTTTCATTCTGCCGCATAAGCGTTATACTGAACATTTATCAAACTCTTGTTATCGTTTACCAAAGAAAATTTGTATTTTTTTATTAGTAGTTTGCGCAATAATTATCATTATCGATTTATCGTCCAGGCCTAAACATATTGATTTCTCAATTTTAATCATTTCTCAAACTATATTGATTCTTAAATCCCAAGAATTGATTAGTCTAGACTGTTTTCTGTTAATGAACAGAACTTTATTAATTGTAGTGCACCTCCCATCCAATAAATCGCAATAAGCTTTGTGCTAAGTGTACAATTTGTAATTCTGTCCATTTTAGTTACCGTATTCAAACAATAAATGTCGCACTGAACTGATCATCTCCTCTGCTCGAATACTGGTTTCAGCACAAAATCAACATTAATGAACATCCGAAGGTATGTTAAAAGAAACATAGAGTACAGCCTACTGAAATCCATTTTTGTCTCATGTAATTGCTTAATCAGTGTTTAAACCACGCAAAGACGTCAACTATATGTCACACAAGCTTGTGAACAATGTGTCACACAACGTCACCTTTAACTCAGAAAAAAACATGTTCGGAGACCATAAACTTGTAAGTCGGCTAGAAAAATGAACTCTAGAGAGGAGCATTTTTCTAAATATATGGACCATATGTGACCCTGGACCACAAAACCAGTCATAAGGTACATTTTTATACATCAACAAGCTTTCCATTGATGTATGGTTTGTTAGGATAGGACAATATTTGGCTGAAATAAAACTATTTGAAAATCTGAAATCTGAGGCTGCAAAAAAATCAAAATACTGAGAAAAGTGTCTTTAAAGTCCAAAAGTTCTTAGCAAGGCATATTACTAATCAAAAATTAAGTTCTGATTTTTCTGTTTGATATATTTAAGGGTAGGAAATTTACAAAATATCTTAATGGAACATGATCTTTACTTAATATCCTAATGAGTTTTGGCATAAAAGAAAAATAAAAAATTATGACCAATACAATGTATTTTTGGCTATTGCTACAGATATACACTCCTAAAAATAAAAGTGCTTTAAAAAGTTCTTCACAGCGATGCCATAGAGGAACCATTTTTAGTTCCACAAAGAACCATTCAGTCAAAGGTTCTTTAAAGAACCATCTCTTTCTTACCTTTTTATAATCTGAAGAACTTTCTTTCACCACAAAGAATCTTTTGTGAAACAGGAAGGTTCTTCAGATGTTAAAGGTTCTTTATGGAACCATTTAGACAAAAAAGGTTCTTCTATGGCATTGTGAAGCACCTTTATTTTTAAGAGTGTACTCGTGCTACTTAAGACTGGTTTTGTGGTCCAGGGTCACATATAACATTATTAATTATAATTTTAATATATTCACTTAATGTATTAATTTATACCCTTATAATCAGTTAATTTTAACCTTCAATATTATAGTAATGTAGTACCAACTGACTCTCAAGTATATTTTACAGCATTGGGTTAAGAGAGTTTTTTTTCCTTTGAAAAAATTGGGCATGTACTGTACCTGATATATATCTAAAATAATAATTGTAAAATTTGTGTCAAAACCCAGCCCTAGTGTATATACAGCCTGCAGAGTTTTATTCAGGCTTTATATAATTTGCCTACATTGGGACTATAGCACAAACAGCTCCTTATTTTACAATGCTGAACTGAGAGCAGTAATGGTGTGACGTCTCTGAGTCATGTGAGCCTGCTCTTGCTTGAAAAGAATGGTCCTTCATGCATCACTTATTTTGTGAGTTTACCCCCGCTCCCCTCACCATCTCAAATAGCTGTTTCAGAGTGAGACATCATTAAATCTACAGCTCTGTCCCAGCACTGAGAATGGCAGTCATCAAGATGGCAGCTGCTCCATCTACACAACTTGTGTCTATCCAGTCTGTATGTGGCTCAGCATTACTGGATAGGACCATTAAAGATCAGTGTCTTCAATGGTTTTTTAGAGGAAAGACCCTTTTGGCAGACAGTGAGTTTTCCAGAGAATTAACCATTGCATTTCAATTCTGGCCTATAATAATATGTGTACTTGTATTAATTAATAACACATTTTGGTATAAAGCTTACACAGCAAAGCTCAGTTCCACTGATTTAAGACACTGAGGTTAAAATGTATTTTATTTTATTTTATTTTATTTTATTTTATTTTATTTTGTTTTAAAAATTAATATAATACCCTGACAAAGGCCACTGATTTAAGACATTGCATTTAAAATGCATTTAAAAAATAATAATAATATTAAAAACTATATTGATAAATAAAAAGACTAATAAAGAAAATATAAAAAAAATAATAATTGAAAATATTAATAAAAATTATAATAGTATCTCAGTCATACTAAAATAACACTTTTCCTAAGTGCATATAAGGACTTGCTGTCGAATGAACTACTGAGTAAATTGGTTTTCTTCATTAAAATGGAGAAAAATCCTGGCCTATAATAATATGTGTACTTGTATTAATTAATAACACATTTTGGTCTGAAGCTTACATAGCAAAGCTCAGTTAAAGGAGAAGTCCATTTCCAAAACAAAGATTCACATATAATGTACTCACCCCCTTGTCATCCAAGATATTCATGTCTTTCTTTTGTCAGTCGTAAAGAAATTGTTTTTTGAGGAAAACATTTCTGCATTTTTCTCCATATAATGGACTGATATGGTGCCCCGATTTTGAACTTCCAAAAGGCAGTTTAAATACGGCTTCAAACAATCCCAAATGCAGTTATAAACGATCCCAGCTGAGGAAGAAGGGTCTTATCTAGCGAAACAATTGGTTATTTTCATTTTAAAAAATACAATTTAAATACTTTTTAATTTCAAACGCTCGTCTTGTCTTACTCTTCCTGAACTCTGTTTATTGTGGCTCAAGACAGTTAGGGTATGTCGAAAAACTTAAATCGTATTTTCTCCCTCAACTTCAAAAATCATTTCAAAATCGTCCTACATCGCTGCAGAAGTACCAACCCAGTCTTTGCAAAATGAACATGCAAAGAAGATCAAACACCCTTAACAAAAAAAGGTAAAACAGTGATATAGGATGATTTTTAAGTTAAGGGAGAACATGAGACGGGAGTTTTTCAACATACCCTAACTGTCATGAACAGGAACAAAAACAGTTCAGGCAGAGTAAGACAAGACGAGCGTTTGGCATTAAAAAGTATGTAAATTGTATTATTTTTATTAAAATAACCGATCATTCACAACCTCATTTGGGATCGTTTGAAGCCGCATTTAAACTGCATTTTGGAAGTTCAAACTCGGAGCACCATAGAAGTCCACTATATGGAGAAAAATGCTTAAATGTTTAATAACACAATTATTAAAACTATTTATTAAAATAAAAAAAAACCCTGAAAATATAAAAATAGAAACTTCTTCAAAATATTAATAAAAACTATAATAGTATCTCAGTTATACTAAAATAACACTATTCCTAAGTGCACATAAGGCCTTGCCATTGAGTGAATTACTGAGTAAATTGGTTTTCTCCATTAAAAATCTATTCCTATTCCTAAAAACCTTTTTCATTTAGGAATAGGCTTAATCTGTGTCTCTGTAGTTTTCCCTTACGTTTTAGAATGAATGTTCCCTTTAAAGTATGCAAATTTTGGCAATGTGAATTAGACTGCCTTATAAACAAGGTGCGCAGTGCCTTAAACACACGAAGCAGCATTCACAGCACATGTTATGTAAAGCTGAAAATAATAAAGCAGCACTTTAATTTTCACTTTCAATGATAAATGTTTACAGTATTGGCTAATATAATTTTTTACCTACCCACATGGCCTTGGTTATGCCAGAAGTTGTTTCAAATGTGGAGAAAGTTATTGAATTTTCATATAGAGTTTTTTATTCCAACATAATATGTCTCATAAATAAAAAAATAAATGTAAATGGTCAATTCTGATATCATGTTTACTTTCATTTGTACATGAAGGTCAACACCACCATTACTATCCAACAACATGCTGGTTGAATGTCATAAGAATCAACAATACAAGTGTAATAGGTCAAACATATTTCCTCTAGAACAAGCGTATTCAGCTGTAATTGCTGTTGCAGTGGGTGTTCAGGTCAGGTTGCAGATAAGAGATGAGTGTCGGATTGGACAGGCGTGGAGTGTGAGTACCGTCTCTGACAGCTCAGCTTTTTATCGTGACTGACGCTGCGATCAATGCAGGACGTCAACCCTTCTGCTCTCGCTCTCTAAAAACACGACTCTCACCCCAGAGCTCAGTGCTGACCACACATACTCCATATATCGCATATCAGACAAACAGAATGTGTCATTTTCAATAGATCAGAGTATTTAATAGCATAATTTAATCCTTTGGAGAAAATGAGGTAACAGTGGAGCAGATGTGCCTGGAGGTTTCCTGGTCGGGACATGAGCATCGAGAGCTGCCCTCTCAGGCCCTGCTGTTTATGAAAGCATGCTGGATGTTGTGAACTGTGTCCAACAGTTTAACCTGTTATCCTTGAGGCCACATGAGTCCAGATGGTCTCATTCACACATGATTTTTCTTAACTCCACTGCAGATCCAAAGACAACTACTGCAGACAGTTTGACACTCATAACTACTGGTTCGAACTCTCATCTTAAAGGGATAGTTCACCCAAAAACGAAAATTCTGTCATTAATTACTCACCTTCATGTCATTCCAAAACCATAAGACCTTCGTTCATCTTCGGAACACAAATTAAGATATTTTTAATGAAATCCAAGAGCTTACTGATCTATAGACAGTAATGTGACTGACACGTTCAAGGCCCAGAAAGGTAGCAAGGACATTAATGAAATAAAATCACGCTTCAGTTTTTTAATAAATGTGGCGTAAAGAGACGGAGAACAGGGAATGATTGGGGAATGGGACCTTGAAACCATTATGGCATGGCTCTGTTGTGTTTTTGTAATTTAATAACCTAAAATTGCTTTTTGTTGGCAGGATAGAATGACCTTTCACCTTTCTAACAGAGGTCAGAGGGCAAACAGTGTAAGCCTGAAGACATTTTTGATTATTTTCTGTCTCCCTCTGTCCTTATCAGGTGAAAAGTGAGTATGAACAGCTGCAGGAGGCTCTGTACACTGTGACAGTGGAGAGAGATTGCGCTCTGTTGGAGAGGACTGAGCTCCAAGGCAAACTGGAGAACCTAGAGCAGGTGCTGAAGGTGAGAACCCGCCAGACGCGTCAGTGTAAATCACAAAATCAATAGAAAAAATGCTACGTTATGAAAAAAGAAAATGAAGCCTATGATGGTTTTTTTTCTATAATCTATGAGCATAAATTACAGCTTTACAACATATACTTTTATATAGTGATCTATAAATAAATATAAATATAGTGATCTTTTTTACATTATTGTAACCGTTGTTTAAATGATTTCCTGTCATTAATTACTCACTCTCATGTTGTTTCAAACCCGTAAGACCTCCACTCATCTTCGGAACACAAATTAAGATATTTTTGAAGAAATCTGAGAGCTTTCTGACCCTGCATAGACAGCAACGCAACTGACACATTCAAGGCCCAGAAAAGTAGTAGGGAACTATCCTGTTAATGGCCATAAAATAGGCTTCATTTTCATTATGCATTTCTTTATATTTTTGGGTAATCTATTATATTTCATTAGATTCACCATATCGAGGCATTCCAACCTAAAATCAAAATGTTATTTTTGGACCAATTTGGAAAGACATAAAGTTAAAATTATGATCTGGTCATTTTCTTGACTGGTTACCTGATTAGCCTTCATATACAGCGGCATGTGAAAGTTTTTGGAACCCCTTGCAGAATCTGTGAAAATGTGAGTAATTTTAACAAAATAAGGGAGACCACACAAAATGCATGTTATTTTTTTTTAATTACTGTCCTGAGTAAGATATTTTACATAAAAGATGTTTACATCTAGTCAACAAGACAAAAAAAAATTGCTGAAATTATTAAAATACCCCCCTTCAAAAGTTTGGGAAGCCTTGGTTTGTACTACTGTGTGTGGTTACCCGGATGATCTACGACTGTTTTTTTGTTTTGTATATGGTTGTTCATGGATGATCTATGAATTTTTCTTTTTATTTTATTTTTTTTTTAGTGATAATTGTTCATGTGTCACTGAACACTGTTCTTCAGAAAAATCCTCCAGGTCCTGCAGATTCTTCAGCTTTCCAGCATCTTTTGCATATTTGAATCCTTTCCAGCAGTGACTGTATGATTTTGAGATCCATCATTTCACACTGAGGACAACTGAGGGACTCAAACACAACTATTTAAAAAGGTACAAACATTCACTGATGCTCCAGAAGGAAACATTATGCATTAAGAGCTGGGGGGTGAAAACTTTTTCAACTTGAAGATCAAGGTAAATTGTACTTTATTTGTCTTCCAGGAAACATGCAAGTATCTTGTGTTGCTTCCGGAGGGCAGTACTTAAAGGAGGGCTGGGGTTTCAACAAAATAAGAAAAATTTGGACATCTTCATCCTGTTCAAAAGTTTTCACCCCCTGGCTCTTAATGTATTGTGTTTCCCTTTGGAGCATCAGTGAATATTTGAACCTGTTTTAATAGTGTTTGAGTCCGTCAATTGTCTTGCATGGGAAAATATGGATCTCAAAATCATAGTCACTGTTGGTTCAAATATGCAAAAGGAAAACTGAAGAATCTGCAGGACCTGGAGGATTTTTTCTGAAGAGCAGTGCTCAGTTTAACTGTTCAGAACAAACAAGGGACTTATGAACAACTATCACTAAACAAAAAATCAGTCATGGATCATCCAGGTAACCACACACAGTATGAAGAACCAGGGGTTCCCAAACTTATGTATTTGTTATTTTAATCATTTTAGCTATTTTTTTGTCGTGTGGACTATATGTAAACATCTCTTATGTAAAATATCTTACTAAAAATAAAAAACAGCATGCATTTTGTATGATCTTCCTTATTTTGTTAAAATTATTCACATTTTCACAGATTCTGCAAGGGGTTCCCAAACTTTCGCATGCCACTCTATGTTGACTAAAAAGTGAAAATGTTATAGTCTTTTATTTTGGTGTGAACTCTGTCAGTGTTCAAGCTCATGACACATATTTCAGGAAACCCGGCTGACCTTGTTTAAGGTTGATTTAGTTCATGATCTCCACTTTCATCTGTTTTCACCTCTTTTACTCCCCTTGTACTCTTTTATGGTTTTAGAGCTGTCGTACGCCCTCAAAGTGTGGATCTGTGATCGACTAGGAGTCCTGGAGCGCCCCACCCCTCCCCTAACGTCTAACCCTCTCCTGCCCTTCCCCTCTCCCTGCCTCCCTCCATATTTTTCATTCATCAGGTATCTCTAAAGACTTTACAGAAGCCAGCACTAACTGAATGTGGACCTTTTGACTGAGTACTAACAGCTGATCTGGATGCTGTATGTGATCTGAATGGTCGGCCGGCTGAGGCACTGCGGAATGCGTTTGTGCATGACGCAACAGTTATGCACAATTACACCCTCCCCTCACAAACTAAACTAACCCAGCTCTTCTTTCGAATGAGAGATATACATCCTGTTAATATTCTGAAAATATGCTGATTTTTTTTATTTATGTATTTATTTTTTCCAGTTAAAGAGGTGACAGTTTTGCTGAATGTACAAAGTGTGAAATATGTCGAAACTATCAGTCTTGATTTAAAAAAAGAAACAAATTAAGTAAATCTAGTAGCATCACAATATTTTAATGGTTTACATGATTCATTTTTATTCTGTGGTCATATTGTCTAGTTTTTATGCAGATGCCTTATTATCGCAAAATTACCTGCAACAGCATGATCATTATATAAACTTGAAGAGGTTGATTTTGCAGTTTCGACTGGACAACTAAACATTGTCCATTAAATATTTAATTTGAAACATAATATTGAGGCATCTTCATTAAAAAAGAAAACAAAAATGTTTTATAACAGATGTTCAGCAAATAAATAAATAAATAAAATCTGCAGTAATAGTCATGAATGAATGATTGTTATTATAGATTATTATTAGATACTCCTATTGTTAGTAGGCATAGAGATATTTACTTACATTTGATGGTCAGATAGCCATAACATATTTCACACAGTACAGTTTATTTGTCCTCTGAAGGTTAGATTTTTCTAACCTTCCTCTTCCCTGCACTCCTCTTTCATAGCAGCATGGAAAATCCCTCCTTTACCCTTTATCCCCTGTAACCTCACCTGTCACAAATGGAAAGAAAATTGCTAGGTTTTGTCACTTTGTACTTTTAACAGGTCAGAAGAGCTTCTGGGGATGTTGTTGGGCAGTAATCGGCGCTGATTGAACATGCTGTGTTGTTTGCACACACCCTTTCATGTACAGAGCCATGACCCTTAAGCCCTTTATTGATCATGCGAAGCTCCGTGGCTGTGCTTAGTCTGGCTGATTGACATGATGCTTCACTTCTGTTTTTGCTTTACCTGAAGGGGTGAAGCAAATGACACAAAACAGATTTACGACAACATTTTGCTGTTGTTTTCAGTGCTTAAAGGGATAGTTCACCCAAAAATGAAAATTCTGTCATTATTTACTCACCTTAGGTCATTTCAAAACCATATGCTGTTACATTTTCCAGTGGAAAATTTCTGAAGTGCATCTCAAAACCATACAACAACAGTTTGTAGTCACAATGTCTGTATTCCAAGTCTCCTAAAGTCGTAAAATAACTTTGTTTGATGAGCAGAATGAAATCTAGTTGTTATAGAGCATAGTCAGGTTAGATGCCATATTAAATTTTTATAGGGATATTTCACCAAAAATGAAAATTCTGTCATTAATTACTCACCTTCATGTCATTCCAAATCCTTAAGACCTTCGTTCTTCTTTGGAACTCAAATTCAGATATTTTTGATGAAATCCGAGAGCTTTCTGACCCTGCATAGACAGCAACGCAACTGACATGTTCAAGCCCCAGAAAGGTAGTAAGAACATTGTTAAAATAGTCCATGAGACATGAGTGTTTCAACCTTAATTTTATTAAGCTACAAAGCAAAGACTTTATTCAACAGTTTCTCTTCCATGTCAGTTTTCACTGCTCGTTCACCTTAGTACACGTGTGGTTTTGCAAATTTTTAAATAAAGTCATTATTTGTGTTCCCTTTGTGTATTCCCGTAGCTTCATAACGTTAAGGTTGAACCACTGATGTCACATGGACTGTTTTAACAATCTTTACTACCTTTCTGAGCCTTGAACATGTCAGTTGAGTTGCAGTGTATGCAGAGTCAGCAAGCTCTCAAGTTTCATCAAAAATGTCTTAATGTGTGTTGCGAAGATGAAAGTACATCTTATAGGTTTGGAATGACATGAGGGTGAGTAATTAATGACAGAATTTTCATCTTTGAGTGAACTATACCTTTAAAACAAGGCTATGAGGGACCTAAAGCATTAACAACGGCTGTGTAAATACTGTACTGTATAAGGGTCTTAGATCACCTAATTTTCATTTTTCCTTTTTTTGTTAAACAACAATCCATTGAACGCACTGTACCAACCCTTACAGCCTCAGTTTGATTCATTTTAAAATGTAAACATGTTTCAACCAGTTCAGTTAGCTGAACATCCCTTAAAGAATCAGCATATGGGTTTCGAATGACTTTATAGAATCGTTTTTGGATGTACTTTTCCTTAAAAAAACATCTAAATGCAGCAGAAGACAACAAATAAGTGTTCATATTCTGAATGTATTAATACAGTAAGGGGCTGTTCACACCGAATGTGGTTTTACTTCTAAAAATGCGAGATGCTGGGCAATTAAATAAAAAATCGCAACATCTAGAGAAATGTTTTAAACATTTTAGCTTCCTTTAACTTAAGCACCTTGCAAGGGCTATGTCAAAGCAAAATACTTGGGATGTAAGTGCAGTGGTCATACCTGTGGGAGCTTTTTTGCAAGACGCAAAATACGTAGCGCCATGTACGTTTCGTGACATATTTGATGTGAAATGTCCACTGAGTGGCGCTAAAAAAGTGTTTGTTTGTTTTTTTTTTCCTGGAACAGATGAATGTACATATGGTACACTTTATTTGACGTTGGTTTTGTACATGTCACGGCAGTTCTGACTTGAAATGTCTGTTGAGTGGCACTATAACTCTAATGCTCCGTGACGTTTTAAAATAACATACCATCTGCATTACACCTAAACCTACCCGATAGTATGAACAAAAGTGAATGTGATGTAAAAACGCAATCGCAAGCATGCCGTTTTAGATAGTTTTTTTGACCTTTCATCTTTAAGCTCTTTCATCGTGAGTCATGATTTTCACATGATTCGTACCCAAGGTTTCCACATCCTAAGTCCAATTCCATGCCGGCTGAGCTACCATTTTTGACCCCCTGCCAAACTATTACTCCCTCTCGTTGAAATCGCTACATGATTGCCTAATCGTAACCCCATACCTAACTCTAAACCTACCAATACTAGGGGGGTAGTTAACTGGTGGGGGTCAACACTGGAAAGCAAAACATATGTTGTATGAAAATGATTACAAGCGTGCACTGTTTTACCACCTCTAGTGTTCATTTCTGTTGGAAATTGCAGTGATATGTACTTATTGGTACGTAGTTCGCGTCTTGCGAGAAAGTTCCCACAGGTACGTTTTCGTCATGAGATCAGGTAGACGAAAAGATACAAAAACAATGGAAAATCAGTGCAGTGGAATCGTTTAGTGTGAACGGCCCCCCGAATTCTGAATTGATGTGCTCAGGTAAGAAAGAAATCTAGTGTTTACGTCAGATACTCTAGGATTAGAAGGGATTTTTGTCTCTGGCGCTTCTAGAGACTGATGATCTTTTATAAGCTGAAATAAAAAGAAGATCTATAGATCAGTGCAGAGACTCCTTGTTGGGTTTTAACAGCAGTGTTTCACTGTGACCTAAAAAGCTTTTAAAGTAATTATTTAACCTAAAAATTAACATTTTGCTATCATTTACTCACCCTAATGCTATTCCAAACCAATACTGCAACATTCTTGCGTGCAATACAAAAGTAGTTATCTAACATGTCCAAGCTGCTGTTTTACTATTAAAATCAGTGGTAACCACAGCTGTCCCTGATTCTCATCCGCTTTAATTGCATGAAAAAATAAAAGCAGCTTGGACATCCTTCTTAATATCTTCTTTTGTGTTCCTCTCAAGAAAGTAAGTCATCATGAGGATGAGTAAATGACAACTGAGTTTTCTATTTTGGATGAACTATCCCTTAAATATTGATTGATGGTTGCTCTCATTCTGTCTGTGTTCATCCTTTGCCGAGTTTCCTCTCACCTCCTGCTCTCTCTTCTCTCTTTCCCAGCATATGCGAGAGGCTGCAGAGAGGAGGCAGCAGCTAGAATTAGAGCATGAACAAGCCTTGGCCGTCCTCAGTGCCAAGCAGCAGGAGATTGACCTTCTGCAGAAGGTGAGAGATCAAGGTTTCCAACCACACCAAACCTTAGGATGGAGCTCAAGCACAGGCCAGAGTGTAGAAGACCTTGCATCATGCACCCAAAAATTAAAATTCTGTCATTTATTACTCACCCTCATGTCATTTCAAACCCGTAGGACCTTCGTTCATCTTCAGAACACAAATTAGGATATTTTTGATGAAATAGACTATAGTGGAAAAGTTTATTTCAGTAATTCAACTCAAATCGTGAAACTTGTGTATTAAATAAATTCAGTGCACACAGACTAAAGTAGTTTAAGTCTTTGGTTCTTTTAATTGTGATGATTTTGGCTCACATTTAACAAAAACCCACCAATTCTCAACAAAATAAGAATATGGTGACATGCCAATCAGCTAATCAACTCAAAACACCTGCAAAGGTTTCTTGAGCCTTCAAAATGGTCTCTCAGTTTGGTTCACTAGGCTACACAATCATGGGGAAGACTGCTGATCTGACAGTTGTCCAGAAGACAATCATTGACACCCTTCACAAGGAGGGTAAGCCACAAACATTCTTTGCCAAAGAAGCTGGCTGTTCACAGAGTGCTGTATCCAAGCATGTTAACAGAAAGCTGAGTGGAAGGAAAAAGTGTGGAAGAAAAACATGCACAACCAACCGAGGGAACCGCAGCCTTGAGAGGCTTGTCAAGCAAAATCGATTCAAGAATTTGGGTGAACTTCACAAGGAATGGACTGAGGCTGGGATCAAGGCATTAAGAGCCACCACACACAGACGTGTCAAGGAATTTGGCTACAGTCGTCGTTTTCCTCTTGTTAAGCCACTCCTGAACCACAGACAACGTCAGAGGCGTCTTACCTGGGCTAAGGAGAAGAAGAAATGGACTGTTGCCCAGTGGTCCAAAGTCCTCTTTTCAGATGAGAGCAAGTTTTGTATTTCATTTGGAAACCAAGGTCCTAGAGTCTGGAGGAAGGGTGGAGAAGCTCATAGCCCAAGTTGCTTGAAGTCCAGTGTTAAGTTTCCACAGTCTGTGATGATTTGGGGTGCAATGTGTTTTTTGAAAACCAAAGTCACTGCACCTGTTTATTAAGAAATTTTAGAGCACTTCATGCTTCCTTCTGCTGACCAGCTTTTTAAAGATGCTGATTTCATTTTTCCAGTAGGATTTGGCACCTGCCCACACTGCCAAAAGCACCAAAAGTTGGTTAAATGACCATGGTGTTGGTGTGCTTGACTGGCCAGCAAACTCACCAGACCTGAACCTCATAGAGAATCTATGGGGTATTGTCAAGAGGAAAATGAGAAACAAGAGACCAAAAAATGCAGATGAGCTAAAGGCCACTGTCAAAGAAACCTGGGCTTCCATACCACCTCAGCAGTGCCACAGACTGATCATCTCCATGTCATGCCAAATTGAGGCAGTAATTAAAGCAAAAGGAGCCCCTGCCAAGTACTGAGTACATATACAGTAAATGAACATGCTTTCCAGAAGGCCAACAATTCATTAAAAATGTTTTTTTTTTATTGGTCTTATGAAGTATTCTAATTTGTTGAGATAGTGAATTGGTGGGTTTTTGTTAAATGTGAGCCAAAATCATCACAATTAAAAGAACTAAAGACTTAAACTACTTCAGTCTGTGTGCACTGAATTTATTTAATACATGAGTTTCACAATTTGAGTTGAATTACTGAAATTTATCGACTTTTCTTTTATGCCAAAAATCATTAGGATATTAAGTAAAGATCTTGTTCCATGAAGATATTTTGTACATTTCCTACCGTAAATATATTAAAACTTAATTTTTGATTAGTAATATGCATTGCTATGAATTTTATTTGGACAACTTTAAAGACGATTTTCTCAATCTTTTGATTTTTTTTTGCACCATCAGATTCCAGATTTTCAAATAGTTGTATCTTGGCCAAATATTGTTCTATCCTAACAAACCATGGTAGTACTTAAAAAATTTAAAAAAAAGAAAACAAAAATCAACCTCTGTGACGAAAAATTGCCTGAAATTGAAAAAACACCCAATAATAAAATCCAGCTGTCAGAGTGCTCTTAATGAAGAGAGATGTTCAATGAAAAAGCGTTTCAGCAATTTTAGGTAACTCGCTGAAATATTCCTCTCATTTCTCGTTTGAATGAAGAGAAAAGTGCCACTGTCTTGGCACTCAGAGTAAATTACTCTCTAATGAAACGGCAGAGCAGGTGATCAAATCTGACATTTTCTCCAGAACGTGTGAGCATTGTCACTCGCTGAAACGTTTGAGTTATTGTCTGTCTTTATTGAATGGAGCACTGTGATTACAGAGGAGAATAAACAGAAAAAATGACACGCACACTGTCATCAGAAAAAGTCAAGACATTAAGAATCCAGTTTTGTTGTTCTGAAGGTGAATCTGCGTACATGTTTCTGAAATGTCCCCTCATGTTGTGACGCTGCAGAGGCTGACGCTCCAACAGATGTTCCTCTATTCATGTGGAACTGAACGCTGTTTTCCACAGCTGCTAGGAGTTACAGTGAATGACCTACAATGCACCGCGTCGATCACAAGTCCTTGTTGCCTAAAGCTTATTCAACCAAACTTGGGAGTAGAATGTTTGTACACTAGAATGTGCCATTATATTTTATTTTTGTGTTGTTTATAGGCTCAGGTTGAGGCTAAGAAAGAACATGAAGGTGCCGTCCATCTGTTAGAGGTGAGTAATGATATCTACTCATGAATTTTAGTGCATGTGTATGTGAGTGTGCATATAAGCATGCATTTTCAATCGTATCTTGGCTGACCGTTAAAGTACAGCACATTCTACATGCGTCATTGTATATTTTCTCATATTAGCCAAAAATCTGGCTACCATATGAGTCACATTTTAGCTTACACCGTTTGACATTTTGAGTTTGTCAGACTAATTTCTTAAATAAATAAATAAATAAAGCTCTTGTGTAAATATCCTTTCTTTATTGATTGTTTTAATCTAATGAACATCTCTCTAACTTATATTTTATTATTTATTTATCATTTTCTACTTCTTTTCATTCATTGCTGCCATTAATGGGCAATTAAGGGAAGGGGAAACTGTGCTCATGTTGGGTCTCTGTGACTTCTGAAACTGAAGAAATGCTCGTGTGTGCAACTGTGATTTGTTTGGTTCCTTACATCTCTTGTCACTATGTTACTGGTCTTTTGTTTTTTGCATATACAGAATCACTTGGACAGCATGCAGGTATTTTCGAGTTACTTCTCCTCAAAGTTCTCCCTCTCTTCCCCGTGTGATTCATTGGGGGTAGTTCCTGTCACCTCGTTTAGCTGTCCTGTCAATTACTGTACCGCTCATCCATGACTGATCTGTAAACATTTGATCAATATCTTTGATCTATATCACCATAGATCAAATTATTGAACCTTTTTAGTACAAACCATCAGTCTTCATAGTCATTTTATACATACCTGACAAAAGTTGTTTATGTGTTTTATAAATGTATATAGTAAAACACATCACGTTTTGCTTGTCTTTAAAGCCAAACAACTGCTTTTTATTGCTCTTTTAATATTTTTTTTTACTACTATATCAATTAACCGCATTCAAAACGAAAGTTTGTTTACATAATGTATGTGTGTGCTGTGTGTATTTATTATGTGTAAATATAAACACACACACATACACGTGTATGTATAAATTTATATTTATATTAGTGCTGTCAAACGATTAATCGTGATTAATCACATCCAAATTAAAGGTTTTTGTATACATAATATATGTGTACTTTGTATATTTATTATACAAATGTGTATATATATATAAATACACACATATACAATATATATTAAAAAAAAGTTTACATATCCGTATATATTTTTATTCATATAATTAATATTATATATAAATATCTATAATGTATAAACACAACATATTTTTCTTACAAATATCATGCATGTGTATTTATATAAACATAATAAATATAAACAGTACACACACACATATATTATGTAAACTTTTATTTTTTTAATATAAATATAGCAGTTTTCTTAAATATATACATACATGAGTGTGTATGTAAATATACATAATAAATATTCAAAGTACACAAAAAATATTATGTAAACACATTTATCTTGGATGCGATTAATTGCGATTAATCGAGATAAAAAAAAAAATCAGAATTCTTTTGCAATAGAAAGTTCAAAAGAACAGCATTTTTTAATTGAAACTAATATTTTGTAAAATTTTTCATTGTCTTTATTGTCACTTTTAATGCATTTAATTGAAAAAAATGTCTTTATTATTAATAATTTTAACAAAATATGTATTCATAATTATTATAAGCTGTAATTATATTAATTGCATTTTTAACTTTTTCAATTATATATATACATGTACATTTTATGAAATTGAAACAGTTCAATGATTGTTGATTTGATGATTATTTATATCTATAAATTTTATTTTAATTGTAATAAATTTAATAGTAAATGCATAAAAACAAAGCATATCATATAAAAAATATAAAAAATAAAAATATGCATAAAAATAATGCATTTCAAATAAAAAAAACTATTAAATATAAAAAACATTGTTATATTTAAATATTAAGATGAATTGTAATATTTTTTCAGTTGTATTATATTTTTTCTCAATTTTCAGTGTCTTTATTGTCACTTTTAATCAACTGATTATAATTATATAATTATATTAATTGCATTTTTAACTTTTTCAGTTACATGTGTATCTATATATAATTGAAAAAGTATGATGAAGACAAAAGTTCTCCATGAATCACCTCTATCTTCAGTAAACAAAGAGTAAAAATGACTTTGCCTGTGGGTTTAGATTTTATTTATTTATATTTTTAATCAAAATGGTTTGAAATCGATCCTTTGTTCCTTCATTCCTCTTGGGAGGCACCTTTTTTGATAGTGCAGAAGCTAAATGAAGATGAACGCTGCCTCTGTATGTTTATAAAAAGTACAAATGAAAGTGCTGCAAAAGTCAGTTTGCTCTTTTAACTCATTGGTAAATATTTCTCATTCACTGCCTGATCCTTTCTGCTCCTCCTGTGTTGCGATGCATGGGTGCTGGCTTGTGCTGAATCCTGTTGGCGCCTCATGGATATGTGCGTTTGCAGATCAGATCAGCAACAACAAACATGACTGATGGATTGCAGAATGCAACATGTCTCCCTTCCACCACCCTCCTTTAATTTCCTTGCCTAAAAAGCCATGTTTAGTAATGTATGCATTTATGAACTGTGCATATAAACATGTTGCACAAGACTGTAAGTATAACAGGTCCAGTTACAGTTTTATGTTGAATTGTTAAAATGCAAACTCACATGATCCTCCAATGGTGTTTATAGTATGTACAAATATACATGTGAGTTTCGTCAAATCATCAGGCATAAACAGCTTTTACTGTTACTTTGGCATGCGTGGTACCCTTCTCCATTTAATAGTACTTCCCATCGCTAACATCATGATCAAATAAGAGATTTGATGTACAATAACAGCTGAACATAGATTGACTCCTGTCTTTGTTTGATTCTGTTGGTGTCTGAAGCTGAGAAGTTTCCTTCGAACTAAGAACACAATGCGATTTTTGGTAGGAAAAACCTCCTTTTAGATGTAGGCCATTTTTTTGTAGTGTTGTAGGTTGCTTACCACATTCACAGTTGGTAGAGTTTGTAGGCTCCATTCATTAGCATTCATCAGTTAGTTAATGTGAAGTGCAGATGTTAATAAAACTGTCACCAGTTTTAAATGTCAATGCTTTTATCACAGATCAGCCGAAATGGTCTGTGTATGTTTTTAATGTGAGTCTTTCTCTTTTCTTTTTCTTTCTAGGCTAAAGTGAGAGAACTGGAGGAAAAATGCCGGACGCAGAGTGAGCAGTTTAACCTGCTGTCAAAAGAGCTGGAGAAGTTCAGGTTGCAGGCTGGGAAGTTAGACATCCTGAGCAGCAGTCAGCTGACAGGGGGCGACTCGCCCGGCTCACCCACCAAACCCCTCACCCTCTCCCAGCTCCTCAACGGCCTCACTGCCCCCTCCGGGAAAGGTATGCATCAGTATGCATCCTGAAGAAGGTCATGTGTTGACACTTCCTTAAAAATTTAACAGAGTTACACTGCAACACGGTATAGTTTCTTTTCATTATGTGGTGGTGAAAATTCATATCTGAGATTTTACTATTTTATTCATTATAATTAATTTACTAAATACTGAATATATAATATGCCAAAAACATTTGGGAATCTTCATCATTGCGTTTGAAATTCAGATTATGTTATCAGAACTAACTTAAGAGTAATTTTAATGTTTGATAGTGCCTAAATACTTTTTGGCTTAATTGTAAACGAAAAACAATATATTTCTATACATTATATTAAAATATAAACACTGTCGGATCAGCAAGACTTGTAATGTTTTTTAAGTCTCTTATGCTCATCAAGGCTGCATTTATTTGATCAAACATACAGAAAAAGCAGTAATGTTGTGAAATATTATTACAGTTTAACATAATGGTTTCCATTTTAATATATTTTAAAATATAATTTATTCCTGTGATGCAAAGCTGAATTTCCATCAGCCATTACTCCAGTCTTAAGTGTCACGTGATCTTTCAGAAATCATTCTAATATGCTGATTTATTATTAGAATTATAAAATAGTTGGCAACAGTTGTGCTGCCAAATATTTATTTGAAATCTGTGATACTTTTTTCAGGATTTTTTGAATAAAAAGTTAAAAGGAACAGCATTTATTCAAAATATAAATTTTTTATAACAATATAAGTCTTTGCTTATATAACGTTTTATCAATTTAACACATCCTTGCTGAATAAAAGTATTAATTTCTTTCAAAGAAAGAAAGAATAAAAATGTACTGACCCCCAAACTTTTGAACAGTAGTGTATATTTTAAATAAATGATTTTCTTTTTAACTTTTTATTCATTAAAGAACCAGCACATTACTTTCCAGCACTGATAATAAATCAGCATATTAAAATGATTTCTGATGGAACATGTGACACAGTAACATTGCTGAAAATTCAGCTTTGATCACAGGAATAAATTAGATTTTAATGTATATTAAAATATAAAAATTTTACGTTGCAAAAAATATTTTACAATATTACATATTTTTCTGTATTTTTAATCAAATAAATGCATCCATGATGAGCATAAGAAACTTCTTTAAAAACACAAAAAATCTTACTGATGACATTATTGATATATTGATGTATTTAAATCATTTCGAAGCTTAAAACATGTTTGTGTTATTTAAAATAAATGCCATTTGGTTTTTGTATTTTATTATTTAATGCAAGTACATACATTAAACTTTTTTTAAGAAATTAATACTTTTTTATTTAGCAAGGATGCGTTCAATTGTTCAGTAAAGTACGTGTACATTGTTACAAATTGTTTTGAGCAACAAATCAGCATATTAGAACGATTTCTGAAGAATCATATGACTCTGAAGTTATGATGGTGAAAACTGAGCTGTGTCATTACAGGAATACATTACATTTTTAAATATATTAAAATCGAAAATGATTAATTGTAATAATTGTAATAATATTTCACAATATTACTGTTCTGTATTTTTGATCAAATAAATGTAGCCTTCTTTCAAAAACTAAAAAAATCTTAGTGATCCCAATATTTTGTGTATCTTTTCTGTCCAAATCCATTTGTAAGGTACTGTATTGATTGATTATAGTTCATATTCACTCACCTTTAGTTTGCCATCCTTCATCCTTTACCCTTGCCATGAGGCAAAATGAAACAATGTCTAATTCTGAAAAATCTGAAGCCTGATAGGATCAACAGCAGTGATGATGTTCTGAGATGAAGGGAGGAGGATGAGACTGTACACAGTAATGAAGTAAACAGTCACCTTTGTATGTGTGTGTGTGAAGGTAATGAGGATTCAATGAGTAAGATCTCAGAGCTCATTCGGCCTCTGCAGATGACTGAGGGGGAGAAGGTAGAGCTCCTGTCTGTCAAACCCACCTTCCTGTCACGCAGCACACCCTCAAGCCCACGGCGGGCCTTCCTCTCAGAGGTGCGGCCCGTCATCGCCACTGCTGTGAGTAACACAAACAAACCAGTCGGTCAGTGTTTGTTCATTTTGCTTACAGTTTTAATTTTTTTTTTAGCCTTGAGGTTTAATGTTTTGATCTGAAAATTAAATATATAAAAAGAACCAAGGTTCTACAGAATAAAATAGAGTACATTTGCATTTTCTGAAGGAAATGCCAGTGTTTACAAAACAGCCCAAGAATGTTAAAATGTTAATGGGCTTTAGATTTTGGTTCTGTGTGTAGATGAAATGCAAGAATCAACCCACGAAGTGAAACAAATCAGTGTATCAAAAATGTTTAAAGTTTATTAAAAAAAAGATGAGTGAACTATCAAACTAGAAAGTTTGTAAATAAGCAAATATATATAATATGGGCCATTCTACAGAACTGGTGCAAACTGCTGTCCCACAACCAAAAAACACACTTAAAAAGCATTTAATTATTCAAATCTTAGATGTTTACTAAGATCCTTCTATTATCTATTAAAACCCTCAATAAAATGTAAAATATCAGTAAGCTTAATATATATATAAAATCATCATTTATTGTCCCGATCACTAACCCCTATTTGCAACTTAAAGGAGAAGTCCACTTCCAGGACAACAATTTACAAATAATTTACTCACCCCTTGTCATCCAAGAAGTTCATGTCTTTCTTTCTTCAGTCGTAAAGAAATTTTTCTCCATATAATGGACTGATATGGTGCCCCGATTTTGAACTTCCAAAATGCAGTTTAAATGCGGCTTCAAACGATCCCAAATGTGGTTGTAAACGACCCCAGCCGAGAAAGAAGGGTCTTGTCTAGTGTAACGATCAGTTATTTTCATAAAAATAATACAATTTATATACTTTTTAATGCCAAACGCTCGTCTTGTTTTACTCTACTGACAAAACTGACATAACTGACAAGTTATGCAAGTTTTTAGTATTTTAGTATGTTTTAGTAGTGTTTTAGTATGCAAATTAAAATTCTGCAATGTGATGTGTTCACTACCAAGAAAGTGCAGTCACTACCGAAACAATTGGATGTTTTGTCAAAGATACAGTGAACTGAATTATCAACTAAGATGTTATGATAGTTTTTAGTTCAATGTATATTTAAACTAATGAATCCTTAACTTTGAAATCAGTATGATCAACTTTTTGCCTTTTACAAAGGAAAATCTGATTCAAAATACAACAAATCTCATAAAGTACACTTGAAATATTGTTAAAAATGTAATTGTTATTGGTTTACCTCTGAAAGAAACATAATAAAATACCAAAATGTATTTACAATATAGATGTAAGCAAAATCTTAATAGGTCAATAAAACCCTTCTAAATTGTAAACTAAAATAAATTATTATTAATGTGTTTCGGTAGTGACAAATTTTGAGAGAGGACAAATATTCCAAAACTTTCTGCAAATACAATGTGAGACTTAACGGCACAGTTACTAGAAATGTGTACCTTGGATATTATACAATTTGCATACATACACATTTTTTATTGTTATTTTTAAAGATGTATGCAACTCTGACTTTGGACCAGTTCTATAGAATGGACCATATATTATAAATCTAATATATAGAGAATAAAATCAAATTAATTATATTCAACCAACATATTCTAAGAGAGCAAAGTAGATTCTAGTAGTGTGTGATGTACCACAGTGATTTAGCCATTATGAGAATAATTACAGTATACATTGACAGGCTGTGTGTGTGAGAAAGAGAGTGTGTGTGGGTGTGAATAGTCCAATCTGTCTGCTCAGACTGTGCTCTGCTGGTGTTATTGGCTTAATCGCCCACATTATCAGATTGCACACTGGACTTTGCTTTCAATTATTACAGACTTCATTTTTGCCCAAAAAAATTATCAAAAACCAAAACTTGAAAACTTCCATTCAGTTTTATAACCCACTTATTTGTCATTGACTTTCTTAGGCGTTGTTCATAATGCGCACAAGTCTGATTTTGGCTTCAAATGTGATTTTAGGTCTGAGTGTGCACAGTGTCATTTTGCAGTTTGATTAAATATGATCCGCTTCAGAAAGTTTCACCATTATCTGGTATATCTGCATCAGCGCAATGTGAAAGAGAGACACATCCTGAATTATGAAAAGCAGCTATTTTGAAATCCGATCTGACCAATTAGACTGACAAATCGAATATAATCGGATTTTAAACCACATGTGAATGTGGTTTGGATCAGGTTTGTAAACATTGGATTTTATGGTTTGTTGCTGTTCAGACTACAAAAAACTAAACAGATTTGAGGCATCTTCGCCAGAAAATCTGTCTGAACAAGCGTTGAACTCCCTGTGCTGGTGAGGCTTAGAATGCTTCTTCACAGCACAATGCTGTAAGCTAGTAAAGCTGACCATTAACTCATCTATCCGCTTTTCTTCTCCTTTAGATGGACAAAGAGCTCGGCTCATCCCCCAGGTCTAAGTCTAGATACACAGGCAAAGTGCGACTGTGTGTTGCCCGCTACAAGTGAGTGGATCCACTACAGCTGCTGTAACATGTTACAATACGTTACAATAGGACGTTTGCTGTAATAATAGGTTATAGCATGTCATTAGCTATAATGATTTGTTATATCATGCCATTAGCTGTAATGATTAGGTGTAGAATAGCATTAGTCACTGTATCAGGTCTGCCTTGAAGCAATACTCTGGGTGAAGTACAAGTTAAGTATATCAACAACATCTGTGCACGCTGTCAATTACCACAGATAAGAATTTCGACTCTTGCACAGCAATTGCGAGTTATAAAGTCAGAAAAAAGAAATATAAACTCACATTTCTGACTTTTTTCTCAGAAATGTGTGATATAAAAGTACTATTGGGAGTTATAAAGTCCAAATTGCGAGATATAAACTCACATTTCTGACTTTTTTCTCAGAATTGTGATATAAACTCGCAATTGCTAGTTATAAAGTACAGTTTTAAGGGGGCAAAAGGACTGATATTTTCTCAGAATTACGAGTTTATATCTTGCAATTCTGACTTTATAACTTGCAATTGCAAGTTTATATCACACTATTCTGCAAAAAAAAAACAGTGGTTTGTGAGAAAAAAAGTTGCAATTACTTTTTTTTTTAAGCATTTTTATTTAGTGACGGATTTGGGCTTTCAAAAATATCAGCATTTTGTGCTAATACTATTTTGACATTTTAAAAATGTAGACTTCTTCAGGTTTTTGATTTAATCCAGAATATACCTTTTAATTTAGGGTCTAATAAAAACAATAATAATGAAGTTGTAATAAATAATGAACTGAATTCAGCATGTCCTCTCTGCAGTTATAACCCTTACGATGGCCCCAATGAGCATCCTGAAGCAGAGCTCCCCCTGGTGGCTGGGAAGTACCTGTATGTTTATGGGACCATGGATGAGGACGGCTTCTATGAGGGTACGTCACATAACAGGACAACTTCAAAGCGGTTATGCACTACCTTTCAAAAGTTTGGTGTCAGTCAAATTTTTTAAAGGGGACATCGGGTGCTCATTTTCCACAAGTCAGTATGACTCTTTAGGGTCTTCATGAAATGTTTGCAGCATACTTCAGTTAAAATTCCTCAGTGGTCATGTAAAACAATGCCCTTTTTGCCCTGTTTTGGGGATAAAAAATCGTTTTAGGGTGGTTTTGTTCACACACTGCTTAAAGGAGAAGTTCACTTCCAGAACAAAAATTTACAGATAATTTACTCACCCCCTTTCTTCACCCCCAAGATGTCCATGTCTTTCTTTCTTCAGTCGTAAAGAAATTGTTTCTTGAAGAAAACATTCCAGATTTTTTCTTCATATAGTGGACTTCTATGGTGCCTGTGAGTTTAAACTTCCAAAATGTAGTTTAAATGCATCTTCAAATGGCTGTAAATGATCCCAGCCGAGGAAGAAGAGTCTTGTCTAGCGAAATGAACAGTTATTTTCCTAAAAAAAAATCCATGTCATCCGGGTCAATACAGTTAGGGTATGACGAAAATCAGTCAGTACTTCTCCAGCGATGTAGGGCAAATTTGAAGCTGGACGAGAAAATGAGATGGGAGCTTTTCGACATACCCTAACTGTATTGACTTGGATTACACCGAGTTCACATGCACGTCGCAGGGAATAGACAAGACGAGCATTTTGAGGTTAAAAAAATATATAAATTGTAATTTTTTTTTTAGAAAATTTCGCTAGTTAATACCCTTTTTCCTCGGCTGGGATGATTTAGAGCCCTTTGAATCTGCATTTAAACTGCATTTTGGAAGTTCAAACTTGCGGGCACCATTGAAGTCCACTATATGGAGAAAAAAAAATTGTTCTGAAACTGAATGTCTCCTTTAAGACACATTTATATGCAAAAAAAAAAAAAGTGAATTTTTATCCGACGTCCCCTTTAAAAAAAGGAATTTTTTTGAAAGTAGTCTCTTATGCTCAACAATGCTGCATTCATTTGATTAAAAATACAGTAAAAACAGTAATACTGTGAAATGTTATTACAAATTTAAATGTAATCTATTCTTTTAATGGCAAAGCTGAATTTTCAGCTGCCATTGTTCATTCACCTATTCATCACTCGACACCCTTTTCTGTTTTCCAGGTGAGTTGTTGGACGGACAGCAGGGTCTCGTTCCCTCCAACTTTGTTGACTTTGCCCAGGACGAGGAGCTCCCGTCGGTTCCTCTCTTGGACCGCATCAAGGAACCGTCTTACCTCAACCACAGCCCCGCCTCCATGCCCAGCAGCGCCGTGAGCACTCTCAGCACTTTGCTCTCAGAGAAGCTGGACGCCCTGGGCTCAGGCACTGGGACGGGCACCAGCAGCAGCAGTGGGGTGAGCAGCTTGGGCATGAGCATGGGGCTGGGAATGGACTTCCTGGGACCCTGCAGCAATGGCACAGGCACGCTGGACGTGAACATCGACGAGATCGGAGAAGACATCGTGCCTTACCCCCGCCGCATTACCTTGATCAAGCAGCTGGCCAAGAGCGTTATCATAAGCTGGGACCCTCCGGTGGTGCTGCCCGGGTGGACACCCATCAGCGGCTACAACGTGCTGGTGGATCAGGAGGTACGCATGAGCGTGCCCTTCGGCGGCCGTACCAAGTCTTTGATCGAGAAGCTAAATCTGGCCTCCTGTACGCACCGCATCTCCATCCAGAGCGTGACAGAGCGAGGGCTCTCCGATCCGCTGCGCTGCACACTGCTGGTGGGGAAGGATGTGGTGGTGGCGCCCTATTACCTTCGTGTGGAGAACATCACGCAAGTATCGGCTGAGCTCACCTGGATGCCGAGCAACAGCAACTACAGCCACATGATCTTCCTGAACGAGGTGGAGTATGACGTTGTGAAGCCTGGAGGGTACAAATACCACTTCTACAATCTGAAGCCCATGACGGTGTATAAGATTCGGGTCGTGGCCCGGCCCCATCAGATGCCCTGGCAGCTGCCCCTTGAGCAGAGGGAGAAGAAGGAGGTCTCTGTGGAGTTCTGCACACAGCCAGCCGGTGGGTCAGCTAACACTGAACGCATACTCAACTTTATATGTTCATTTCTTATTGCTAAGTGTTTTGAGATCTGGTTATCGGTAGGGCTGTCCGTCGATTCAAAATTCACTGATTAATTGCATAATATTTTGTTGTGTAATAGCTCGACATGCATTCTTGCTAAAACAAGATGGTACTTCAAGACTGAATTGCTCCAATGGTAGGCATATTTCATATTACCAAATTTACAAATCAGGGCTTATGAGTAATGATAATGACTATATATATATATATATATATATATATATTTATACATTTTTTACTTTTTCAGTTACAGTCATTAAGCCCTCTTCTTGTGATCGTAATGCTTCAAATAGTTATTAAACATCTAAAATTATCTTTATATGTACATTTTCTGAGAGGAGTACCTTTTTTTTCTGCTCACTTCTGGACGACTGCTGCTGCTTCTCACCACAAGTTGTAGGTCCATTTATTGCAAAGCACAGCTTTGTGAATATTCATATCAAATTCTTGATGACATGAGCCCATACCAGTGAAATATGATTTCAAACTCATGCTGATGAAAACAAAATGATCACGTTGACTGACATTTGCAAAGCGTGTGCATAAGAAGCACCTATCCGAGAGTGCGCAGTCTCCCTGTAAAGTACATTAATGTATTGGCAAGAGTCACACAAACATAATCTGTTATGTCTTACTTCACGGGCTGGCAAGTAGGTTTTGCATCGGGCCAAAAAAAATTGCAGACTGTTACAGTGTCTTTGGTAACTGGTAGTGAGCTGTTACTCCAGGGTATATACAGAAATCATGGAGTTAAGTACCTTTTTAAAATATTTTTTTAAGACTCTTTCCATACATATTAAGACCTCCCAACTTCAAGTTTTAACTGGTTTTGACTTACATTTACTATATATTGGTTGTAAGATGGCACAACTAAACAGTCTTAGTTCGTGACAAGCAATTTAGCTGTCCACACCAGACGTGAATCACACCACAGCCATTCAGAAATGCAGAATTGCACTGCACTCTCAATGAAATAGACAAGTTTATAATCTAATTCATAAATATTAAACCTTTTTAACATTGTTAAAACTAAATATTGAGTGACTGATACCATTTTTGTCATGGAAAACACTTGATGGTTCGCAGTTTTAACATATGTTTGTTTGCTTAAATTTATTTTCAAGATCTGAGGTAAAATATCTGTTTATAGCTATAAATGTCATGCAAAATTATATTCAAACTCAAATTAGACACTTAACATTAAATAAGGCACATAATCAAGTACCTGAGATTATAACTGTCGGTTTGTTTTGTTCCAGCCGCGACATCGCAGAAATATGAACCGTTTCGAAAATAGGAATATCGTGTGTCGCCACCGGGGCTAGTTAGGACAAAAAACTCCTATATATATATATAACCAGTTAAAATGCATTTAATATAAGATATAATATCACTATAATATGATTCAATTAATAAAGCTTATAGAATAATTATTAATAAATATATTGATAATATTAATTATTAAGACATTTAAAATAATGCCAATAATGACATTAAAAAATGCTACAAAAAATAAATGCTGTTCTTTTGAACTTTCTAATTAGAAAGGATCCTGAAAAAAGTTACAGTTTCCAAAGTATGAAGCAGCACAATTGTTTTCAATTTTGAATATAATGAGAAATGTTTCTTAATCTCTGAATAAGCATATTTGAATAATTTAGGGACCTGTGTAGTCTGTTATTTTTTCTCAAATTCTGTTTTACTTTTTTCCATTTTTTTTTCCTTTTTCAAAAAGCATGTCTAATTTATTGAAATCATGAAACTTACACAATTTAATAGTGATTTATTAAAAGTTTAAGTAAAATTTAATTTTAAAGGCCCTATGAAATACATTTTTTGACAAATATATATATTTCTCTCAAATTCTGTTTATTTTTTGCCAAATTCTGTTTTCCATTAATTTTCTGGATTTCATTTTAATGGTTTACATTTACATTACATTTTAATAATTAAAAGCGTGTCTAATTAATTGATTTTATAAAGAATTAATTACTATTATTAGATTTAATATTATTTTTATTTTTTATTATTGTATTTTTTCAGAAAAATTGTCGTGTATTTAACTTTTATATAATATTTCTGGTAAATACTCCTTAAAATATATAATTTCGTTAAGTAATATATTTCTGTCACAGTTTCTTCAAGGTAAACCGAACTTTTATTTTAACACATTGCTGTGAAGGCCTTTAAAATTTTGTTTTTTGTGATACTACGATAAAAGAAACTATTTCTTAAAAGAAACGCTAATATTCTCATGAAGTGATTCTCAGAGCAGTTTATATTGTCACGGATGGGAGCAAAGCGACAGACACAGTGGGTGTGACGTCAGGCCTCGGAGAGGTTTTTATTAAACAATATAAACAGAAAGTGTCCAAAAAGGGGAAAAAGTGTCCAAAATAAATGGGGGATCTGGTGTCCTCGACGTGAAGGGATTCCGTGAAGGAGGGGCAGTGTTCAGAAGGGAAGGGTCCAGGTAAGGGGCGGAGTCCGGCAGCCGCACTCGCTCCCCGCCAGGGTCCGCGGCAATATGACGGGTAGCGGCTTCCTTTAGCGGCTTCATCCATTCCTTAGCGGCGGCACTTCCTCAGGCGGGTGAGAAGGCCCAGCATCCTGGCCCGCAGCCATTTCAATGCGGCTCGCACTCGGACCACGGGTCCGGCAGCTCGTCCATCGGCGGCGCTCGTCCCTCTACGCACCCTTCCTGGACCCACGAGGACACCAGCGTGCATGCACGGGGAAGAGACCGGTCTCCTGAGGAGAGGCGCGCTCGGCATTTTAACAGCGGCGGTGATGAGGCTTCATTCACATCAGGTGTGCCTCATCACACACCGCCACACCTGGATGTTTCAGCGCCCCTCCTCCTCCCACACGCCCACTCCCGTCGGGAGCCTAGTGAAGGGCGGCGATTACCGACGGGGTGAAGCTGATACTTAGGGGGGAGGCAGCCGTCTCGTCACAATATGTTCATATGTTTATGTTCACATACTCATATGTTGGGCAGCAGAGGCTGAAAACACTGCAAGCATCATGTGCGCTTCACTATGCGTGTAGTAAACGAAACCGCACATCTGCGCCATTCATTCACACAGAGACACTCAGAACACACAGGCTCGCATTTAAGTTTTTTTCCATTTTAATATTCACAGACACTAGTCTATATCGCATTTTGATTTAAGTGTACTGACCTACTTTTGATTTACTCATCCCAAATTGGGCAAATTCCGTGACATTCCGAGATATACAGTAAATTCCATTTTTATGACTGGATTCTGCGATTTCCGTCTGCGTTTTCCACGTCGTGGAAATCATACACCACTAATAATTCTGAAGGATTATGTGAGAATGAAGACTGGATTAATGGCTGCTGAAAATTAACCACTGGATTTTGTGTTTTGTTGCTAGGCCGCTGCAATGTGGTTGCAAAAAGGTTCTGATTCTAAATGGTTGTTAGCATAAAGCAATGTGGTTGTTAGGGTGTTCTGAATGATTTTTGCTAGGAGTTTTGTAGAGTGTTTGGTTTGGTTGCGCTGTAATTAATACATGGCCTAGTCCCTTGTAGACTTTAAAGATTGTTTTAGCCTCATGAAGTATTAATTATTTCAAAGCCAAAAAATGTCAGCGATGCCATGTTTCTAAGACATGATATCTCAAGAATTATAATTACTGGTACCTCAAAATGAGCAAAATATTGTACCATATCCAACTAAAATGTTAATCTCACATTTTGATCATGACAGGGACTAAAACTGACAGAAAGCCTAATCAAGGCTTATGCTTTAAGATTAAAACGCATGTTCTAGGTCTTTCAAGCAAGTAATTAAGCCACCAATACCACCCACCTCTAGAAATTTTTGACTTTTTGCTAACTTTTTAAGGGCCAATTAGGAAAATATCTGCACCCAGAGGGGAGACTGAAAAATTTTGACTTGAAGGGAACAAGTTTGTCTTTGTATCTACCAGCTCCTATGAGACCAGCAATTATAATCCATGTCCAATTATAATTCTCATCCAAATATTTTAAAGACGCTGCTTCCTCAGAGAAAACGTCCTTGCTACTGTATATCACACATGTTGTCAGGCTTTTGTGGGAGTCCCTCATGCCAGACAACAGTTAGCATTAGGCATGTAACCTTGATGTTTACTATGCTGTTCCTATTCATCCATTCACCCTGTTAAGGGAGGAGACTGAGAGTTTAGTGCTCCATAATGAGCTTCCTACCCTAGAGAGACTGTAGACAAGCACAAGCTGCCTTCATTAAAAGAACCCTATGGCACGTTAGCGTATAAACGAAGAGCTGTCGGCTCTGGTTTTCGCATAACACCTATTACACAGACGTCTACCTGAGATGTTGATCAACCGAGATGCGTTTTGCATTTCTTCATCTCTCAACGCCGTTCCCAGCGGACCCTGCAGATGCCTTGCTTTGGAGTACAGACGAATGCGAGCGGAGGAAATGAATGAATGCGTGATGAATGGAAATGGGACGAGCGTTTGCCGCAGTAGGGAAGTGGAGCGACTGAAGATGAAAAGAGGAAAAATCAGAGAAGATGTGAGAACGGGGAGGGCGGAGGGGGATGCCCGGTATTCTGCTTCTGAGGGAGTCCTCGCTTGCTCGTTTTTTTAATGTCTCCCACATTATTTCACACCGGCACACACACTCGTAGACGTATACACTCTCATTGCAATGCCAAGAAGCAGAGCAGACGTGCGTATGAGGATGCTTTCCGTGCCAGCTCATTCTTCCCTCCCATCCTGAGCGTGACAGCCATTGTCCAGGGAGGAAATGAAAGGCCGTCAGCATTAGTACGGCTGTCTCCTGCCGTGCCGTGGCTCTCAGCAGAGCCTCTGATCGTTATGAGTTGCAGTTTTTATTGCTGTAGAATGCCAATTAACCCTAATGTTCTCTTTGGCGTTGAGAGACCCGAAGATGCTTTTAATATCTCCAAAATCACACTTCATACATCATTAGTTTGATACTTCATAAAATATTCATACTTTAAACGTTTATAAATGTCTGTCATTTTTGATCAATTGAATGCATCCCCGCTGAATAAAAATGTTAATTAATTACTGATAACAATACTACTGACCCCAAATTTTAAATGGTGGTGTATCTTCATTAAATAAGCATGACAGCAATGAATCTATTTGCCAATAGATTCATTGCATTAAATGCTTTCTTATGGCCAAAGCACAGTCTTCAGCTGTGTGTTTAAGCATTTATATAGTGGTTGGTGTGCAAAAGTACCTGTAACGGGGAGTGAGAGACGAGAGGCGAGCGGATCCATCTGCGAGCTTTTATTCAGGGGACGAGACAGATACATGGTCGAACAGGCAGGGTCAAACAACAATGGCAGACAGGTATAACGAAGGCGATGCACAATAGAAGTCCGTGAAACAGGCGAGGGTCGATCCGAGGCGAACGTAATCCGTAAGGGGCTGGGCTAGGAGAATAAACCAATAAACAAGAGCTAGAGTCCAATAGGCAGGCGGCGAACAGACGAAAACGGGGGAGCAGGCGAGGGAACTAGGAACTAGGGAACAAGGAAACTAGGGAACGCTAACAATAGAGATAACAACAATCCGTGACTTGCATGGGGACAGACCGGGGCTTTTATAGTGCCGCTGATTGGTCACATGAGTTGACGCAATCAGCATGATGCCTGACGGGAGATGTAGTCCGGAGTGTGGTGCAACAGTCAGAGTGTGTGGGTAAGGTGAGAGCGATCTCTGGTGGTGAGCGGACCGCAGGTCACCGACCAGATTCGTAACATAGCCCCCCCGCAATGAGCGGCTTCCAGACGCTCCAACAGAACAACAATCCAGGGAACGGTGGGAGGGCCAGGCGACAGAAGCAGAACAAGCAGGGCAGAAGCCCTCCAGGGCGGAGCTGGAGGCGGAGCAGGAGGTATAGGAGTCCTCCAGGGCGGAGCAGGAGGCGGAGCAGGAGGCCTCCAGGGCGGAGCCGGAGGCAGAGCAGGAGGCGCAGGAGCCCTCCAGGGCGGAGCCGGAGGTGGAACGGGAGGCGCAGAAGCCCTCCAGGGCGGAGCAGAAGGCGCAAGAGCCCTCCAGGGCGGAGCCGGAGGCGGAGCAGCAGGCGCAGGAGCCCTCCAGGGCGCAGCAGGAGGCGGAGCAGGAGGCGCAGGAGCTCTCCAGGGCGGAGCCGGAGGCAGAGCAGGAGGCGCCGGGACCCTCCAGGGCGCAATAGGAGGCGCCAGGGCCCTCCAGGGCTGAGCAGGAACCCGCATCATGGACTGGGACCTGGGGAGAACAGGGACAGAGGAGGCAGACAGAATAAAGGGAGAAGCAGAGAGTTTAAAGGATAACGCCCCCTCCATAAGAGGTTCTACAGCTGGCGCTGACACCTCTGGAGGCATTGGCGCGGCTTCTCCGACGTGAGAGGTCACTGGCGCTGACTCGTGGTCTGATGAGATCTCTGGAGCAGGCTTGTGATCAGACGGGAGCTCTGGATCAGGCTTGAGACCAGACGGGACCTCTGGAGCAGACTCGAGACCAGACGGGAGCTCTGGAGCAGACTCGAGACCAGACGGGAGCTCTGGAGCAGACTCGAGACCAGACGGGAGCTCTGGGCAGACTTGGAGCAGACTTGGACAGAGACCTCAGGGCTGACTTGTGAACAGACGCGATCTCAGGACTCTGGGGGCGTGACTTGACTCTGGGCGGTCAGGCGGGGCGTGACTTGACTCTGGTCGGGCGTGACGACTCTGGATCAGGCGGGGCGTGACTCTGGGCCGCCAGGCGGGACGTGACTTGGCTCTGGGCCGTCAGGCGGGACGTGACTGGACTCTGGGCCGTCAGACGAGACGTGAAGTTCTGGACAGATAGACAAAACGTGACGGGGCTCTGGAAGGTCAGACGAGACGTGACTTGGCTCTGGAACAGCAGCAATAGCTTCACTTGGCTCATGAAGATCAGCTGTGGTTTGACTTGGTTCGTGGAGAGTGACTTGACCTGATTCGTGAAGATCGGTTGTGGCTTGGCCTGGCTTGTGAAGAGCAGTAGTGAACTGACTTGACTCTTGGAGATCAGCAGTGACTTGACTCGGTTTGTGATGACCAGCTGTAACTTGGCTTGGTTCATGGAAATCAGCTGTAACGTGACTTGACTCAGGAACTACATGGCTTGACTCAGGAACAACAGCTGTAACGTGACTTGACTCGTGGGGAACAGTTGTGACTTGGCTTGACTCTTGGGGCACAGCTATTTCCTGGCTTGACTCATGGAGAACGACGGCTGTGTCTTGGCTTGACTCAGTTGCTTGACTGGACTTGGAAGCTTGACCGGACTTGGAAGCTTGACTTGACCCTGGAGCTTGACTTGACCCTGGGGTAGCAGCCGCAACGTGAAGGAGGGCCATTTTAGCTGCTCATACAGCCATTAGGGGTGAGTCCAGCACGTGGGCCATCATGACCACAGGCAGCGTCCGAGTGCTGGCCGAGGGTTCTGGGATGGCGGCCATCTTGTGGTACGGCTTGGAGACAGCGGCCATCTTGTGAACAGGCTTGGGGATGCCGGCCATCTTGTGAACAGGCTCTGGCGTGACGGCCATCTTGTGCAGTGGCTCTGGCGTGACGGCCATCTTGACAGTGCTTGGCTCAGGAAAGATGGCTGTAACTTGACCTGAGATAGGAGCGATAGCTCTGACTTGACTTGACACAGGAAACACAGCTTTAACCTGGCCTGAATCGGGAAACACAGCTGTAACTTGACTTGACTAAAGCTAAACACAGGGAACTGGGGAACTAGGGAACTAGGGAACGCGAAACAATGTAAACACCACTGAAATAACCATAATACTACATGAGTAACGGGGGGAAATCCGGGGCTTATATAGGGCGCCTGATTGGCCACAGGTGTTGACGCAATCAGCGCGATGGGTGATGGGAGTAGTAGTCCGAGGTGCAATGCAACAGTCTGTGTGATGTGACAAGGCGAGAGCGACATCTGGTGGTGAGCGGACCGAAGTTCGCCGACCAGATTCATGACAATTACACAGAATCTGTATCAATATCATGAACCTTAAACATCACTTGGCCACTGAGTGGCGACCCGAGTTTGAATCCCAGCTCGTGGTCCTTTGCCAATCCCACTCCCCTCTCTCTTCACCCAATGCTTTCCTGTCTGTTCTACACTGTCCTCTCTAAATAAAGGCATAAAAAGCCCATAAATTAATATTTAAAAAGCGCTAAAACGATCATGTCTGCTGCATTAAGGAGCGCCAAAACCGTATTTATTGTTTGATTTCGTTATGAATTTTTAAAGCTGATATTTTGTTTATTAAAAAGTAACAAAAGCACAGAGCTTATCGCGATTACTGGATGGCAAGTGCGCTACAAATAGTCTATTATGAAGTTCATGCATTAACAGAACACAGCATATAGACTAAGATCTTGATAATAAGAAGTATATAATAAGAATAATAAGAAGTCATAGTATCCATTATAAACGAGAATTGTTAACGATATTGCCAATATCCACACAGCTGACAGCTTTACCTGTTGTAGTTTGTTCAAGTTGTGCACGAAATGAACAACACTTTGCACGCCTTTGTCATTTTCAGTCTCTCTCATGCTGCACAGCTGGAGCTGCGTCTAGCATGTGTGCCATCAGCACTGCTGTTTGCCAGAGATGAGGACTTTTGAAAGTCTTTTTTTCACTAGAACTTGTTGGCATCGTGTCAGTTTAAGACATGAACATAACAAAAGATGTGAACACAAAAAAATCAGAAAAAAGCCAGCCAGATTTGTAAAAAATAAATGATTATTATGAGTCATTTCATTTATGCGAATCAAAACATACAGTATAGTGCGACCAAAGCAGTCAGATTCACGAGCAAATGACTCTGAGTACTTTTTTTTTAGCAAATCAAAAACATACAGCATGGCCCAAGTATTCAAATGAATGAAGCAAATGACTCTGATGAGCCGATTATTTTTAGTGAATCAAAAACATACAGTACATTGTGAAGGCATTAGCCAGATTCACAGGTAAACCCATCATGTTAGCAAATTAAAACACACAGCACAACCAAACGAAAAAAAAAAAAGATTCTTATGAGTCATTTTATTTTTGCGAATCAAAACATACAGTACAGTGTAACCAGAGTAGCCAGATTCCAAGTAGATGACTCTGAATTGTTCTTTTTGTTAAATCAAATACATACAACATGACCAGAATAGTCTGATTTAACTTATAAGTTAAAGGAGAAGTCCACTTCCAGAACAAAAATTGACAGATAATGTACTCACCCCCTTGTCCTCCGAGATGTTCATGTCTTTCTTTCTTCAGCCGTAAAGAAATTATGTTTTTGAGGGAAACATTTCCGGATTTTTCTCCATATAATGGACTGATATGGTGCCCCGAGTTTGAACTTCCAAAAAGTAGTTTAAATGCGGCTTCAAACGATCCCAAATGCGGTTGTAAACGATCCCAGCCGAGGAAGAACGGTCTTATCTAGCAAAATGATCGGTTAATTTCATAAAAAATAATAACATTTTTATACTTCTTAATGTCAAACGCTTTTTTCCGGTTCATGACAGTTAGGGTATGTCGAAAAATTCCCATCTCACGTTCCCCCTCAACTTCAAAATCATCCTATATTGCTGTTTTACCTTTTTTGTTAAGGGTGTTTGATCTTCCTTGCATGTTCTCTTTGCAAAGACTGTGTTGGTACTTCTGCAGCGATGTAAGATGATTTTGAAATGATTTTTGAAGTTGAGGGAGAAAATACGACTGGAGATTTTTGACATGCCCTAACTGTCTTGAACCAGAATACACAGAGTTCAAGAAGAGAAAGGAGAAAAGGAGATTAAAAAGTATTTAAATTCTATTTGGGGTCATTTAAACTGCATTTTGGAATTTCAAAATCGGGGCACCATATCAGTTCATTATATGGAGAAAAATCCGGAAATGTTTCCCTCAAAAAACATAATTTCTTTACGGCTGAAGAAAGAAAGACATGAACATCTTGGATGACAAGGGGGTGAGTACATTACATGTAACCAATACATCCAAACCAATATATCAGATGCAGCATCCGTGACTTTGTGCTACTTTAACGTAAGTCATGTTTAGTGTTAAAATCAACATTATTTTCTCCCACGATGCCTGTCTCTGATCTATTTTTTTTTAATTGATATAAAACGTTAATTAAAGCAAAGCCACTCATGATGAAACGGTCCTAGTCCTACTTACAGATTATCGAATTTCCAGCACAGTAGAGTGCATGCCTTAGGATATCTTGACGTCTTGAGATAAATGAACCCTCGGTCTAGTCTAATTCACATTGTGTTCCCCCCCCTACAGTCTGTGTAATACATACAGGGCAACGTAAACCCATCATGTGGGGTTCCCCGCAGACTAACGGTGCAGGCTTTTATTACGTGACACCCATCTGCAGGCATTTAGCCGTGCAGCGGCGGCCTCAAATGAAGGCCTGATCAGATAAAGACAGCCTTTGAGCTGTTTTCAATTACAGAGCATTGATCCAGTTCCTCTGGATCAACTTCACAAATTACATGATCCACTTTTAGCTCCACTGTCTTTCCACAGGCACTCAGTCATGCCCCTGACGTCTCTGGACCGATCAGCGCCCCGAGCGGCCCGTGGGCTCTGATCAGTGAGGGGTGGCCATTGATTAAGCACTCCCACCAATGATCTGTCATGTGGTGGGCAGAGAGGTGATCAGTGTGGATTAGTGTGATTCATCAAAGAGTTCAAACCTGTGACAGGACTACCTACTCTCTGACGTCACATAACTAAGATCCTTCTATTATCTATTGAAACCCACAATAACATTTTAATAACAGTAAGCTTAATATATATGTAAAATCATCATTTATTGGGTACTTTCAATTGGGAGGTGGCTGTCCCAAACCCTAACTCCTATATTTCAACTAATGAAAATGATATTGAAATATTTTTTTTTTTTTCTCCATTGTTTTAAATATATATATATATATATATATATATATATATATATATATTAGATTCTTTTAAAAAGTGAAGTATGGGGGGGGGAAAAAATTATATTTTCTTTGTAAATTAGGAAAACTTTATTAAAAAAATGTGTGCCGCATCTTCATATCATTGCCGAAACAGAGACTGATTTTAACTATACCCCTACATTTATGATCAGGAAATATTCTTGTGTCCCCTACAAGGTTTTGCGTAGATAGACCCATCATTTTGAGGTAAATGTATTCAAAAGTCTAAAAAAACCTGTGTGTAACTTAAAGGAACGTCACTACCGAACACCTTTTTCTGCAATTAAGCACTTTTTTGGGGGTTATTCCATAACATTTAGTTTTTTACGTGTGGAACTTTGCTAGCTAACCATGTGCTGATTAGCATCCTTAAGCTAGGTTCAAAAGTATCTAAAATTGTCACTACCGAAACATTTAGTAGACTAAGCAATGACTCTTATGAGTACTTTTTTCTAGCGAATCAAAAACATAGAGCATGACCTGAGTATTCAGATTCACAAGCAAATTAATTTTGTAAGCCAGATCTTTTTAGCAAATAATAATCATACAGCATGACCAGAGTAACCAGATTTATAAGCAAATGACTCTAATGAGCCAATTCTTTTTGAGTGAATCAAAAACATGCAGTAAAGCTTGAAAGCAGTATCCAGATTCACAGGTAAGTGATTCTTACAAGCTAGTTCTTTTTAGCAAATCACATTCAGTATGGCCAGAATAGATCAACGAGCAAATGACTATGATGAACTGATTCTTTTTAGTGAATCAGAAACACACAATGTGATAACTGAAGTCTGATTCCCAAAATGAGTGACTCTTATGAGTCATTTTGGTTTGCAGAGTTACTGGTTTGAAGTAGTCTGAAACACTGCTGTTTAATTTATAGCATTGGCAAATAGACCATTTTTTAAAATGGAAATAAACAAAATGGACATTAACTGAAATCTCCACAAATGAGTTGCAGCTGAATCCAAATTAGAATCAAATCAAATCAAATTGAGAGTTTGTAAATCAGAATCGATTCAAATCAGGGAATCTATATCAATAACCCAGCACTAACGAACATTATCTGGTAACTGGTCATGACCAGAGATGGACACTCATGACCTAAATATGATTTTTATTTACAGTAATAAATGCTAAAATTTGGCATTAGTAACTTACTTTGAACACCATCAGACACACGTTCAAGTTCCAGAGATCTCCAGTTCTTGGCTCATTTTGAGTCAGACTTGTGAATTCAGTGAATTGACAATAACTGGAGACTCACTGACTGAATCATTTGAATCAGTGAGTTGTTGACTGAAGAAGAGATGGAGTTTGTTCAAATCCAATTCATGAATGAATCGTTTAGTGGGATTTGCGAACCGGTTTAGCAGGCTTTTTGAAAATAATCGACTCGTTCACGAATCAGGCACTGCTATTGTTGGATAGGACAATATTTTTGCCTTTGAAGTTGTCCAAAAAACGTTCTTAGCAATGCATGTTACTAATCAAAAATTAAGTTTTGATATATTTACAGTAGGAAATTTATAAAATATCTTTGTGGAACATGATCTTTACTTAATACCGTGATGTTTTTTTGGCATAAAAGAAAAATCAATAATTTTGACCCATACAATTGACTATTGCTACAAATATACGAGTCCGTGCTACTTAAGACTGGTTTTGTGGTCCAGGATCACAAATGTAGTGGAGTAAAATGTGCAATATTATGATTTAGAATACTCCACGAAAAGTACAGATATTTAAAAATTGTAATTGTTCTTGTACTTGTAAAATACTTAGTTACTGTCCACCACTGGTTACAAACACATTTGAATGTTTTGAATTGAAAACAAGTGAGAGATGAGGCAAATGCTCAGTACTGTTATGCAAAACAGCTGCAATGATAAAAGTGCATTGTTTGTTTTAGGTTCTGAGATGGTGCGGTCCATTGCTGGCAGCGACAAAAAAATAACATTCAATATGATTAAGACAAATCAGCCCACATAAATTCAGAGTGCTGACATAAGCAAATACACTGTGATAGTCTATGCCCAGCTGGCGTCCCTTACGGCTGTAAAACGCACGCACGCACACCCACACGCATACGCACATTTACATTCCAATTACACATGCATCATATTTTCATGCACAAGCATGCACGTATTTCTGAAAGCAGAATGCATGTCACAGCCCACCCACAAATATAACAGCAGACCTACACGGATTTGCTTGAGTCATGATACAATATCTCAACTCTTTTTTTGTTGCAGGTCCTCCTTTACCTCCTCAGGATGTGCAAGTTCAGATGGGACAGACACCTGGAGTCTTGCAGATCCGTTGGAAACCTCCTCCCCTCACTCCTACCGGCACTTCCAATGGAGCCAATGTAATCGGCTACATGGTCTGCACTAAAGGTCAAAAGGTGAAATGATGTTTTTTTTTTTTTTACTATCATCATGCCATGCATGCACAACAGCTACTGATTTGCAAAAAGCAGTGAGCCCTGCTAATGAAGCCAATAGAAGGTCTAACATCAGTTTGGAGGTTGAGCATTTATGCAGTTCAGATTTTTGAAATGCAGGTTTCATTCTGCTCACTGGCGCCATCAGGTGATCACTTGTGTAATTGCATGACCAGTGCTTTCCCAGTGTTATATAATGCAGGGGTTTATGTAAGTCATTTTGGATAATCTGACAAAAACATATTTTGAAATAATGTTGACCTATTTTCATGAGACAAAAAAACAAACAAAAAACAGTAGTTATTTATGTATCTTTTTTTTTTTGGTTTTCAGTAGGTTTAAAAGATGCACATCTTAACAGTAAGGATGTCTAGCTGGTCCAAGACCAGTTAAGTTTTGACAGAAGTGTCATTATGCAATTTTGTCACCTTGTTTTGCATTCATAACTTTTAATGCGTTTTTGTGTCTGGCAAGCTTAAACATTTGTTTTTCTATGATGCATTAATCATCTAGCTGTCTAACATTTATTAAAAGTGTGAGAATTACTTGTTATGCTCTTACAAATATCATCCGTAATAAGCTGAAAATGATGTACAAATCACCATATGCTGCTGTTTCCTAACAGAATTTATTTCTGTCACAGGATTAAACTAATTTCCAGCTATTTTTGCAAAAAAAAAAAATTAAATTAAAATTCTATGAATTATTGCATGCATGTACTTGTAATAAATGTTAAAATAATATACATTTTTACAAACAAACTAAAATATGTATTGGAAATATCTCAGATTTTTGTATTTATACATGTATTATGTTTGGATTTATAATTATTTTTAAAATTACAAATGTCAAATGTAGTTATTTCTTACACATTTAACATTATTTTAAAGTATTTTGTTTTTATTCTAATTAAAATATTTTTAATTTATTTATTTTAACAGAAAACATATTGCTAATAGGGCTGTGTATATATATATATATATATATATATATATATATATAAGAAATATTTACAAGTATATATATTTATTATTATTTTTATATAATTTATATATTTTAATAAAAATATATTTTCTTAAATATATACATTAATTTGTGTGTGTTTTATATATACATAATAATTACACACAGTACACACACATATATTAGGCAAACTCAAACTTTTATTTTGTATGTGATTAATCGTTTGACAGCCCTAATTGCTAAAGTTGGTCATTTTTAATATATCAAATGAAATAAAAATAACCGGTCAGGTACAAATCTGAATAAATGCCTGACTCTGTCAACAGAAAACACTAATTGTTTATTCATCCTTTCAAAGGCACATTTGTTTATCCCGATTTCTTTGTTTGTTTTCAGATAGCAGAGATACTGTACCCCACAGCAGATTTCGTTACGGTGGAACTGAACCGTATCCAGTGTCTGGAAGCGCGGGAGGTCGTCGTGAGGACAATATCAGCACAAGGAGAGTCGCAGGACTCTCCCGTGGCCACCATTCCGCACAACCTCCTTGTGCCTCACCCCCACGGACACCCCCCTCACCCTCAGACTCACCCGCCTCCCTACCCACAAGCCTACCCCCCGACCCATCCACAACCGCACGTCCAGCCCCACTCCGTCCCGCCTCCCCACCCTCATCCACCACCCTCGCACCCTCACGTCCACCCCTCGTCCTCACAGTACCACATGTCTAAACCCAAACTCCTACCAAGTGCCAGAGACCCCCATGCCAAAGAGCCAGAGATGGGCAGGCGAATGGGGCAGCCCTGGGAGCCGCATCCCCGGGCCCCGTCACCCCACCCTTCACACCCAGGACACACGCTGGAGCCCCCTCACGTTGAGGGCCGGCGCTCACCCTCCCCTCAGAGGATCTTGCCTCAACCTCAGGGAGTGCCCATTCCCAACACAGTGGCTCGTGCTATGGCCCGCCAGGCAGCACAAAGGACCGCCCCGAACAACAGGGTGAGTCCATTGGTTGGTTGGCTTAAAGAATTAGTTCCTTTCCAGAATAAAAATTTCCTTATAATTTACTTACCACCATGTTATCCAAGATGTTCATGTCTTTCTTTCTTTGGTCGAAAAGAAATGAAGGTTTTAAAGGAAAACATTCCAGGATTTTTCTCCATATAGTGGACTTCAATGGGGGACCAGTGGGTTGAAGATCCAAACTGGAGTTTCAATGCAGCTTCAGAGGGCTTTACATGATCCCAGACAAGGAATAAGGGTCTTATGTAGCAAAACAAAGCAAAAAAATAATTTTTTAAAAATACTTTTTAACCACAAATGCTCGTCTTGCACAAGCTCAAAAGACATGAACCTCATGGATGACATGGGGTGAGTAAATTATCAGGATTTTTTTGGAAGTGAAATAATCCTTTAAATAAGGAAGATGATAATCGAGATGTCAGTATACAGGATTGCTTGCCTGCTTTGAAGCAGCATGGAAGAGTATCATGTGCATGCTCTGTTTCAGGTGGAGAGGAGGAACATCTTCAGCGAGAGGGGTAACGCTCTACATTCATTAAACTCAGATGAGGAGGAGGATGGGTATGATTCTCCTCATGCCAGACGAAGAGGAGCTTCTGTGGATGAGTTTCTCAGAGGTTCTGAGCTGGGCAGACACGTGAGTCTAAGGAACAGCAATCTTTTTGTACTGCACAATGAAGCTTTTTTTGGGAGTTTTGGGTCAGCTGACATAACCGTCATGTGTTGTGTAACTTTTCCCAATGCAAGTAATGGACATTTTTGTTTATTTATGCTTTACAAATCATTACAAAATGTGCAATATTTATTCAGTATTAAAAGCGTCTGATGTGAGAGTGAATATCATATTGCGCGACATTTATAGCTATGCTGAAATCAATAATAAATAATTTACCTCAGATCTTGAAAAAAAGAAAAAAAAAAACATGTTCAGTGCGTTTTCCATGACAAAGATGGTATTAGTCAATCAGTATGTAGTTTTAATAATGTTAAAAAGGTTTAATATTTATGAATAACATTATAAACTTGTCCATTTTGTTGGGAGTGCGCTTTTGAATGACTGTGATATTTCAATGATTGTCACAACGCGTTGTCACATCGCGTCTAGTGTGGATAACCAAATTGCTTGTTGCTGGAATCTTGTCACTTCGTGTGTAGTTAGGACACCGTGTAAGGGGATTTTTTTCTAACCTAATTAAATGTATGCATCATCTTTTGTCTCAAATACTTACATTTAATCTATAAATTGAATCTATAAATAGTAAGACACTTAGCCCTGGGGAAAAAAAACTGCATAAGCTGGTAGGTATGTTTTGGTGCTGGTTTATGCTGGTCCTTGACCAGCAACATGACCAGCATAAACCAGCAAAGGGCCAGCATAAACCAGCTAAGGACCAGCTTAAACCAGCATCAAAACACACCTAACCAGCATCCCAGCATCAAAACATACCTACCAGCATATGCTGGTTTTTTCACCAGGGAGGGCTGTTACCAATGAAATGAAATCAGTATCAACAAAAACTGTTTGCAATGCAGAGGTGGCACAGAATCTGCATCTGAAGTGGCATTTAGATGCATTTACGCAGATTGTTTAATGCAGAAAGTCAGTGCTTTAAATAAATATACTTTATATACTTTAAAGGAAAAGTCCACTTTCAAAACAAAGATTCACATATAATGTACTCAACCCCTTGTCAACCAAGATGTTCATGTCTGTCTTTCTTCAGTCGTAAAGAAATTGTTTTTTGAGGAAAACATTTCTGCATTTTTCTCCATATAATGGACTGGTATGGTGCCCTGATTTTGAACTTCCAAAAATGCAGTTTAATGCAGATCGTTTGAAGCCGCATTTAAACTTTTTTTCGAAGTTCAAAATCGGGGCACCATATTAGTCCATTATATGGAGAAAAGTGCTAAAATGTTTTCCTCAAAAACATAATTTCTTTACGACTGAAGAAAGAAAGACATGAACATCTTGGATGACAAGGGGGTGAGTAAATTATTTGTAAATTGTTGTTCTCGAAGTGGAGTTCTCTTTTAAATATAAACTTAAAATTGCCAGTAGGTGGAGGCAAATCACTGCATTAGTCATTCATTCAACCAATTCGTTCAAACGGCTGATTGATTCCATAAGGAATCACTGTTGTGTGTTGCTCAGAGACGCAAAACAGTTCTACTTTGACTTTGTTTGAAACAATTTTCTTGACGAAATACAGCAAAACAAGAATTGTTGTGTCTAAAATGTAAGTCAGATAGTTTAAAAAAAATAGACATCCAGAGTGTAACTAAAGTTCCTGGTGTGTTAAATGATAAACATCTATGTGTCTGTATCTCCAGCATCATCACTATAGCCACAGTGAGGAGTACTACACCGAGAGCAGTCGGGGTTCTGATCTGTCTGACATCATGGAGGAGGATGAGGAGGAGCTGTACTCGGAGATGCAGCTGGAAGAAGGGCGCCGGCGCAGCATCAACTCACACAACACATTAAAGGTATGGAACAGACACCCTTCCGGCCGCCGTCTGTCTTGGGCGTGGGCCACAGGGCCGCAGGCTAGAGGCTGGGACAGACGAAGGGGGATGGAGTATGCCGTGTTCTGTAGGGCTCCTCCCAAGGGGTGGTACTAGATGGTTGGCACTTCAACCTTATAGAATAGGCTTGAAAAGCCAACTGCGGTTCAGTTAAGGTGATTTTTATAGGTAAGAGTATTTTTGTTATAACGATTTGTCCTGAATATGGCTAGCACTGGGTTTTTTTGTGTTTTTGTGATGGTGAATTTAAAACAGGGGGTGTTCGACCTCTGATGTTGTACACACAGCTTAAGCGGCAGGATCTTAACAGGTCACCCCATCCTCAGTCTCTCCTGGGTCTTAAAAGCGTGTTGCTTTGCACTACCAAACTTCGACGTCATCCAGTCATTTAGCCAGCTTTGTATAAGCCTGTCCAGTCATACAAAGCTTGATACATCTGAATGGCTTAACCTGAGGCTGCACACGCAATGCATGAGAAAACGATCTGAATATGCTTTACGCTGTCCAGATGTTGCAAACTCTATTGTTCAGTTTTAAGTATTGCATTACTATGCATTTGTACCTAGTAGAAATCTGGATTACTCTATATAGTAGAAGTGGCTCTTGTATCTTGGAATTGACAGGATTATTTAGGTTTTTTGCATATGACAATCACATATGTGCAGATATATACAGTGTGTATTTGTTTGCCATGCCTGAAGTGTTTACCTTATGAAATATAACACCATGGTTTTATGTGTTTGTGATTATTATTAAATAAAGATAGGGTTTGTTTGTGTGCTCTGTGTATAAGTATTACATAAATTGAACCTGTTTAAAGTGTCAAATTAGCTTCTACATGATCAGGTGAAAATGCACATATCATTCCAAGGGCATTTTGGGAATCTCATTTAAGTAAAGTCTGCTTAAATGAAACAGTTATTCACTTTTGATTATGTTTGTCTCATGGTTACACTTCTGTTAAGTTTTACTTTTCTCAGTGTAATTTTACAATTTTGTGAATATGTGTCTCTTCATGAAAAATGTTTAATACTGTTAAGATTTATTAAGTATTATACAGAAAGGATTACAAAAATACATGATGTATTGAATATATGAAGCAATAAATGGTATATTATATTTCAGTTTTTGTCATTTTTGTTTTGAGTTATTTTTTTGGAGACCTGAGCAGCCATTGGGATTGTGGTATGAAAACTAACACATTATATAGGCTACAGTATATTACACAGTTTTTTTTTTTAGATATGATTTGCTTCAGTGCTACAGTTTAGTATTGTACAGAAAACTATATTTGCAGTAGTGTCAAACTTAAATACTAAAAGACAACAGCAATTATGCTGCTAATCCAAAAATATCTGCTACATGTATCAGGATGTAGAAATTTTAAACCACCAATCACGATTTTGATACATTAGAAAAGATTTGTCTTTTTAATAATATTTTTTTAAATTTCCATTCCAGGTTACTGGTCTACTTTTGAACACAATTCACTTGTTGCTTGGCAGATGAATCTCCATTTTGTTTTTTTGTTTTTTTTTTTTGTTTTGTTTTTTTTTCATGTATTGTCCTTAGATTCGTTGGTGTTGATCCTCTGATTGCCTGTTATTCATTTCTTAATGTTCTGTGTTCTGAAATCTCATCTGTAGTTTATTTTTGTTGTTGTTGTTGTTGTTGGACTGTGCTTTGTTAGTGGATTGTCTCAATGAGCCCTGCATATGTGATACTCTCCAGTTCTCATTTTCTGTACGGTTTGCATTTCCTGACGTTTTCCTTCTACAGATTCCCTTCCGTCGCATGCCATGTCCATCATGGAATGAGACTGCATGCCCTACATTCGACCATGACCTCCGATAACTAATTCTGTCTTTATTTTGTCTTTCTTTTCCCATTTTGTTCTCTATTTGCACACTGTTTTATCTTCTCTGCCTGTTCTAACACCATCAAACAAAACCCACCAAAAACAATCCCGATTTTAACTAATTGAAAAACGTCCGAATCTAACTGAAACTTTGGCCCCTCCTTCGTCCATCACCCTCTCCGGATTCTAAAAGGCATATTACAGGCGTCAGGACCTAGCGGTGGACCGGGACAGTTGGGACCTGCAGCGGGAGGTGGTACGACAGCGCTCCTTGCGCTCCCACAAGCGGCTCCACAGCATCCCAGAAGTCGCAGAGGAGGAACCGGACACCGGGGTGGAGGTCATGGGTCAGCGGTTGCGTTTCGAGGAGGCTCGTCCGGGCACTCCTTGCAGGAGCCCGCGGCCCTACCACCAGGAGTCACGGCAGCCAAACCACCTGTCCCCGAACAAGAGCGTCCGCAGGCTGCAGAGGCAGCGCTCCTCTCCACGCTACAGCTCCATAGAGGAGCGCCCACCGTGCTGGAGCAGCAGCAGTAGCAGGCAGACCACTAAGAGCCCGGACAGTGGACTAGACTGCGGGAGCGAGGAGGAGGGCTCGCTTGGCTACCGTGGAAGCTACCACTCGTACACGGGGGGGAGCCCGCTGCGGGTGGGTTCTGGCCCCAATATGCGGGTGATCCACAGCGAGGGGCCTGTGGAGAGGCGTGCTCTGGCTGCCGGCAGGAAAAGGACACTGACTCGGCAGTGCAGCGTGGAGGAGGACTTCCTGGATGCTATTCCGGAGACAAGGAGCATGCGGGAGTCGTACCACCATTACCACTATCATCCACACCATCACCATCCCCAGCGCAGGTTCCGGAGCGAGGGCAGGCTGAGCGAGGTTGGCAGGACCTATCACAGGGACATTAGGGCCTACTCTGTGGCCAGACTCAACAGGGCAATGGATGAACCCCTGGTGTGTGTCTCCTACCCCTCCTCTCACCCTTCCGCCCTCTCCTCATCTACCAACTGCTTTGTGTTCTCATCGACAAGCGATTAAACCATTCTTCTGTTTATGGTGTTCCACCCAGTCTGTCATTGGTTAATTTGGTTTTGTTCTTCTTGTTTTGCTCTTTTGTTTGGTATATTTTGCTAGACGTTGCTTAACTTTGTTTGATTTCACCTTTTGATATTACTCTTCTTTTGGGGGGATTTTAGCTTGTATGATCTTTCTTGACTTTGTTGATTTGGTTTAGATCTCATGTGACTTTGTTTGATTCCTAGAGTGTCAAGTGAAATTTATTGGATGTGTAGATTTGTTTTGATTACCTAAAGGCCATTTCTGAGTGTTTCTTGTTTCTGTTGTAAGAAGAGTCACGAACTACAATGTTTCCAAAGTCCTCCAACTTATACTTTAGAGTCCAACTTAGTAGTTTCTAGCAGAAGTGTTCAACCCTGCTCCTGGAGACCCACTATCCTTTAGAGTTTAACTCCAACCCTAATCACCTGAACCAGTTAATCCAGGTCCTCAAGACCAGTTAAAAACTCACAGACAGGTGTGTTGAAGCAGGTTGGAAATAAATCTGATAGCGGGTCTTCAAGAGTAAGGTTTAAGACCTCTGGTTTAGACCGGTGTATCCAAACCCTGTTCCTGGAGGCACCCATAAATACACATTTTGGATGTCTCCCTTATCTGACCCATCCTTTTTAGGTCTTGGAGTCTCTGGTAATAAACAGATGAGTTGATTTAGATGGGTTTGATTGGGAAGAGTTTGAAAATGTGTACTGTTGGGGTACCTCCAAGGAACAGGGTTGGGAGACACTGGTTTACAGTTGTTTATGGGAAGCCGGAAACACCAAAAGTATGATAAATCTGCAAGTTACTCAAGCCAATGAACAACATGGTGCCACTGATTTGAATGGTCAAAGCTGGTTTGTTTGGGCATCGAGTTTGGGCTTAAACTCATCCCTGCTTACCTGGATTGAGCAGCACAGATACATCACTTTTTTGGTGTGTTTTGCTTCCTATAGTTGTTTTCTTCTAATACATGCTCATACATCAAGGTTTTTGCACTACTGACCTGATAGTGCTAAATATTCAGGGGGACCTAATGAAAATTTCAAGAATCTGAGATTGGAAAATTGTTCATTATTCTGAAAATTCCAGAGAAATCTCCCAGGATGTCTGTGATGGTTAAGGTCCTGTCTACTATCATATACCAATATTCAGCATACTAAATAGTTGTTTTGACAGTTTTATATACTCAGCACATTACATTAAAAGTGTAGGCAGACCACAATATGATTCAAAAAGCTCATATCACAAACTACATTTTCAACATTGACATCTTTCCCATATGAACTGAAGAGGAGCAGAACAAAAACCAAAATGGTCTTTAGCTAAGCATCTGATTTCTGCCAAAACCCTGCTCATGTTGTTGTCAGAGTTCGTTTCAATTGTTTATGTTAAATGTTTTGGCGGGTTCATCCTCCTTGTTTTGATTTCACTTGGGACTAGAATCTTGTTCTCTAAAGAAATCAGTTTATTTATTTTTTGTCCATTTTGGGGTTGATGGGAATCTTTTTAAATAGGATATCTATTTTAAGGCACCACAAGCTTTGATTAACATTTTAATGTTTGCTGTTTAAGATTTTAGGGAGCTCTCCCTCAACGGGACGCTCGGATCGACTGGACCATTCTGGCCGTAGGACAAGTCACGGCTGTCCACCCACTCAGAGAAGACCAATGACAGTCCCTTCCATTGGTTAGTGTGGTCACATGATGTTTGGACTCTCCCTCCCTTCCTTTAGATGCCTGTTGTGTGTTCCTCTGTTTTCCTTATACAGTATGTCATGAAAGTTCTGGTGTTATGTAAACCCTGGGAGTCATTTTTGGTTGACCTTTGCCATTCATTCTCTTTCAGATTCACTAATAATTTAAGGAGGAAGAATTTATTTAACTACTCTATTCTTTATTCTAGTATACAAATGGTATTCTTAACAGGCCACACATTGCCGCTTAGAAAACCATCATCATGTTGAACATTGCTGTTTTACTCTTGAGCAACTCATGTCAGCTGGCTTTCAATACTGTTTTAAGATCAGATGCCACTTTTGATGCTTCAGTACTATAGAATGGCATTTCTGATCATAAAACACACCTCGAGAGCCTTGAGAATGTCATAATCCACAACTCACGGGCTGAGTAGAGGGGCTATGGCTGTAATGCTCTGATTGGTGTTTCCGTAGAGATCACCGTGGAGAATAACAGTGAGGGGAGTGAGGGGAACCTCTCACCTATCAAGGACGATGTTTACTATGCCAGTGTAGCCCACCGCAGGAAATGGCCCCCACAGCGAACAGAGCACCGATATGGTATGTGGTGTGGCTCCTCCATGAAAAACAAAAATCTAACAAAAATTACCAGAACAAATTTAAACTGATATATCAGATTATTACAAGAGTATTTTGTTTAAAGACCCTTTTGAAATCAAAGTAAGAATTTTGTGGCTTTTAGTGCATGTCTGTTAGCTTTGAGTGGCCTACAAAAAGCTTACAAAGCCAGTTTCAGTGGTTTCCCAGGTAAGTTTGAGTTTAGTTTGCAAACTCAGGTTGAAGAATTTGGTTTTAAGCAGTTTGATTGGTTTTATCTGATAATTTTTTTGTAATATCGGTAAGCCATTTAGAAACAAAATTTGCCAATCTTTTTCTGCTAATTATGTTTATTTTATATAATGCTGTCTAGTGGACACAATGGGGAATGCCACTAGAGGACACTTGAAAGGAAACGTCTCGGGTTACACGTAACTGTGTCTTCTAGTGGCATTTCCCAGAGTGTCCACTAGAGGACACAGTGCGAGTTCCCTTGAATTGAAAAGTCTCGGGTTACGCATGTAACTGTGTCCTCTAGTGGCATTCCTCATAGTGTCCACTAGAGGATGCAGTGCTAGTTCTCTTTAAGAGGACCTCGGGCAGGGGTGCCCAAACTTGGTCCTGGAGGGCCAGTGTCCTGCAGAGTTTAGATCCAACTTACCTCAACACACCTGCTGGGAAGTTTCTAGTATGCCTAGTAAGAGCTTGATTAGTTGGTTCAGGTGTGTCTTATTGGGTTTGGAGCTAAACTCTGCAGGACATCTGCCCTCCAGGACCAAGTTTGGGCACCCCTGGTCTCAGGTTATGCATGTAACTGCATCCTTTAGTGGCATTCCCCATAGTGTCCACTAGAGGACACATTTCGAGTTCCCTCTAAGGAGAAAGTCTCAGGTTTCGCATGTAACCTCGTCCTCTAAGGGGAACGTCTCAGCTTACACATGTAACTGCATCCTCTAGTGGCATTCCCTATCCCCATAGCATCCACTAGAGCAGTGGTTCCCAACCACGTTCCTGGAGGCCCCCCTGCCCTGCACATTTTGTATGTCTCCCTTATCAGACATACCCAATTCAAGTCTTGCAGTCTCTATTAATGAGCTGATGAGTTGAATCCGGTGTATTAGATGATGGAAACATACAAAATGTGCAGATCAGGAATGTGGCTGGGAACCACTGCACTAGACCAGTGGTTCTCAATTCCAGTCCTGGGGCACTTCTGCTTTGCACATTTTGCATTTCTCCCTTACTTAACGCACCTGATTGAGATCATCAGCTTGTTAGTTCAGTTCATGGATTTTTCTCCTAATGAGCTGATGATCTCAATCAGCTGTGTTAAATAAGGGAGACATGCAAAATGTGCAGAGCAGGGGTCCCCCAGGACTGAAGTTGAGAACCACTGCACTAGAGGACGCAGTAAGAATTCACTTGAAGGGTAACGACCAAGGTTACGCATGTAACTGTGTCCTTTAGTGGCATTCCCTATAGTGTCCAGTTGTCCTGGGGACACTCCACCACTGCACATTTTGTATGTCTCCCTGTATTAAACACAACCACTTCAGGTCTTGCAGATGAGGGAAAAATACAAAATGTGCAGGACTGGGCTGCCTCCAGGACAGGTTTGAAAACCACTGCTCTAGCATTCCCCATAGTGTCCACTAGAGGGGAGAGTGCAAGTTTCCTTGAAGAGGACGTCTCAGGTTACGCATGTTACTGCATCCTCTAGTGGCATTCCCCATAGTGTCCACTAGAAGATACAGTGCAAGTTCCCTTTGTCAGGGAACGTCTTGGGTTACGCATGTAACTGTGTTCTCTAGTAGCATTTCCCATAATGTCCACTAGAGGACACAGCGTGAGTTCCCTTGAATTTGAAGGGGAACTTCCCCTTTCAGTAGAAAAAAAAACATCAATTCAGGAATGTAGATGATTTCATGGGGTCTTTAAATGATTATTATTTTTTTTTTGACTTAATGCAAGTTAAGCTCTACTGACTGCTTCTGTGACATGCTGTTTAACACAGATGCAAATTTGTATTTTTCAGTTTCTAAAAAAATGACTTACAGCAGTTCCACTAGAATAAATTAAATCAAATTAAATTTTAAAAGCCACAAGATTTGAACACAATACATGAAATTTATATTTAGTTTTTAATCAAGAGGCATTTTTTTTTTCGATTTATGTACTATTATTTTACCTTTATTTTATTTATTATTTTTTTCAGACATCTTTTGTCTTCATTTTAGTTACAGATAACTAGGATTAGGTTAGGGTTTCGGTCTGTTTAAGGATGATTGCTCCTTTCTTTGTGATTATTGTGTGGTCTAAAACACCAGACAGTGTTTGTGAACCCCTCTTCTCCTCCTCTTGCTCCCCTTGTTGCCTTTTTCCTTATCATCCATCTTTTAGTGAGCTTCCTGTGAGACTCTCGATTGTTTCATTTGCATGAATGTCTTTCTTTAGTTGGATGTTATAAAACTGCACACCGTAAGAGCAGAGATGTTTTCACTCCTGTGCCAACGTTCATGGAGGACTATGATAATAACTGTGATTTTTAAATGCTGCTTGTGAATGTTTTGCATATTATTGTTAGTAGTAGTAGTAACTGGTTGCATGATTTACTTCTATCTGTTCCATATACACTTTTGATTAACTGGCATGGTCTACTATTTACTCCTATGGTGTAAGACGACAGAAAAAAGTTTGAGATTAGTAGTAGATCATTCCAGTAAAGTATTGCTAGTGAGTTGCTGCATGTCTGTCGAAAAACGTTCTGTAGGTTTTTACAGTAAAACAGCAATGTTTTTATCCTTTCCTTGTTCTTTTAATATGCATGGCTGTTTCAAACATGTTCTTACTGCATTTTTCTGTTTTCTTGCTTGTGTATTATCCCACTGGTGTGCTGTGTGATAATTTTACTGTATAGAGAACATGCATTTGTATCAAGTGTGGTTAGCATTTTTATCAGTCTAGTATGTTAATATGTAGCCTCACTTTAAGAAGGAATCGTATATCATAGAGTCATATAGCAGCATACTGTAATTCTCTCAGCGTTGTTTAGCTGTCACAGATTGATGCCTCTGAGGATATAGATATAGATCTCTTTTAGGCATTAGTTGTCCTTTGGTTTCTGTGTGTAGCAGAAGCTTGCCCTTTCTTGTGTTTCAGATGGTTATGGAGGACGGGACCGGCGGTCTCCAGACTACTATGAGTCAGAGCCAGAGGACTTGTCCCGAATCTTTGTGGCAATGTTTGACTACGACCCCCTGTCAATGTCTCCTAACCCCGACGCTGCTGTAGAGGAGCTTCCCTTCAAGGAGGGCCAGATCATAAAGGTTTGATCTAAACTGGCTGACATTTCTTTCCACTTTTTTAGACTTTTTACTTCTACTCTATTTAGGGATGCATCAATACATGTACAAATTTAATTGGCAATAGTAAAAGTACTGATTATTAAATTATACACTACCAGTCAAAAGTTTTTGAACAGTAAAGTCTCTTTTGCTCACCAAGCCTGCATTTATTTGATCCAAAGTACAGCAAAACAGTAAAATTATAACCTATTTTTACCATTTAAAATAACTGCTTTCTATTTGAATATTTTTTAAATTAATTTATTCCTGTGATCAAAGCTAAATTTTAACACCATTATTCCAGTCTTAAAAACTGAATTTGAGAAAAAATAATAAAACGTATTTCATAGAGCCCTAAAAACATGTACTTTTTGTTAAACGTTTAATAAATTGCTGTTAAATATTGCAAATTTCATGATTTTAATTAATTAGACATGCTTTTTGATAAATACAGTATTTTTTTATGTAACCAGAGTCTAGAAAAATTAAAATGGAATTAAGGAAAAAATAAAACTGATTTAATAGGGCCCTTTTTGCTTCTTTTTGCCTTTGTTTTTATTGTAGTTGTCCTTTAGTTTGTTACTTGCATCTAGGTTCTTGTTACTAATAACAAAGATAAAATAACAAAAATGACTATGTCATGATATGAATTGTTATGAAATTAAATAAGATATCATGAAATAAGATTTGGCTTTATCCTTTTAGTTAACTTACCAATATAGCAAATATCTCTACATACCTGTAGATTTGGTAGTTGTTCACCATAATCCTGTGTAGTGGCACTTGCATGTGATTATTATTATTTTATTTATTTATTTATTTATTTTAAAGGGGGGATGAAATGCTTTGTTTTAATAGATAAAATAACTATGATCTCCATTTGGATCATCTATTATTCAGTTACTTTTCCTAATGTTCAATGTTTTTCTTAGTATCGGTTCAGTAGTAGTATTGTGATATTTTAGTCAGGTATCATATGGAAGTCAAAATTTTGGTATTGTGACTACTTTAGACCATGCGCTTAGATCATTACAATAGGGCCCCTGGTGTTGCGTGACTCCTAGTTGAAGGTTCCAAGGCATCTTTTATTTCCTAAAGCAAATTAAAAATAACATGGCTTGGCAAACAATATGTTCAAATAATGTGTTCTTCTGGCATTCCAAATAAATTAATACATGTGGAAAAAATCCTCTCACTTCTACCACATGCTCTCTGTTATCTGCGGTGCCTCCTACTAGCCACAGCAATCGCAGCCATTTTAAGTGCAAGATAGTTTAAAGGAGAACTAAGTAGCAGAAAAAAAAAGTTACTCACCCACTTGTCATACAAGATGTTGATGTCTTTCTGTCTTCAGTCCCACGATCCCAGCCGAAGAAGAAGGGTCTTATCTAGCGAAACGATCTGTAATTTTTTCGGAAAATAAAAATACTTTTTAAGCACAAAAGCTTCTGTAGCACAGGCTCTGGGATGCGCGTTCACGTACTATTGAATCATGTTGAAAAGTCACACTGAACGTATGCAGAACCACAGACCCAGTGTTTAGAAAACGAACGCGCAAAGACTAAGAAAGTGCAAGTAAGTCAAATGCTGTTTACAAACATAAAGGTACAACATGTCGGACGATTCTGAAGTTGTAGGAGAAAATAACATGGAGTTTTTCGCCATACTCTACCTTTTTTAGTCGGAGTACACAGACGATGAACGTAAACGTGATTCGTAGTAGTGATGGGAAGTTCGGATCATTTTATTGACTCGAGCAAAATGAATGAATCTTTTTTCCGAGTCATTTCCTTCATTTTAGCAAAATACAATTAAAATGTTACGTGTTACTTCCCTAACACATCTACTGCTTACACAAACGTTGATCACACTACAAACAGGACAAAACTATAATGCTGAAAGAAACAGAAAAGATTAATTCATTTTTTACCTGGGTGTTTTGTCTATGATTAGCTCACCTCACCTCTTATCTGACAAGTTTTCAGGTTTGAGTCGTTCGTTCATCACGTTACAACCCCATAAGATGAACGAACGAACTAATTCCAGTACAGAACTTAATAGGATGTTGCGCATGCGTGACTGAACGAATCACTCCCCGATACGATTCGTTCTTCCCGAGTCACATTAAAGATTTGTTCAAAATGAACGAATCATTCAAGAACGACCCATCACTAATTCGTAGCATCGTGAACGCACATCCTAGAGCCTGTGCTACATGAGCTTTTGTACTTAAAAAGTATACTTTTTTTTTTTTAAATGACAGATCGTTTTGCTAGATAAGACCCTTCTTCCTTGGCCGGGATCATTTGGAGCCCTTTAAAGCTGCATTTAAACTACATTTTGTAGTTCAAAATCAGGGCACCAGTCAAGTCCATTATATGAAGAAAAATGTTTTCCTCAAAAACCATCATTTCTTTACGACTGAAGACAGAAAAACATGAACATCTTGGATGACAAGGGGGTGAGTAAATTAATTGTAAATTGTTCTGGAAGTGGAGTTCTCTTCTCATGCTTTTTTGGGGCGTTAAATAATGGCACAAATGGCAGTAATTAGAGCAAACGTTAGTAAACAGGTTGCGTGATTCATTTAAATACTCTCCTCCCATAAATTTTGAGTCCGAAAGGGAAACTCCTACAAATGCATATCAGATAAGGTTTAAATATTATAAGTTTTAAATTCTTTGTGCGTCTTAAGTAAAACCTGATGGTCTAATTTTAACGCCAAAAACCTGGCCCTATATGTTCTAAGTTTTGTTCTGTCCTCATCTGTTCTAGTGTCTAGTCAGTTTTTTGCCATCTTGCTATTTTAATTTACACATATAAATATATATGCACTTTTGTTTGCAGTGGCCATTTCCATTTATTTAATTACAAGACACTTCTATGCAAAGTGACTTACAAATGAAAACAATACAAGCATAAGTGAATAATCCAAGATAGAAAACATTGGAAGTAGTGCACAAACTAGAGTAGTAATGCAGGACATTAGAGAGAGTGTAATTAAAAATGCAATTAAATGAGTTCAGTTATGGCCCTGCTGTGTTGTCCAGGTGTTTGGAGAGAAGGACACAGATGGATTCTATAGGGCAGAGATCTGTGGCCGCAGGGGGCTCATCCCCTGTAACATGGTTTCAGAGATCCAGACAGATGATGATGAAATGATGGACCAGCTGCTCAAACAAGGGTTTCTTCCTCTCAACACACCCATTGAGAAAATAGGTATGAACTAACAGGTAGTTTGTCATGAACCCTGTCCATCTCACCCCTCTCTGCTTCATTTTCTGACTGTTTCTTTCTGATTTATTTTAGCTTAACATGGTGCTAGTCTGCCAGTCCTCTACCTTTTCCATACTATTCCTCTATACTATAACTCTTGAAGGAATAGTTTTCTCACTCGTTTCAAACCTGTATGACTTTCTTTTATCTGTGGAAAACAAACGGAATCAAAGCAGAATGTCAAAGACGGATTATTCCTTGAATCCTGTGCCTTCCTTGCCTTCATTCTTTCCTCTCTCTCTCTCTCTCTCTCTTTCATTACTTTCTTGCTTTCCTCTTTTTAAGTAAACTGTAATAGGTTCAAAGATGGCCGTTCAGTTAATCGCAGGTCCCGGAAATCCAAGAGAGGTTTGTGCCCACACAATTTTCTTCACCAGTTTTCTTTTCTTTTTCACTTAAGTGCCTTTTCACAGCTCACCTCCAAGTTCCCTCTAATATGTGAATGCCAGACAAGCATGACTTATTCTTTCTGTTCCTACTGACACCTCATACAGGCAATAATGCAGATTGAAAAGTGGGGTCCAAAAGTCTGAACTGCTCTTGAAAATATTTCTGTTTTGTATTTTGGAGCATCTTGAACTAAGTATGAACATCTGACCGTTCACATGATCAATGTCACACATTTACTTTTATTTGTGACCTTAGACGTAGTGCAGAATCTGATATCATACACTGTTAAACAGTTTTAAAATGTTATTCAAACCCTGTTTTTTTCCCTTTTCAATGTGAAAGGTTCAATATGCTGTAGACTCAAACTTTTGGATCCCACAGCTCTGAATATTGGATATATGGGTTCAATATTAATAACTTCTACTAAAATGTGCCTTCTGTTTTTTCATCTCATGAATCTATTCAAGAAAAAAGTTATGCATGTGTCAGCGAAGAATTTGTACAATTTGTCTTTAAAAATTATGAAAATAATTAAAATGCTGTTGGTTTTGGCTTAGTATATAAAGTATTTTAACACTGATAAACACTTGATTTTATGCAGTTCTAAATTCATCCAACAGAGGGCGAAAAAAAAACGAATAACATTAAATGTGACCCTGGACCACAAAACCTTAAGTCGCTGGGGTATATTTGTAGCAATAGCCAAAAAGACATTGTATGGGTCAAAATTATTAATTTTTCTTTTATGGCAAAAATCATTAGGAAATTGATTAAGAAATTGGTTAAGAACATTATTTGAAGAACTTTAAAGGTGATTTTCTCAAAATTGTGATTTTTTTGCACCTTCAGTTTCCTGATTTTTAAATAGTTGCATCTGGGCCAGATATTGCCCTATCCTATTAAACTATACATCAGTGAAAAGCTTATTTATTCAGCTTTCATATAATGTATAAATCTTAATTTTGAAAAAATGACCCTTATGACTGGTTTTGTGATCCAGGGTCACAAATGGAGTTTATGTCAGTGTCATTATAACAAAAAGGCCTGCTGTCATTCATAAATCATGCTCTTGTTTACATGTTTATATGTGTTTAATTTTAATTATCAGTGTTTTAATTATTGTTTTATTTATGTGTTTTGCTCATTTATGCTTAACCTCTTTTTTTCCAGAGAGGAACAAAAGGAGTGGAAGGCAGCACCCGGTGTCGACACGAAGGATGGTCGCCCTGTATGACTATGACCCTAGAGAGAGCTCTCCTAATGTGGATGTGGAGGTACTAATGAACTCCATTTGATCTGGGCTTTTTCTTGCACTTACAGTCTCATCCCATAAGCTTTTGATTTTATGCTGGCTTGCCTGGATGTCTGCCTCTGTAATAGCCACCAAATTCATGTTCAGCTTATTTTCCTTGCTTTTGCAGCTACAGTGTGGTTTGCACTTTTCATGTTACTGTTCATTCAGATGGCACATGGCAGCTCTAAAGGTTAAGTTCTGGTTAGAAAGGTTCTGTCATTATTTACTCACTTATGTCATTCCAGTCCTGTATGACTTTCTGCTGTGACCTTATTTTAAAGTTGAAATGTGTTATTTCTGTGCCAAATAGAATTTAAAAATAATCACTGTTTTCCCAAAAACTCACCCTTTCTGCCAGTGTTATTTTAATGTTATATATTATTACAGTATTTATTCATATTCAAAATAATCTTTTTAGATTTTATTATATATATATATATATATATATATATTTCAGTTTTCATTTTAATTGTAATTTAGGTTTTAGTAATTTTGTCTTTTTTTTTTTTAAATGTTTAGTAATTTTAGTACTGATATTGACATATTTATCTTAGTTAGTTGCCAAGGCAGCATTTCTAATTTTAGTTTATATTTTGAAAGTTAAAGTTTTTCGTCTAGTATTTATATTTTATTTCAGAATTATTTCATTTACTGAAAACAGTTTTAATAATTTTAGTTCTAGATAACAGTAACAACACTGGTCTTGTAAATAGTCCCGTCCCACAAACTTCACCTTTGAAGTTGATAATAAGCACTTCTGAATGTATCCATCAGAGGGCATCAAAATTATGAAAGCCCGTTTCCGCCACTGAATAAAATATAAAAAAAGTTAATTCTGACTTTTTATTTCATTATTCAGATTTTTTTTGCTTGCAATTGCGAGTTTACATCTTGCAATTCTGACTTTTTTTCTCAGAATGGTGTGATATAAACTCGCAATTCTGACTTTTTTCTCAGAATTTTGAGATATAAAGTCGCAATAACGTCAGAATTGCGAGATAAAAAATTGTCTACTTTATAACAAGTTTATATCTCATATTTCTGAGTAAAAAGTCAGAATTGTGATATATAAACTTGTAATTCTGAGAACATATCAGTCTTTTTTTCCCTTAAAATTGGACTTTATAACTCACAATTGCAATTTTATATCTCACAGTTCTGAGAAAAGTCAGAATTGCATGAAAAAAGTAAGAATTGTGAGATATACTGTAAACTCACAATTGTGAGGAAAAAAAAGTCAGAACTGTGAGATACAAACTTGCTTTTTCAAGAAAAAAAATCTGAATTGCTAGTTTTTATTTTATTCTGACTTTATAATTCGCAATTGCGAATTTATATCACGCAATTCTGAGAACAAAAGTCAGAATTGGGAGATAAAAAGTCAAAACAACCTTTTTTTGATTTTTTTATTCAAAGGCAGAAACGGGCTTCCATACAAAATAAAATAACATCAAATTGAATGATTCATTTTACCATCCTGACAACCAGGCCTGCTGTCATTCATAAATCATGCTGTGCTTTTTTACGTATTTAATTGTGTGTGTAAGTGTAATTGTACTTTATACTAGATTGTAATCTTAAAAACCTCAACGTAAAAGATATAGCAATGGTAAAAACAATACATTTAAAATCACATAATAGGTTGAAATGTGTCTTTAGGTCTTTATTGGTTTGTTAAATTCAATGGCTAGTTCAATTCCAAATCTATTTAAAAAAAATCACAGAACAAACAAGGTTAGATCAGCTAATAATTCTATATCATAATTAGCATTTCCAAGTCTTTTACACCCCATTGTCACTTACTGTCACCTTTGCATTGCCGCTGGCGCACAGGCCCGCTATGGGGGCAGCTTGCAGAGTGAGGAGGTGAGTGTGGAAGGAAGTAGTGAGTCTACACTCACTGGGCCTGTGCCAAATGACACTCTATTTCCTGCTGAGGGAGCTCACTGCACTGCATCAGCACCTGTACTGTGTGTGGACATCTCACTTAAGGGACCCAAACATCATAATGCATGTGCAAGGCATTTGCATTTCATACTGAATGTATGTATGTTTTAAAGCCTTCATAATTTGCGTGATGAATGATTCTCCAAGGAAATAGGCGTAACAGGACGCTTTATATTCCGTGATGGTAGTTTTAGTGTCATGCTTTAGTGAACTAGACGTGCATTTAAATGAATTCCAATGTGTATGCATGCATTTATTGGATATTATGAATCATTCTAATGCATTTATGAAGGCTTTGTGATGGGCTGTTTAAAAATCTGCTCTGCTGTAAGTGAGTGAGTTCCTATGAAAGGAATAGGGAATGGTTATTTGTGACAGTGAGATCTCTGTGTGTGGTTTTTGCTGTTGTAAGACTGGAGGTAAAGGGTTACACAATCACTATGGTTTGTGAACACAGCTCCCAGTCTGACAGTGAGGACCTGCCTTGCCCAGTGTTGGTTGATCTGTGTTTGTATTTCACAAGTTTGGTGGATGTTGTTTTGGACCTGAACTAGAGAATGCTGCTAGAAATTATTATTTTATTTTCATTCTAATAACGTGCGTAGAGATTCTCTTAGATATCTGACATTACTTAGGCTTTTTTTTTACAAGAATATGTAAAGTAGACAGACAGATAGACAGACAGATAGACAGATAGATAGATAGATAGATAGATAGATAGATCAACAGACAGACAGACAGGCGGACGTAAAGATGGATAGACAGAGAGACGGATTAAAGTATATACATGGACAGTTCATGGACAGACAGATAGATATACAGACAGAAAGAGACAGACTGACGGAAGTATATTCATAGACAATTCTTGGATAGATAGACTGATGTAAAAATGGATGGAGACATGGACAGATAGATAGACGCACAGACAGACAGTTGGAAGTATGTTCATGGACAATTCATGAACAGACAGATAGACAGACAGACAGACAGATAGAAGTATATTCATGGACAGTATATATATAGATGGAAAGATGGATGAATAGATAGATAGACAGACAGAAGTATATTCATGGACAATTCATAGATAGATAGATAGATAGATAGACAGACAGAAGTATATTCATGGACAATTCATAGATAGATAGATAGATGGATAGATAGGTGGACGTAAAGATAGACAGACAGACAGATTGAAGTGTATACTTGGACAGTTCATGGACAGACAGATTGATAGACAGACAGACAGATGGACGTAAAAATGGATGGAGACATGGACAGATAATTAGACAGACAGAAGTATATTTATGGACAATTCATGTACAGACTGACAGATAGATATACAGACAGACAGGAAGACACAAAGATGGAAGTATATTCATGGACAGACAGACGATAGTATATTCATGGACAGTTCATGGATAGATAGACAGACAGAGAGGCGAACTTATAGATGGACAGATAGATAGACAGATAGATGGATAGACCGACATACAGGTAAACAGATAGATAGATAGATAAATAGACGGACGGATGGACAGATAGACAGGCGGACATATAGATGGCGACAGATGGACAAATAGACAGACAGACAGAAGATGATGGACATATAGATGGACGCATGGACAGATAGACAGGCATACGTGTAGACAGATGGACAGATAGACAGTCAGACAGACAGGCAGGCTGACAGATGGATGGACTGACAGACAGATGGACAGATAGATAGACAGAAGAAGATGGACATATAGAAAGACAGATATAATAGACGTACAGACAAATATATAGTATAGTTGAATAGATTGATATAAAGATAGAGACAGGCTGATTTATGATTGATTGATCCTTTAAAGTGATTAATATATCTACATCGTGGTCATAACTGTTACGTATTAAATTATGTTTGTGACAGTTATAAATGATGACTGAAATCTAACACGGTTTACTTTTCTGTCCTTCAGGCTGAACTGACATTTTGTGCCGGTGATGTAATCACAGTGTTTGGAGAGATCGATGAGGATGGCTTTTATTACGTAAGTAGATTGTTCACACCATCTGAGACACTATACTGTCCTGCAAATGTGTATCGCAAAACACCTAATGCTGATCTTTCGTGTTTGAGGTTATTCCTGCTTTCAGCTCTGAGCACAGGAGAGCTGTCACGCTGGGATTCAGCCTTAGATGCATGATGTCCTCTGTTTTCCATTCAGGGGGAGCTCAATGGACACAAAGGTCTGGTCCCCTCCAACTTTCTTGAAGAAGTGCCTGATGACGTGGAGGTTTACCTCACCAACACCCCGAGCCGTCACCCCCAGGACCACCCGTCCCGGACAAAGAACAAAAGGGTACATCCTGTTTCACACTAGCCCTCTGTCATCCATTCGCTCTTTTTTTAATCTCCTTCCTGCTCCGCTGTTTTTTTCCTCTTCTCCGTCTGTGTTTGTGTTGTGTGACAGCCGGTTGCTTTTTTGATGGATCATTGAAGGAAAACAGAAAAGAGAGACAGCTTACTAAACACAGAGACGTACCGTAAAATGCAAGACTGAGGAACCTTTATTTTTATGTCAGATGTTCTGCGGAGGAGAAATGTGAACTGTTAATGAAATTGCATATTCATAAGGCATTGTTTGGAAAAGAAGAATTCACACAAAGAGACGTGCCAGATTATTAGTTGTTTATTGTTATCATTTCTGGAAAAAGAAGCACTAAAAGACTCTTTATTTTTTAACTAATTCACAAGTTGAGGCATTGTAATAGATGCTTTATGAATGTAACTGTGTTTAAAAGTGAAATCAATTTATAATAGAGGAGATAGTTTTGATGTACAGAGAACTGAATCCATGTAGAACTGTAGAACTGCATGCTTTTTCTTTCAGAATGCTTCGACATCACCGTGAAATTTTTTTAGGTGCTTTAACGGATTGAGACCAGTTAAAAAAAAAAAGAAACATCAACAACCTTAAACCCTTTTGTATATGTTTCCAAAAGAATTGTTTTTTTTTGTATATTGCTGATATATAAGACTATCAACTTAAAGAAAGACACAAAACAAATGTTGCAAGTAGAGAGAGATATCAAGAATGATTTTATCTGTAGATGTAGATATTGTACAATGGTCTGTATAAAAAAAAAGAAGAAAGAAAAGAGAAAAAAGAAAATATAATTGCTGATGGATGTTCTGCTCAATCATCAGGACCCATCAAGGTTTTTCTGTACTGAAAGTTTTGTGATTCTTTTCTCATATTCATTGTGCAGACAATTGAGATGCATTACATCATGGCATTGTTTTTTTTCCTCACTTGCTTGGCAAAACAGAAGAAGAGTGTTCATTTCACTCCGTAACGGCTCAGTATCTGTCACGTAAGTGAGCAACAGAGGATACCACAAATAACGCTGTCCTCGTCTAATGCACACGACGCGGGTCCTTATTGCTATTGCTCCTGGTATGCACAAAACACACATATATGGCACATTCACACTGTTAAAATTGGTCGCAGACTCACAGAAACATTAATTTGATGCTTATGGATTGCTCGAATCACCATTTCAGAATTTACATATTAACTAGAGATGATTAATTGAAATTTTATTTTAATAAATATTGATATTTATATTTAATAATATTTTCGTTTATATTTATAATCTAATTTTATTAATATGTAATTACGTAATTTTTTAATGTTTGTAATTTCAATATTTTAATTTTATCTTAAATATTTTTAAAGATCTAAATTGATTAAAATATTTTATTAAAAACAATATTTTTGTTATTATTAAAAAACAAAACGTTTTTATTCATTAGAATTATATTTTCAGTAAATACAGTTAAAGGATTAGTCCACTCCTGAATTAAAATTTCCTGATGATTTACTCAACCTCATGTCATCCAAGATGTTCATGTCTTTCTTTCTTCAGTCGAAAAGAAATTAAAGGAGAAGTCCACTTCCAGAACAGCAATTTACAAATAATTTACTCACCCCCTTGTCATCCAAGATGTTCATGTCTTTCTGTCTTCAGTCGTAAAGAAATTATGGTTTTTGAGGAAAACATTTCAGCATTTTTCTCTATATAATGGACTTCATTGGTGCCCTGATTTTGAACTTCCAAAATGCAGTTTAAATGCAGCTTCAAAGGGCTCTAAACGATCCCAGCCAAGGAAGAAGGGTCTTATCTAGCAAAACAATCGGTCATTTTTTTTTTCGAAAATAAAAATTTGTATACTTTTTAAGCACAAAAGCTTGTGTAGCACAGGTTCTGCAGGGTATATACAGAACTTCTTGAGTTGAATTTAATACCTTTTACTACCTTTTTTAATACCTTCAAAAAAATTTTTAATACCAGCGCGACTTAGAGCTGTAACTGTAGTGGCGTAAATGAAATATCTTTCCAAATGGAATAACATACTGCATCACAATGTAACAAGGTCATTATAACTTAACATCAACACTGGACTCAAAACCTGCCCACAGATATAAGAATAGAAATAAAGACAGAAGAGGAAGGAGACATCTTCTTCATAGATCATTAGTCAGTAAGTCTGATGTGTGAGCAATCTAAAAAAGAGGTGGCGGTGCAGTAAGCACAGGTGTTATTAAAATAAATCAAGCTGATACATTTAAGTAAAGCAGAGGGATTAATCAAGATGTCACAATGGGCCTTTGTCCATAGTTTTAATCAATGTCAAAAAGTAACAATTGCATTAGAGCTGAAGATCTTTGCCCCGAACCCAACGGGTTCGGTCGGGCTCAGGCTTAATTTATATAATTGTACACGGGCTCGGGCTTGCGCGGTAAATGAGCGGTCATGTGATGCGTTTCGATTAGCGCGAGAAAGATGCGAAAATTGATGTTGAGGAGGTGAAACGGAGGCATGCCTCTGGTGATTACGTTTTGGCAAAATTTGCCAGATCAGTACTGTGCATCCCGGCCTGTCACAGCAGCAGTGAAAGGGTGTTCAGCGCTGCTGGACGCACCATCAGTGAGCGCAGGACCACACTGAAACTACAGTGGATTCAATCATTTTCCTCCACAAAAATATGTACCCTAATCTTGGTGAGTAAGGGTTTTTCAATTATAACAAAATATTAATTGAGTCTTAAATGCATAATGTAGACAGAGTATATAGGCTAATGTTGGCATTATTACAAATTATTACTGAAATTATTACATTTCAGCTGCTATTCACTCTCGCGTTGAGGCGGGATTGTGGAGAAAAGTAGCGAAGCAAATCCCGCGGAGCCTTTATCTTAATTTAGTTATTGCCAAAACCCCATCTTAATTTAGAACTTATCTTAATTTAATATAAGAAAGTCTTTTTTATTGGCGCGTTGGCTAAGTGTATGCCTATTTAGGCCCCGATCACACCGAACGCGTTTTTTAGTTCTAAAAACGCGTGGCGCACCGCACTGCCTTTTTTTGGTGACTTTTAAAAAAAAGAGCAGTGCGTTGCGGTTTTATATGTTGCTAGGCAACCATCAAATAAGCCGTCCTGTCAATCTAATCAAAGGATTATAGCGCAAGCGCTATAAAATCTTTGGTTTTTAGCTGTTAAGTAAACTGTCATATCAGCAAAAAACTTAAAACATACAGCTCCGGGTAACCCGCGATAGACACCAAAAGTTTCTCCTCCATCACTGCAGTCTCCGACTTTTTAAGCGTCGGTAAAACTTTCGTCACCACAAGAGAAGGCCCGCCTCTCCATTCATTCGATTGGACAATGGAAAAAACCGCGATGACGTCGGGCGCTTTTCCGCGCAGAGTTGCTTTTTTTTCAACTTCAGGCGCTCAGAGCGCTCCGGCAAAAACGCGAGGCGCAGCAGGCGGTTAAAACGCGAGGCGCCCGGGGCGCATAAACAGCGCGCATAACGCTCACTGACCATAGAAAACAATTTAAAAAAGGCGCTTCTCGCTGCAAAAACGCGTTCGGTGTGATCGCGGCTAGAGTGCTAAGATGTTACGATGTTCCAGAGGACTTATTTTATTTCTTTGTTCCAAGTTCCAAGTGGCTTATAGCCTACGTTAGTCATTAATAAATTATATTAAAACATGTATAATTGACTCATTCTTGACAAAAGGCAAAAGAGCGGTGTGCTTGCGCACATTTGAATAATGTTGGGCTGTAAACGGGTTCGGGCTTTTAAAAAGCTGTCAATCAAAATATACCTGTCGGGCCTAACTTTTAAGGCCGATTACAGCTCTAGTTGCTAGGTCTAAACCATAGGTTTAAACACCACAGCACCTCAGCTCGCAATGTCTGTCACGCACCTGTTGACGATGCTGCTAGGACTACTGCTGGCAGTGGTTTGCATCGGGAGAGCAGTCGATGTTGAGGTCGTTGATGCAGCCGTAGCGCAGAACATTGATATGGGAAGATGCTCGCTACGTCCGCGCATCCTAGCTTGGTGGCTATTTGATTCCATATGCGATTTGACGCCATTCACCCCCACCCAGGTTACATTAATTTAATTACGGAACGGAAGCGAGCTCGCTTACATGTTTGGCAGCGAACTAGCCGGGCACCCAGTTTGTTTGCGCCGGCGCGCGCGCGAACGAACACCACCTCACATGATATCGCTCAGGTCCTACTCTCAACATATACATTAATCCACGCAAATTTTAGAAGAAAGGCCTGCACTTAACACAAATTTAAATTTATCTAAAAAAAATGGGCTCGAAAATTTAATACCTCGTCAAACGACGTTTATTACTTTTTAATACTTTTTAATGCCCTTAATTTTGGCTAATTTCATTTACTACCTTTTACTACCTTTTACAACCCCGCGGACACCCTGTTCTGGGATGCGCGTCCAAGATGCTACGAATTAGTAACTTAAAAAGTTGCAGAAAAGTATTACAACTACATCTTGTACAAACTTATCTTATATATATTATATGTTAAGAAATAATGAGAAAAATGCTTTTAAAAAACTCTCAAAAGTCAAGGTCATTCAAATTCAAAATCACTGAAGGTATAACACCAGAAGACTGTTATTAACTAAAACTGTTGTGTAAAACCAATAAACAGCAGCTTTCAGCCTTTCACCGTGATGCACACACAGTGGTGGACGAAGTACACAAGTTGAGTACTTGAGTAAAAGTACAGATATGTATAATAAAATATTACTCCAGTAAAAGTAAAAGTGCTCCTCTTTCAATTTTGCTCGATTGAAAGTACAAAAGTACCCGATTTTTTAAGTACTTAAGTAAAAAAGTACTGATAGATTTATTTTGAAATTTTATATAGGCTACTTAATTGAATTTTATATTAGCACATTTTTTTTATATAATCCTACTGCTTAAAATACCTGGGATTTTCCCAAAAAATACATTTTTGTTGTTGATATGGACTATGTTGACGAGAGTGATGTAGTAATAGTCAATGTGAAGCTTATACTGCAATGTACCTGAGAGAAAACAGATTTGACCATCAAATTTTCACCAGTAAGAAAAGTGTTTTAAAGCTTGTTTTGCATAACGTGACAGTTATATATGACATGAGAATAAGGCCTGAAGTTAGCAAGAACATTTTAACGAAAATATAATTATATTTTCATAATGATTTTTTCCTTTCAAATATTGTCTGTGTAAAAAACACCCCTGGCCAAATGCCCCCAGAGGGCATCACTTTTCACTTTGATAATTACTGTAGTTACCATGTTCTGAGCATGACATCCTTTCTTTTTCCCTCGGATGTAATCTATCTAGGTGGTTGAATAAAATATGTGGACTTTATATCTAAAAATTATCTCAACTTAGCACCAGCAAGCAGCTAGACAGTTAACATCAGCTAACAATATTTACTTATTTTCAGTATGGTTATGAATAAACATTCATATCTGTCTACTCTGGCTGATCCAAACAATATAAAAATGTATACTGTTGCTAAACAATATAAAAACAGACGTCACGTAGGACTACATGCCTAGCATTTTAATAAAACAGCTAACATTACATCAGCGAGGAATATGAACGTGCATGAGTTATTTTATTTAAGCTGTTATTTAAAATTTTCGTTTTTGATGTGTCTGAATTCAAGCATTTCAGTGCACTTGAACAGATTACCTTTTACAGTAGATGTAATTCACAAACAGCGGACGGCTTTGACCTAAATATGATTTTCAGTTATAATAATTAATCCTAAAATTCGACATTAGTAACTTACTTTTCACAGCATCGATCGCGCGTGCACAAGATCTCCCGGTTCTTACGTATGAATTCAGTTGACTGCAGACTCGCTCTAAACGGATCATTTGAATCAGTGAGTTGTCGACTCGAGAACAGCTGCAATCGGATCATTCCAATTCATGAATAAATAGTTTGGTGCGATTGGCGAATCAATTTAACAGGTTCATTGAAAAGAATCAGTTTGTTCATGAATCAGACACCACTTGTGCGTCTCAGAGCATGTGATATATTATAAGGAGTAGCGATATGTCTATGAAATGTAGTGAAGTAAAAAGTACGATCTTACGTTTTGGAATGTAGTGAAGTAAAAGTTAAAGTTACTCAAAATAAACCTACTACAATAAAGTACAGATACTTGAAAAATGTACTTAAGTACAGTAACGAAGTACAACTACTTCGTTACTGCCCACCACTGTGCACACATAAAATATCAGACATACAGTAGTAGTTCTTCATGTATGAAACGGCATTCTAAAAACTTAGCACTCAAGTTAAAAAAAGTTCACATTTTTAAAGATTTCCCGCATTAGGTGTTTACACAGAAACGATAACGGTGGTGGTTTTCAAAAACTTGCACTTTGAAACGTTTTTAAAATTATGCGTTTTCAGTCCCCAAAACACTGTTGTGATGTAAGCAAACAGGCAAAATTTTTGGCTGAAAATGTTTTTTTGTCGTGTAAACGGCCCCTAATACTGACCAACAGTCACACTCTGCTTGTACTACGACTAAACGACAATGGAGAAGTTATTATTGCTCCATATTATTAATCCATAAAACTGAAATTTTTTTTAACCACAAATGCTTATCTTGCACTAGTGCGACTTTACGTAGTCACATAGGCGGAAGTACCGACCCACTGTTTACGAATGTGCAAAGAAAGTCACGGGCCTTTACCAAAACAGGTAAAACAACAACGTTGGATGATTTTGAAGTTGGAGGACAAAATGAGTTTTTCACCCTACCCTACCATTTTGAACCGAAATGTACAGATGATCTAATTACACGTGACCTTTCCAACATTACATTACATAATGAGCGAAGTCATAGACGCAAATCGCAGAGCTAGTGCAAGATGAGCATTTGTGGTTACAAAGTATATAATTTTTTATTTTTTTTTTAGAAAATGCCTGATCGTTTTGCCAGATAAGACCCTTATTCCTCGTCTGGGATTGTGTAGAACCCTTTGAAGCTGCATTGAAACTGAAATTTGGACCTTCAACCCATTGATGTCCTGGAATGTTTTCCTCAAAAACCTTAATTTCTTTTTTAACTGAAGAAAGACATGAACATCTTGGATGACATGGGGGTGAGTAAACTACTAGGAAATTTTATTTCAGGAGTAAACTAATCCTGTAAATAAAGTGTTAAATTTGACAGTCTTAGTAGGCACACAAATTCCATACAGATACATGACCTGGAATTGTCATATTTTGTGCATCAGTTCACAGTACCACAAGTACGGCTGCTCAGAGAGCTGTGATTGGTCCATTGCTGTCCGTGCATTAGACAGGCACAGCTGGCATCTTCAGTTGTTTCTCTGGGTGTTGTCCATTATAATGTTCGTCTTTCATTGACTCCTGTAAGTCATAAGAAGCTATAAGGCCATTGTTGCACGGTCAGATTTGGACCCCTGACCCCCTTACCCCCACCCCTTCTCTTCTCTAATGTGTGCAGTTTAGTAGATTCCTAGTGTAAGCCCTGGGACAAACCCTCTCCTCTCCTGTAGCTGCGCACCCTATCATACCACACTGAGCATTAGTTCACACTAAACACTTTTGAAATGAATATTGGACATTGGCCAGATCATAATGGTGTGTGTGTGTGTGTGTGTGTGTGTGTGTGTGATTAGGGTGCACTATTTCCATTAACTCTATAGGAATGATCAAAAATGTCCAGCAAGCATAAGTATCATTACCTTTATCTATCTAAAGAGTAGATTGATTAACAAATCTGTTTCCTAAACTTGATTGAATTGATTTTAAAGGTTTTTTTGCAGCCACTTTTGTAAATGAAGCTTTTTTAAAGCAGGTTTGATTTGGCTCCAACACCCTTGGTGGAGTTACCATGCTGAAAGGTGATAGATTACTTCAAAAGACTGGTAAATTAAATACTTATCTTCTCTTTTCATTACCATTATAGATTGTTGCTGTTAGCAGAAGTATTAATTTAAATTTTGTGTTATGCAACTATACAACTGATATTAAGGGCATGTAAAATATGTGTTTTGCTGTTCAAGAAATAGTTCATCCAAAAATGGAAATTTGCTGAAAATTTACTCAGGCCATCCAAGATGTATATCATTTTTTTTTTTACTTTCATCAAAACAGGTGACAAAAATTTGCAGAAATTTAGCATTGCATCACTTGCTCACAAGCGGATCCTCTGCAGTGAATGGGTGCCGTCAGAATGAGAGTCCAAACAGCTAATACAGACATCACAGTAATCCACACATTTGTCTGATTGTGATGTTTTTATCAGCTGTTTGGACTCTCATTCTGACGGCACCCATTCAATCCTGAGGATCCATTGGTGAGCAAGTGATGTAAAGCTAAATTTCTCTAAAACTCATTTACGTCTTGGATGGCCTGAGGTGAGTAAATTTTGAGGAAATGTTCATCTCTGGTTGAACTATTTACTAAAAAAGGAGATTACTGTCATGTCACTGTGTATAAATATTATATTTCTTATGTTGCACTTGCAGCCTGATCAGGTTTATTAATGTTTTAATGAGAGTTTAGCTAGAATCTGAAGTGTAGCGCACTCAATTTTTCAGGTTTCACTAAATACCATTAATAGATTACTGTTTAGAGCGCCGCCCCCTACTGTCTGGGTGTATTATGATGCAAAATGTACTACTGATTGATAATTGACTGTATGGTGGCCCTGCTGGGACAGAAAGGACTGTGAGAGGAGATGGAGTGTCTGTTGTACAGTAATGACATAGAGATGCTTTAAAAGGCAAAGAAACACCTTCTTTTCTTTTTAAACATCCAGCCCTGAACTGTCCCTTGCGGGTCTTCCGTTAGGTACCCGTGGAAAAAGCGGGCCCTCCCAGAAGAAGTGCCACCCCCACAGTGCGCCCACACATCCCGGGGTCCGGCCCCGCAGCCCAGGGGCCCGGCAGTCCCATCCGGCGCCCCCGAGCTGACTCTAAGAAAACAGGACTGCTCTCCAAAGGAAAGAATCTATTGAAAAGGCTTGGTGCTGTCAAATAGTTTTCACGTAACTCTCTTCACAGCGGCCGGTTTTAAGGAGGTTGGAGTTGCGGGGAAATTACCTTAGAAGGTGGGAAAAAGAACATTTCTCCCATGTTCTGTTTCACATGGATTGGCCATGGAAAAGAGAAAGGGAAATGGTGGAAACTAGGGCTTTCATGACCACAACTTTAGCTTTATGCCTTTAAAACTGTAACCTTAAATAGTGTACGTTCTGTTTGCCCATGTTTGATTCTTAAAAGCACAGAAATGCTCACTAATGTGAGTTACTAAGATGTCTTGTTAGAAATATACAATACAAGGGATGCCCTTGGATAATAAAATACAAATATGTATTTAATTAAATTGAAAAATGTTATTAATTAGAAATTAATTACATTAATTTAAATGGATATTCAGTAAGTGGTTTAATATTTAATCAAATAATAATTAAACTATTTGTTGGCACATTTTCATCTAGCTCTTCTCAGAGAATAACCTGATAACCTAGCACAAAGTTTTAGGAGTTAGCACAAATATGACTAGACACAGCTTATGTTTCTATAAATTCCATGAGGGAAAACAGTGTGTTCTGCCACTTTTGACTGTATTTTTGTTTTTAAAGCACTGACAGGTCATGAAACTCCTAGTGGAAGTGAGCCTCATCATATTTGCCTTATTCAATGCACAATGGTTTGTGTTGTGTCCAGTCAGTTGGGTGAGATTTGTCTGTGTCGTGTGCAGTCATGTCGATGCTTTCCTTCTCATGAAAAAAACAGTGTATTTCGAATCTGTGTGACCAAGTGTTGTGTTGTTTTTTGCAATGGGTGTCAAAAATAGGGAAGGAGGGATTCTAACTTTGTTTAAAAACTTTGGAAATGTCTGTTTAAATGGTTCATAAATCCATTCCCGTGCAAATTGTGCAGCCGAAAGCAACAATTTGCATAAGAATGTTTTTATTTACGATTTACACAGAAGTTGAGGCCCTTAATTTCCATTTATTTAGCACAATGTAGTCATAGTTTTACATAAGTCAGTTTGGTTATTGACTCACTGATGCCTCTCCCAGCATTCAAATCTTTTGAATAACACGATGCACAATTTCCGTACTTGATAAGGATGAAGGAAATGAGCAATTGTGAATGTATGGCCAAGGAAAACCTGCCCGGAAACAGTTCCTCCGTCTCCAATACGTGATCCGTTTCATCCAATCTGTACTGTATTTCTTGTCTATACATTTGTTTGTCAATTCACCCCTTCATTTTGTCCTGAACGAATATGCTAAAAGTAGGTTTGCACCGAGTATGGACCGAGACTGCCAAAAAACAGGAATGTATGAGAAACATTCTGTATATCTTGTACAATTTACAGCCAAAATTCCAGGCGTTTTAATTCATCAGAATAACTGTCGTATTTTTATTTATTTATTTATTTTTGCCGAATCATTTACTCATAAAATATGTTACAGAGCATCGCTTCTACATATGTTTGAGTGACTGCTGCTCTTTTTGTACTTTTTGTCCATTTGTACATTCTTTTTAAATGTTTATACTTGCTTTTCAGACTGCCTTTTTTGTACATTAAACTTTATAATCTGACAGTGCAAGCTTTCCTCATGGTGTCTTCAAACCATAATGTTTTAAAGTCTGCAATTGTGTGCTAGCTTTATGAAAAAGAATTATAAGCCTATATTGATGGTTATCAAATATTGTGTGAGTGTGCATGTGAAGTTTTATATCAAAATAAATTTGATATTTTATACACACTGTTGTATGTGTTCATTTATTAGCTCAAGTCAAGTTTCCGCAATTGGTGAGGGTTGATGAAATAGAATCGTACACTTCCAAAAGATGGCGCCCAAGGTCCATAATTGCCTGGCGAAGAAGCGATTTGTGTGCGAAGTGTTAAAATATATATTTTTTTATTCCTTGTTAATACACTGTAAAGTGTAAAATCAAATGTATCTCTCTCTGTTTAAAAAACATTAAAACATACAATAAGTTTTTCTTACCTGTATTCTTACCTTTACTTTTCTCGTACTGTCCTGCACCAACTTTTTGGCAGAATAGCTAACCACATTTTCATCCAATTGTTTTTAGCTCTGCAGCCCCACCTTATAGTTTTTTTTCTAATCTAAAAAATGACATCATTACAGAATTCCCACGTCCGGGTGCTCAATCACTGGAGCAGGAAAAAGTGGGTGGAATGCCACTAGGGATTTCTTGAATCTCAAAATGGGCCTAGTTTAATTTTTTTTTACTTGTTTGCTGTGTATTTGAATTTCATTACATTGAGGCGATGCTCGGTGTCATTATTCACATAAAAAATTAAATCCAGATGGTTGGAGACGGACCATAAAGGCGACGTTGTCACGTGGTACCTGTTACTATTCTCAACGCTGCTCTGGATGGGCCAATCACTGTTGCTTGGGATTACTACGTAAGGTAGAGGTTGACGGAACGGAATTCCTTTCGGATGTCAGGTACATTTTTGTAATGAACAGATTTAAACCATAACTCTAATGTAATAACATGTCCACTAAGACAAATATGCGAATTACCTGAGGGAATTGGCTTTCTTAAGCCTCCAAACGCCCCCTGCAGGAAAAGAAGTTCGTGCACCACAGAAAACAATGTAGTAACATTTACCGCCCAAAGGGCTCAACCCACTGATGAGAGCGAGAAAGCAGCGCTTCTTCTTCATCTTCATTAGAGCTCGAGCGCAGCGCGTGATACTCACGGACTCCAAGACGATGGATTACAAACTCTGAATTTAGTTAATTACAAGTCATCTTTATACCTGCTGGTCCTTTTGAACGTCATATTCTGACGTTTTTTTTTTAAATATAGCATAAAAATCTTTACAGTGATATAAGCGCAATGATTTTGTTCGTTTATCATTAACGGCGCAATATAGATGTTAAGTTTGTAACTTTTTTTTTATTGCTAAAACGCCTTTGAAAACAATGGACTTGATATACTGTAAAGTTCTACTTATGACTCTCCTGAGCCTTCAGGTAAGATAGTTGTTTTTGTGGACAGAAGAAACATGTTTTTAAAATGGTTTTGATGTTGTTTTAATGCAAAGAGACTTGATGAGTTAAATGTTTTATTTCTTTCAGGTTCGTAGTGACACAGTATCACCGTCAAAACATCCAGGTAAGTTAAAATGTCAGTTAAAATCCACAAATATATATATATATATATATATATTTTTTTTTTTTTTTCTTTTTACTTTTAGAGACGTGTCAAAAAACATAAATCATTTAGACGAAATTTGTTATTTTATTCATATAATAAAAGAATATACTAATAAAAAGTGAGAAATTAACCTTAAATGAAACTGCGAATGACTTTTTCTCAGCTATGCTGAATTCAAAAGTTTCATTTAATTAGTTACAACCTTTTCATTATTTACTTTATTAAAGTATAATAAACACAAATAATCGTTTGTACTGGGGATTTACAGAGACGAATGAAACTTAATTTTAATGTCGCCCATTTTTTCAAAGTTCCCTTATTTGTAGTGAAACTGAATATAGACGACGGATCGACATTTAGCACAAACATTTCTGAAAATCTATAAATACAGACTGACATTCTCATCCACAATAACAGTTTATGCTCCAAATTTGTCTCAAATCTTGTCTAGTTTCATAAAATTATACGTTTGACCGAGGAAAATTGATTCAGCGCTGAGATCATCTTTTGGCTGTTGTGAGACGTAATGACATTTGTTATGAAACTCAGAAAATGAGGACATATTTATAAGTAATACAAAATGATAGGAAATGAATAAAGAAACAGACGAAACATATAGAGAAAGTGAGAGAGATAAAGTGTGTAAATAAAGCTCTTCTGAGAATAATTGAGTTGCAGAGCATGAAGATAAAACTTGGAAGTTAATGGAATTTTTAATTATATTTTAAGAACATGTAGATTAATAATAACCAAAATAGCTGTCGTTGAATACGGATAGAAGATTCCAGATTTGAAAGATTCTCAAAAAGCAGTTATTAAAAGGACCTTAAGAGGTCTTTCCTTACAGTCCAGGTTAAGCACTGGATGTCTGTTACTCTAGGCAAAGAATATTACGACTAAAATTAAATATTTAATCCAAACTGACCAGCAGGGACAAATCTGAACTGGAGTGAACCAGTGACAACCAATAAGTTCAAGATAATTTCCATGAACCCCTCTGTCAACCTTAATAAGAATAAACAGAAAACAATCAAGCTCCAAAATGTTTGAATAATGATCCTGGATTGACTACAAACTCTCACTATAATGTTTTGCATGTGTGTATATGGATGTGTGTGCTGTGCTCAGGCCTGCAGGTGTTGGCCACGGCTTCACACTACTGGCCTCTGGATTCAGTAGAAGGGATCCACGGCCTTTCAGACCAGATTGGGAACAGAACAGGTCATGTTAATGGAACTAATATAAGTATGTTAACATCTCACACCTGCTTTGTTGCTCTTTCTTTCTTTCTTTCTGCCTGTCTCTTTCTTTCTTTCTATCGTTCTTTCTTTCTGTCACCACAGCTGTTTAACATTCTTCTACGGTCACGTCTTAGTTGCAGAAATCTCTGTGGCTTTGCAGCTGTCTTCAGTTCTTAAAACAAAATGATTTCCTCATTTGATTCGAAATGTTTAGGACTTACATGATTACCTCAGTTGTGATGAAGACAAATGAATATGACATTTAAGGGTGTCAAAAGTACACACAGCTTCTCTCAGTGATTTACTAGTCCACTTGGATTTTTAGCTGTCCAAATTCGTCAATATACATCACTAGTCAGATAACTCTGAAGTGCCCTCAGCAGATCTATTGAAAATTGGTGCATGTAAGACAAACACCCAGACGTTGTTCCATAGCTGGAGTATGTTCCCAGTATAAGTACAGTATGGCAGTTGTTCTGTGCCGGCTAATTCAGAACAAATGGAGGGCTGAGAGGAATTCTCTGGTCCTCTCAGTCTTGTGTCGACACATACGGAGACCTAATAGAAATCTTAAAATCTGAATTCATGTCATCTTGTCCACCATGTCTGCTTGAGTGTCTCACAATGTCCCTTTTTTCTGTTTCATGTCTCTTTGCTTATTTGTACATGTGTCTGCTGCTGAATCACCTGTTTTTTGTTTTCTCCCTGTCTCACTGTCTTTGTTGTTTCCACATTGTCTCCATCACAGCTGTCAGAATCCACAACCACACTGTCCTGACTACCCATAATTCTTCCTCTGTGTATACCAATGACTCTGCCTACACTAATATTTCCGCCACTGTAGGTGAGGCTCTTACACATGTTCACTTGGTCTTTCTTGGGGAATAGCGTTAGGGCCTATACATTCATGTAGACCTTGTATATCAACAGGACATCATTAGGAGAAAGTAAACTACAAAGTCTGATATATGACCATTTACATTAGGGTAATTGAAGCATGCTTTGTTTAGTGCTGTTTAATCTGGCATTCTTTACTGAAAATCAAACCTTTCCTAAGCTTTACGACTGATTTTATTGGATCCAGTGTGTTTGTTTGTGAAACTGCGTTTGAAAACCTTATCCCATTTTGGAAATCGGCTGTATGTGGTGTGATTTGTTATGTCAGGTCTTTTAAAACAAGTGTCCTAGCCAAAACTGGACATCCGTTTGAACTGAATTGATTGAAGAGTGCTGATATTTAGTATAACAGTCCTGCATTCTTTGTTGCACTGTTTGAATCCTTCCGCTTGTCTTTGTTTGCTGCGTGAATTCTAATTTCATTGGTGAAGAAAAAGAAATGGTCCAAACTAAGAGTTTATTTTTTTTTTTTATTAAAAAAAATATATATATATATATATATATATATATATATATATAAATTTATTTAAAAAAAAGAAAGAACTTTTTATTTATCAAAGAAAAAAATTAGCAGCACGACTCCTTCCAACACTGATAATAAATCAAGATATTAAAATGATTTCTGAAGGATCATTTGGCACTAAAGACTGGAGTATTGATACTAAAAATTCAGCTTTGGTCACAGGAATAAATTAGATTTTAATGTATATTAAAATAGAAAAAGGTTATTTTACATCATTAAAATATTTCACATTAATACACTTTTTTCTGTATTTTTTTTATCAAATAAACAGCCTTGATGAGTGTAAGAAAAAATAAAAACATTAAAAATCGTACTGATCCTACACTTTTGAACAACATGTAAATGGTCAATAAGATTTTTTAACCCTTTAACTGTCACCGTCCGTTTACTTCACCGTATTACAAATAAATCCTAATCTAATCATGATGAACTGTACATCGCTGGAAGGGTCTAAGTCTCCTAAATAGATATTTTACCATATTTTTGTGTTACAAATTATGTAGGAAAAGTAATAGATTAATATAATGTCAAGAGTGCAACTTAAAAAATCTACATCATAACATGAGTTCTGACCTTAGTCACAAAAGACTTTCTTCATTGCCTTTTTCTCTATCACGCTTTAGATATCATAAGAAATTATATATCAGTTCAAAACTTAAAATCTCAAAATTCATCCTTTGAAAGGCATTTTAAAATCAGACATTGCATTACCACGGAAAGTGTACATCAAAATCATATTACAAAATGTTTTCATTCATGAATTATAAAAAATTAAGTCTGGATAGTGCATTTTTATTTTACAATTAAAATAACTGCTTTCTATTTTAATATGTTTTAAAATGTAATTTATTCCTGTGATGGCAAAGCTGAATTTTCAGCATCATTACTCCAGTCTTCAGTGTCACATGAGTGTCTCATAATTTTAATATGCTGATTTTGCTCAAAAACCTTTCTTATTATTATGTTGAAAATAGTTGTATTATAGTAATATTTTTGTGGAAATCGTGATACTGAATAGAAAATTCAAAATAAATTTTTATAACATATCTTAACTATGACTTTTGATCAATTTAATGCATCCTTGATGAATAAAAGTATGAATTTTTGAATTTTCTTTCGAATAAAAGTGTAGTATGTCTGAATTTGCAATAGCTAGCAAGTTGTTCATTTAAAACATAAAAAACTATAAAAAATAATAATAAATATAGCATTTCCTTATCCAAGTGAAAACTTCCAGTGCAACTTGTACAGTATTTATGGTAATTCCGCTATCATACAAAGACGGCATTAATATCAGCACGGCTTGTGATTTTGTAATTCAGATCTCTTTTGTGTTTATTACTTTACTGTAGATAAACTTTTATTGTTAGTTCAGTTGCCTTTATCTAAATCTCACCCTAAAAAGCCACATTTAAGGTACTTCTGCACATACAGTATACTTTACAAAGGCACGCCGATACCTTGGATCTCACTGCATAGATGGATGTTCAATTCTCTGTACCCTTTTATCTCTCTGTCCCCACAGTACAACTGTTGTTCACTCGCTCCATTCATTCTGTCTCCTCTCTGCCTTCTGCCATCCACTGTGTCCTCACTGAGCACTCTTTTCCATGATCATCTCTTCTCTCAACTCATCCATTCATGAGGTGCGATGGTGCTGCGGCTCCCACAGCGGTCCACAGATCCCGGCTTTTTAGGTCTAAAACGTAGGATTTATTAAACAAAGTCACTGCATTGACAGAAGAACAACTTACCATTAACAAAAAAGCAGACTGTCGTGAATCATCCGCAGTTCAGTTGTTCAAATGGGGGCTTTTTAATTCCCCAGCTCTTCATAAGTCAGAAGATCTGCTCTTGTTTTAGAGAACGGAGTAAAACGCTCATATTTTTACTATATGGGTAAAAGGTTAGGATTTCCTCATAAAGTCTCTAGTCAGTACATCACACGAACAAATGACTTTGTAGAGCGTAAAACAGCTGTCTCTCCAGTTATCTATCAATGATTATTCGCCCAGATTTCCATTTGCGTTCGATAAAAAAGGGAAGGATGACAAATTAGGCCTTTGCGTGAGATGATTCTGAACTCTCTGACATTCATTTCAAATGTTAGAATCTTTGTGGTTGCTCTCTCGTCATGTAGACATTGTAGAAGGAATGGTGAATAAGGGCATCTATCTGAACGGAGATAATGGGGCCACTTTCCTTCACTTTGGCAACTATAAAGACTCCTGCATAAGTGATCCTACTCTGTGCGGACCTGACGGTGAGTTTTTATTGTCCTTTTGCACTCTTTTCTGTTGTTATAGAAGTGCATGAACATCTTTATATGGTCATACGGTCAGATGTATGACAGTTGAGTAATGTGTTGCTCAGGTTATACATGATGTAATAAAGGCTAATGGTTCGAAATTAAGTTTATATTGCTCAAGAGCAAATATATCAGCTTACATCAGGCGTTTTGTGCGTGAAAGCTGATATCATCTGTTATTCATCTGCTCACATCAGCGCACATTCCTTTGCTCTCAAAAACAGAGAATATGTTGTATTTATATTTATTTTCCAGGGCTTGACTAGAGTAAGACTTGCAATATTGTTTGTGATTAAGTGGCCTGGATTTAATAAAGCAGCTTTTGTTTAAAGTTACATATCAGTACGTATTGGAAAAAGAGCTTGGTTTTTGGTCTTAGCCAGAGGATTATGAAAATCAGACTTAAATCATCACTCTTTGTTATTCATTCATTTATTATTCTTTTAAATTGAAAATGTACAAATTTACATCAAATTATAATATATTTGTAATATAATGCGTTAAATATTATTATGAAAATGTTGTTATAATAAATAATAATAATAATAAATTAATAAATGCAATTATTTGAGCATCCGTATAATTTTTTCCCAAATTCTGTTTACGTTTTTCTGTTTTCCATTTTTTTCCGTTTTAATGTTTCTAGACTCTAGAGTTCTAGAGTTTTAATGGTTAAATTAAAACATTTTAATCAAAAAGCATGTCTAATTAATTGAAATCATGAAACTTACACAATTTAACAGCAATTTATTAAAAGTTTACCAAAAAATGACATTTTTAAGGCCCTATGAAATCCGTTTCTCAAATTCAGTTTTATTTATAGCAAATTCTGTGTATTCCATGGATTTTCTGGATTCTATTTTAATGGTTTCATTAAATTTTAATAATCAAAAGTATGTCTAATTAATTGATTTTTTAGAAAGAATGAGTTTATTTATTTATTTATTTTCAGAAATACTGTGTTGTGTATTTACATTTTTCTGGTCAATAAATTTTAGTAAATAATTTTTCTGGTTAACATTCCTTAAAAAAATAAAGTTTTAATAATAATTGTATTATTAGTAGTACTATCGTTACATTAAGTAACTGTCACAGTTTCTTTAAGTTAAACCGAACTTTTATTTTGACAGATTGCTGTGAAGACCTTTAAGTTTCTGTTTGCATATATAGTGCTGCCTAAAAGTTTGTGAACCCTTTAGAATTTTCTATATTTCTGCATATATATGACCAAAAAGAATAATTAGATTTTTTTTTTTTATTGTCCCGAAAGTTGACAAAGAGAACCCAATCAAACAAATGAGATAAAAATGTATAGTTTGTCATTTATTTATTGAGAAAAATGGTCCAGTGTTAAATATTTGTGAGTTGCAAAAATATGTGAATCTCTAGGATTAGCAGTTAATTTTAAGGTGAAATTAGAGTCTGTTTGTTCAGATGCGTTATCAGTCAATAGGATGACGGTCAGGTGCCAGTGTATGCCCTGTTTTAATTAAAGAACAGGAATTTATCAAAGTCTGATTATGGCATGAACAAAGTAGATCTCTGAGAACCTCAGAAAAAACTGTTGTTGTTGCTCATCCGGTTACAAAAGGTTACAAAACCATCTCTAAAGAGTTTGGACTTCACAAATCCACAGTCAGACAAATGGAGGAAATTCAAGACCACTATTACCCTCTCCAGGAGTGGTTGACCAACAAAGATCACTCCAAAGCAAGACTTCTAATAGTCTACAAGGTTGCAAAGGACCTCAGGGCAACTTTTAAGCACATAATGGCCTTTCTCACATTGGTTAATATTAATGTCCATGAGTCCATCATCAGGAGAACACTGAACAATCATAGTATGAATGGCAGAGTTGCAAGGAGAAAGCCACAACTCTCCAAAAAAAAAACATTGCTGTAGGTCTACAGTTTGCTAAAGATCATGTGGACAAGTCAGAGGGCTATTGGAGAAATGTTTTGTGGACGGATGAGACCAAAATTAAACTTTTTGGGTTTAAATAAGAAGAGTTGTTCGAGAAGAGAAAAACACTTCTTTCCAGTAACATGGTGGTGGTAGTATCATGGTTTGGGCCTGCTTTGCTGCATCTTGGCCAAAATAGCTTGCCATCATTGATGGAAAAATGAATTCTGAATTATTCCAGCAAATTCTAAAGGAAAATTTTAGGACATCTGTCCGAGAACTGAATCTTAGAAGAAAATGGGTCATACAGCAAGACAGATGACCACAAGCACACAAGTCATTATACCAAAAAATGGTCAAAGAAGAACAAGATTAATGATTTGCAATGCCTGAGTCAAACTCCAGACCTTAATCCAATTAAAATGTTGTGGAAGGACCTGAAGCAAGCAGTTCATAGGAGGAAACCCACCAATATCACAGGGTTCAAGTGTTTATATACTGAAGAATGGGCTAAAATTCAAGCTGTTGTGCAGGACTGATCACCGTTACCTACGGTTATTGCTTCAAAATGGGGTCACACCAGATACTGAAAGCAGTGATTCACATACTTTTGCAACTCTTAAATATTTAGCACTGGATCATATTTCTCAGTAAATAAATGACAAGGTATACTTTTGGTCTCATTTGTTTGATTGAGGACTTGTGTGAAAATCTGATGATGTTTTGTGTCATATTTATGCAAAAATGTAGAAAATTCAAGATGGTTCACAAACTTTCAAGCAGGACTGTATGACATGATGATAGTTTTTCTCAAAAGAAATGCTCATGAAGTGACTCTCAGAGCAGTTCTAGAGATTATGTGTTCACAGACCCATAAAATACTGTGTGCTGTGTTATGTAGTATTATTTTCTTCAAAGTTTCTTTGTATTATTGTGTCACAATACCTTGTGCTCATCACTAAAGCTTTATTTAATTCTTACTCCTGGACAGGGATAACTTTTTCCTTCTTCTGGAAAAATAATGATGTAGATTCTCGTTTTGCCATTGCATCCGGAGGTAAAGTCATCTCAAGCGGTTTCTCTGTCTACTCCAACCCTCATGGCGGATATGTGGAGTTCTACACGAGAGGAGACTCCAAGACATGGAAAGCACACATTAAACTTCCAGGTAGGTATGATTTGAGTGTGTGTGGGGAATTTTAGTTCAGGATGTGGAAAGTGCTTAAAGGGTTTGGGAGCCGTAGTATTTTGCCTTATCTTTAAAGCCAAAAAAGTATTTCCCATGCTCTCGAATTTTTGCACACATGGACTCATTTTGAAGTAAATTCTGGTTTGGAATTACTTTTGCAGTCTAACCGTAAATATTTTGATATGTAGTTTTGTGCATAATTGTATTGATTACATCCAGATGTCCAAAAGTACTTGAGTCGATAGGCTTCAGAATAAACTTTCTATGTTGGACTTGACGGAGTGATTATCTCACTGTGAAAAGAAATGGATTTGCGAGTGAAAAAGTAGCTCAAGTCAAATCATTTAGCTGCTTGAGAAAATAATCATTTCTTTCATCTAAAAATTTTCAGTCTTTTGCTGATTTGCCTCAGTTCCAGAAAACATCTTCAGTATCTGGAAGTGTTACGTAGTGTAGTGTTTGTACGCTAGCGTTTAAATGATTTCTGAAGGATCATGTGACACTGAAGAAAATTCAGCTTTGCATCACAGGAATGCATTTTAAAATATATTAAAATAGACAGTCAAAATCAGAAAATGAACAGGATACTCAAGTATTGTCTCTAGGACTAAAATGTGTTTTACCAAAGCACAAACCAATTCCTCAAAAAGAGAGACATTAAAACATTACGTACTAAGTGGGATGATGCCATGAGACATTCTCTGTGTGCTATTTTATCCCTGGACAGATGAAATGAGCCATTGACAGTTCAGCTCAGAGTTTCTGTGTACCCTGTCTTATTGGCTTCATTATAGGCTGATGAAATCCATTCCACATGCTGCCTCCAGCTCTTAGTTTCTGGTCATTTTAAACTTGTGTTTTATGGACCCAGACACTATGAGTAGATCTGGAAATAATATTGCTATTATCTTTATTCCAAAGAGTCAGAACATGAAATCTGTATGTGGTTGTTTGAAATTTCATTTGCTCACTTTCTCTCTCCTGTCATCTCTGCTTTTATCTAGGGCCCTACTGGACACACGTGCTCTTCACATGGACCCAAACGGAGGGCTTGAAGGTCTACATTAATGGGACATTCAGTGTTGGAGCCCCTATAGGAAATGTTTCTTATAACTACGGCGATCCCTATGCCGACCTTGTCATTGGCACGGTAAACACAGGGAATTACAACCACTATGCCACAGGAGCCTTCGATGAGTTTGTGATTTGGGAAAGGGCCTTGTCCCCTCAGGACGTCTGGATGTACTACAAAGCAGCCATTGGTTAGTTATTATGGAGCTCATTGTGACTCAAATCTGCTGTCATTGTCATTTCATTTATCTATTAGTTTATTTTCTCTGTGGCAGCCTTCACTTGTCCCAGCAATGTGCTTCCCTGCAGTTGTCAGCCATTGCCGTTGTCCTAGGGGTTTCCCAAATTAGCTGCACTTGGTCTTTGGTGTCTCTGGCTTGTCCCAACTTGCCTTTTAGCAGATGGTAGCACCCTGTGCTTTTCAATATACTGAATATTCCTAGTTACTTCTGTCTGTCTTTATTCATTTTATGTACAATAGCAATTAAGTCACTAGACAATTAGATAATTAAGCAATGCTTAAGTGGATGATTTTGTTTATTACTGCATTAAATTTAGTAGCACTTTACAATAAGGTGTCACTTGTAACCATTAGTTGACGTATTAACTAACATGAACGAACAATGAACAATACATTTATTACACTATTTATTAATATTTGTTAATGTTAGTTAATAAAAATACAGTCGTTCACTGTTTGTTCATGTTTGTTCTCAGTGCACTAACTAATGTTAGCAAAAACACTGTGATTTTAATAATACATTAGTAAATGCTGAAATTAACATTAACTAAGATTAATAAATGCTGTAGAAGTGTTGTTCATTCTTAGTTAATGTTAACTTATGTAGTTAACTAATGAACCTTATGGTAAAGTGTTACTAAAATATTCAATTTTATTAAAGTAGCATCACACACAAAACTGATTTGTAAAATTTTTTAATTTACATTACTCTTGAAGAGTTTGGGGCCAGTAAGATTTTATATTCAGCAAGGATGCATTAGAATAATCAAAAGTGACAGTGAACATACAGTACTCATTATGTTACAAGAGATTTAAAAAAGAAAAAACGTTCACATTGTGTTTTCCAGGAAAAAAAATAAAAATAAAAAATTAGGACAACTGTTTCCAATACTGATACAAATAAGAAATGTTCCTTAAAGTAAGAAATCAGCATATTAGAATGATTTCTTGAGTAACGGATTGTCATTAGAGGAATACATTGCATTTAAACATTTTTTGAAATAGAAAATATTTATTTTAAATTGTAATAATATTCCTCAATATTACTGTTTTACTGTATTTTTGATCTGAAAAAAATCCAGTTGCAAGTAAAGTCTTGGTGAGCATAAAAGACTACTTTCAAAAACACTTAACAGAAAACTAACCAAAAAAAATAATAATAATATAAATCTTTTCAATCCCTAACTTTTAAATGATCAATCAGCTAAAACAAATATGAAGAAAAAAGTGCACTTTGAAAGTGCCGTTGGTGGAGATCTTGGCTAAAAGTTGGATTTCAGAATGTTCTTTTTGACTGAATGGATAAGAAACATCTGTGATGCTACCGCTTTGCTTTTTTGCTGTTACTTCTGGTATTATTACCCTGCGTGCAGGTTATTATAGAGAGGAAGCAGCATTTGCAGGCAATTTCCTTCAGAGACACTGGTCTACATTCCACCAGTCCTCAAACGGACCACATTGAAATGCACTGTTGAAATACCATTATATATTTGTTCTTGTGTATGTGTCCTCGAAGGCAGTTTCGTTGGCTTTGCTTGTAACTGCGCATATCTTTACCTTATATGTATGTGGCGGTGGGACAGGTTTTATATCAGGGTTTTGTTTTCTTTTAAACCGCATGTGTTTGGAACCTCGTTTAGGCATCTGGTTGAAGTTTCTTGCAGGCAAGATGTCTTCAGTGTAGCAAAGACAAATTTTAGCTCCAATAAGGCTACAAATGGTTTCCATCTATCAGAGAGCAGAACAATGTGGTCTTTAACACCTGGGGAATGCTATATGTTAGCATTCCCAATTATCTCAATGCCAGTTGGCAAATTCCCACCAGAATCTGCCAGCATGGGCTAACATGGCCATGCTAATTAGACAAACCTTGAACTTTAAGACAGACCAGACAACACAAAAACCTTGAAGGCATGCCTTTCCATTACCATATGAAGAAGATTGTATTTTCTTCCAAAACTAATAAAAGAAAATTATATTAAGTCATCAATTATATTGGTCATCTGAAAGGTCAGACCTGGAGAGATTTAAAAATCCTTAAAGGATTAGTTCACTTCCAGAATAAAAACTGGATGTCATCCAAAATGTTTATGTATTTGTTTTTTCAGTCGAAAAGAAATTAAGGTTTTTGAGGAAAATATGTATATATTTTTTAGCCACAAATGCTTGTCTTGCACTAGCTCGGCCTCACACACGTGTGACATAGACGGATGTACCAACCCAGTGTTTACAAAGCGAACGTGCAAAGAAAGTCAAACACCCTTTAAAAAAAAAGGTAAAACAACAATGTTGGACAATTTTGAAGTTGGAGGAGAAAATGAGATTGAGTTTTTCTATCTACCCTACATTTTTGATCCAAAGTACACAAACGAAGAAATACTTTTCCAACTTTTTCCAACGTGATTATACAATGCGTGAGCTAGTGCATCGCAGAGCTAGTGCAAGACAAGCATTTGTGATTAAAAAGTATATACATTTTAATTTTGTTTTAGAAAATGACCAATCAGACTATTATTCCTCAGCTGATATCGTGTAGATCCCTTTGAAGCTACATTATAACTGCAGTTTGGACCTTCAACCTGCTGATCCCCATTGAAGTGCTCTATATGGAGAAAAATTCTGGAATATTAATTTCTTTTTGACTGAAAAAAGAAAGACATGAACATCTTGGATGATATAGGGGTGAGCAAATTATCAGTAAATATTTATTCTGAAAGTGAATTAATCCTTTAAATTAAGATACATTAACTGGAGAAGTAAAATTAGTGAATAGTTTTTTTTCTTCATCTTTTAAGCAAGTGTCTCTCAAACAGTAATATCCAGAAATAAAATTAGAATTAAATACCCTGTCTCCAAAATCTTAGTTTCAAAATGAATTCATATCTCAACCATTTTGTTTCTCAAGTAACTTATTTAAACTTTTATGGTTGCTACTTTACAGTTTAGTAGTTGCATAAAGCTTCCATACTGGCATTTTAACAAGTGTGGATCCGTGGCTCTTTTAAAGAGGGATGACAGTGATTATGTAGGTCGATTTTGGCACTGTGGAGGTGGTTTTGGCCATCACTTTAAAACTGTGAAATATATCCTCTCAGAGCGCTGACTGTTAGCCACTGTTAAGTATAAAGACCTTTTGTTAATGATAAAAAAACATGTTGTTGTTGAAGAAGAGAAAATCTACTGTTGTTTTGCTCACGTCCAGCTGTAATAGGCTCTAATGAGGGGCATAGTACAGAGTCATTAGAGAACTGCTTTGCCAGGGGCCCTATAAACCAGCCTCGCTGCAACCGACATGTGCGTTCGGGGAAAGGTATCACATGTGCCTTTCCAGCAGGTGTGAACTATTTGTTCCATGAGAGGAAGAGAAGTTGTTCAGAGCTCTTTACATCTTGGCTTCTGTGCATAGCTTTGATGTCATATAAACAATTATTATTACAGCATTATTTCTTTTGAAAAATTATTCTAGTATTTTTTGAATGATTCTGTTCCTATTTAATTATTCTCATTTATTGTAGTTTTATATTAATACATTTGCACAGCATTTCATTTTTCTTTTGTCACCACAGGTGAGAATGTGATGTCCACCTTCCCAACCGAAGCATCCATCAATGTCACTGCTGCAACAGATACTCAGTTAAAGGTAAATTCTTCTGATCTGAGGTCACCCGTTGCACTTGAGTCAGGACTGTTGTCTCCCTAACCAGAGGAGTGTAGAAAGATAACAGCAGAAATACAACTTCATCATATATGTGACCCTAGACCACAAAACCAGTCTTAAGTAGCACGGGTATATTTGTAGCATCGTATGGGTCAAAATTATCGATTTTTCTTTTATGGCAAAAATCATTAGGATATTAAGTGAAAACAGGACAATATTTGGCCGAGATACAGAGGGTGCAAAAAAATCAAAATGCTGAGAAAATTGCCTTTAAAGTTGTCCAAATGAAGTTCTTAGCGATGCATATTACTAATCAAAAATTAAGTTTTGATATAGTTACAGTAGGAAATTTACAAAATATCTTTACTTAATATCCTGATGATTTTTGTCATAAAAGAAAAATCGATAATTTTGACCCATACAGTGTATTTTTGGCTATTGCTACAAATATACTCGTGCTACTTAAGACTGGTTTTGTGGTCCAGGCTCCGTCTCTGCTGAATGGTGCTAATTTAGACGTCCTATTTATTTGGCGTATTGACTTTTGAATAACTCTTTATATAGCTGTGATTGTATCTATATGTACAAGAATATTCATATTCCTACATTAATCAGATTTCAGTTGTCATTTTCAGTGTCGTTTGTAAACAGTCTTGTTTCCCTTTGACTTCCATTTGTGAGCCTGGCCCACAAAATCAGTCAAAAATACACTGTATGGGTCAAAATGATATACTTTTATTTTATGCCAAAAATCATTAGGATATCAAGTAAAGATCATGTTTCATGAAAATATTTGTGACCCTGGACCACAAAACCAGTCATAAGGGTCAATTTTTCCTACTGTAATTATATCAAAACTTTTGTTAATTAGTAATATGTGTTGCTAAAAACTTCATTTGGACAACTTTAAAGGCGATTTTCTCAATATTTAGATTTTTTTGCACCCTCAGATGCCAGTTTTTCAAATAGTTGTATCTCGGCCAAATATGTCCTATTCTAACAAACCATACGTCAACGGAAAGCTTATTTATTCTTCAGCTTTGAGATGATGTATAAATCTCAGTAAAAAAAAAATTGACCTTTATGACTGGTTTTGTGGTCCAGGATCACATATTACTCTAAAGCAACTATTTAAGAGACCGTAAAATAAAGTGTTACCAAATATTCCCCAGAAAAACACTGAAACTTTGAGGGCAGTGATTTTGTTTGACTAATGTATGTAAATGCATTGCAAACACATCTGTAGTGTGCGTAAGCACTGACCCGTTTAGCTTCTCTCTCAGCAATAGTAAGAAGTGCGGTGAATTCACTAGTATCTAATTACGAAACATGTTTGTCTTTGGTTTCTGTTAGTTTGATTAATTGAGTTCACTGAAACGACCACAAGTACAAGGCGGGATTTCTCACTCATCAGCCTTAATCAAAACCGTCCCGGCCTGGCTAGATTAACTGCAATGAAATCTGTTTTTGGAGTTTAAGATTCATGAGTTTGCTTAAGCAAAATAACAACTAAAAATCCCCCAAAATACACTTTGTCAACCTTGAAGGTTATGTGTGTAATTTATTTATATGTCACCACTGTCAGCTAATTGCAAAAGAATCATTCTTTTCTAGCAGTTGGATTTTGTCAGTGTTATTTAAATATCGTTGATATGCTACTATAGTTTCTATTTTATTTTAATTTTAAAGTTTCAGTAATTTTGTTGTGTTTTTATCATTTGTATCACTCTTTATGGTAACTTTTACGTTTTAGCCTGTATTAAGTTTAGCTTTTTAGTTTTAGTGGTAACACTTTACAATAAGGTTCATTAGTTAACAGTAGTTAACTACTTTAGTTAACATGAACTAATGAACAATACTTCCATGGCATTTATTAACCTTAGTTCATGTTAATTTCAGCATCTACTAATGCATTGTTAAAATCAAAAATTGTGCTTGTTAACATTGGTTTATGCACTGTGAACTAACATGAACTAACAGTGAACAACTGTATTTTCATTAACTAACATTAACATAGATTAATAAATACTGTAATGTATTGTTCATACATTGACTAACATTAACTAATGGAACCTAAGTGTTACCGTTTTACTTTAATTTAAGCTAAACAACAATTAGAAATGTTGACTTAGGAAATAAGTTTAATTTGTTTATATTGTATTTAATTTTTAGTTATCCCAAACCATCATCCAGTCTGCCATTGGTCAACCAAAGAAAGTTAGTCACGCCTCAAACTCACGTCATTGGTTGAGCCAATGTTTTTATATGAGTTTCTCAAACAAACACTTTTCAAGGCAATCAATCTACTTTTCTTAGAAACCATTCACGCAGAATATTTGTAACGCAGGGCAGTGGATTTAAAAAAAAAATCTAGGTCTTTGTTTTTTTAAGTTAAACTTAAAGTTGAACGGTGTGTCGTGTGAGACATCGTAAAAGATGCAATGCGCAGTGGTTAAAGATGTCTGTCCATGCATGTTTACATAGAAAAACAAAGTAAAAACAGGGCAGTCGAGTGTAAAAACGTGTTCTGTGTGAACAACCCCTTACAGTTGTTTCTGCATATTAAGCTGGGATGCAGGAAAGTATTTAATTGATTGACATTTCTTGAAATAATTGCACACCTTTGGAAATGTGAGCATATGGAGAACAGCAGTCACCGAGAGCAGTTACACTCAGACTGTTGACTTCATTTGAATGCTAATAAATTAAGTTGGCCATTCAAGACACTGACATGTCCTCTAAAGGCTCTCAGCGGTGTTTGACACACCTTCTTTTACAGGCCCTTAATCTGTCTGCTCAGACTTCTTCCCTGCGCAGTAATTAAATGGAGTGAACGAATGCACACACACACACAACAGGGCCTCCCAGACTACACCTCACACACCTTTGGATGATTAGGTGTTATGAAGCCGATGCAGACATCGCTCTGGGACCATCCATATGCGTATAGACGCACACACCCTTGGCAGGCGTACAAGAGCACAGCAGGAAATGAGGTGGAGGCTGAAGCTGTAAACACAAACAAATTCAGCTCTTTTGGAACTATTGTTTCCCCCCAGACTCTGAGAAAATGGAAAGAAATCAGAGATTGAGCATTCGCGCAAATGACAACACTGGCTGTTATTGAGTAAGGAGGTCAAGTAGAAGAGAAAATTTTCCATATTGGCCTCTCATAGGGTATGGATAAAAAAATAAGACTTTAAACAACTAGTTTTTAGGCTCTTTCTTCAGATGTCTTTGGAAAGTTCAAGTCAAACTGGCGTTCGGCTTTGCCGTTGAAATTGACACTCACAAATCCCTGGAGAATGAGATTTAATTAAATAATTTTAGCTTTACTGTAAGCACCAGCTATTCTGTTGCTTGTTGTTGAAATGATTCTGTTAAATTATAGGAAACCACAAAAACGCCTTTATATTTTGAATGTCAATTCCAAGCCACACGGAGCCATTACATGTGATTGTGGGTAATTTTATGGAGTGCTGTTGACACATATCCGCTTTTTGTGTGTGTGTGTGTGTGTGTGTGCGTGTGTGTGTGTTACAGAGAACTACGGAGATGCCCCAACCTGCCTCCACAAGCCTGACAGAGAAAGTTCAGAGGCTGCAGGACCCCATGCGGTTACAAACGCTGGACCTCCTTCAGTCTCTATCATTAAACCTTCCAAACAAGACTATACCTCAGGAAACAGCCAACAATCTTACACAGGTAATGATAGAAAGATTGAGGGTAATCACTTTGGAAATCACTGAAGTAAAAGAAATGAAGTATTTCCTGCACTGTTTTTAGGTCACTAATCAAAGAAGTACATTTGTGACATTAGTTGGGTTTCCATCCAAAGTTGAGAATTTATCTTATGCGCAAAGCTGAAATATAGCATAAAACATTTGCAAATAAGCACTGTTTCCATCAACGAGTCACTTCCTGATAAACTGGCACTAAACATCAGTAAGAAAAGCAGGAGAAGCCACTGAATATAATGATTTTCATATATAATAAATTACAAAATACAGTAAATGCGGTCATTGCTTTTGGAGGTGGATGCCTGCTGTTTGGGAGCGCAGCCGTGTAAGAGTTCTGGGAGGAAATTACACAGAAATACTTTGACGACAGACTGTGCTCAGGCATTTCAGAATGACCATAACATTTGAGATGCTCCGCAACGAGATCCGTCTGCTGGTTAGTCAGGTTATGTCGTCCCATAGCGCAAAGTCACATGACTTCTTTTGATGCGCATGGAGGAATTTATTCGGAAAATGCATTTCCATCTCTCATTTTTTACATTAACTCTTTTTCGCATAAGTCAAAAACCACCTCAAGCGAGCATAAAAAGTTTTTTCCAAATTAAGGGGTTTCTTTTCAAAATTTGGCGTTTCCATCACTCGTCTTATGCAATACTTCAAAAATGTGCATAAAAACAGGATGATGGAAACATGATTGTGTGATTATTTTTACAGATGTCGTGCTTCTATCGAAGCACAAAATTCTCTGGAACATTTTCAAATCTAATTTAATGCTACCTTCTTAATTTCACTCAAATCGTCATGCTGATACTACCATTTATCATGAAAATATTGTACTAACTTAATTGTACAAATACACTACTGTTCAAAATTGAGAATACATTATCATTCAATTTTTACAGTAAATACAGTTATAATGAAAGAAATAATACTTTTTTTTATCAAAGACAAATTAAATTCATCAATAGTATCAATAGTGACAGTAAACATTTATAATGTGATTTTAAATAAATGCTATTCTTTTTTAACTTTATGTTAATATAAAAAAATCACAAAGATTTATGTTTTTTTAACACTGAAGACAAAAATGTTTCTTGAGCACAAAATCAACAATTAGAATTATTTCTGAAGAATCATGTGACACTGAAGACTGGATGTTTTTATATTTATTACAACAGAAAGTAATAAACTGTTATTTTAAATTGTAATAATATTTTGCAATATTACTATTTTTGCTGTGTTTTTCCATTTTAATTCAAATGCAGTGAATGCAGCCTTGGTGAGCATAAGAGACTTATTACAAACTTTTTTTTTTTTTACTTTTGAACAGTAGTGTAAATTACAGTGGGGAAAAAAAGAAGCATTTTCATTGTTTATTTTGGACTTAACACAAGCACGCACACATTTTTAACTACGCCTTATTCTGCTCTGCTTGTTTTAGTCTCTACTGAAGAGCGTGGATGAGGTCATAACCGCCAGCGACTGGAGAGAAAATGATGAGGTATGTTTAATGGATAGATTGATGATTGGAAAGATAGAAAGATTCTATCAGCCCATTCATTCATGAGTAGGTCCAGATGAATCTGTAGACTTTTTCTGCATTTCAGCGGTTCCTTTGAGGGAAAATATTTAGAACTGAAAGAATTCAAACATGCTAAAATATGTTGAATGGAGCTGGTCACTGAAAGAATCATCAGATTCTTATTTGTGTAACCTCAGTGAGCCGTAATATACTTTGGACTTGTCTTTTGTCATGGTAAACAGTGGAGTCCAGTGGTCAGTGGGCTGGTGGAGACAGTGGATAAAGTAATGGTGCATATGGCCTCCAAGCTTCGGTCTGGCCCAGATGCAGAGGCTCCTCTGGCGATAGGGGGCAAGAGCTCTGTAGCAGGTCAGTACACGCTCCAAAACACTTCTTCAAACTTTAATTTCTAGAATATCTGTTCCTAGAAATTCACACTTCCTCCCCTTCCTCTACATACATGACCGGCTTGAAGTATGTGGAGTATGTCCAAGTATGCTCATAGGATGTTCTCATAGGAACGGGGTGTGCGTCACTATGTACAATTAGGCCTGACTGAAGCTGCTTCCTATTATGTTTCTTCAGTTACTTTATCCTACATATGTTACATTTTTGTAATGAAATAACTTAAATTAATGAATTAATTTTGAATAATTTCCTAACAATTAAAAAAATCTTCTTTTTTTCCAAAAAGTTAATTTAGTGAAATTTATTCCAAGATGCGATACGTTTTAAAATATATGAGAGACAGTTAGAACAAGTTTTATTCTAATTGAACTTAAGTAGTCAGAATTACCCCTAGTTAACAAATCACATACGCATCAAATATGCATGTCTGTCATGTCTTTTGAGAAAAAAAAGATGGAACATGAAATGAATTAGATATGGGCTGTAACATCCCTTGATCTGCTCTGTGCAGATTTAACATGATAAGTCTCATCTGAGATTTTATGCTTTAGGGTCAACTATGTCTCTGATCCTCCCTTTGCTATGATAAAACTGTGTGAGAGAACCAAAGGTCACTTGAGAAAACGTTTTGGGTTGCATGAGCTATTAATAAACTTCACCTTTACAGTCAGTGAATGAAGCTTAAATAAACACAAGATCACAGATTAAAAAAAAAAATAGAGAGAACGACGAATCACCCTAGAACAAGAGATGTTGAGAAAGAACTTTCCATGATATTATTCGAATGGCACTCTGCAATAACTTTTAATAGCATGTACTATATTAGTTAATTTCAAAACTCTCTGTGCCAGTTTTAATATCACTGTCAGTTTTAATTTACTCACCCCCTTGTCATCCAAGATGTTCACGTCATTCTTTCTTCAGTCGTAAAGAAATTATGTTTTTTGAGGCAAACGTTTCAGCAATGTTCTCCATATAGTGGACTTCTATGGTGCCTGTGAGTTTGAACTTCCAAGAAGCAGTTTAAATATAGCTTCAAAGGGCTCTAAATGATCTCAGTCGAGGAAGAATGGTCTTATCTAGCAAAACGATTGGTTATTTTATATGAAAAAATTACAATTTATATACTTTTTAACCTCAAATAGCTCTGCATGTACTCTGTGTATTCCGGTTTAAGACAGTTAGGGTAGGTCGAAAAACTCCCATCTCTTTTTCTTCTCCAACTTCAAAATCATCCTACATCGCTGTTTTAACTTTTTTTGTAAAGGGCGTTTGATCTTCTTTGCACATTCACATTGTAAACACTGGGTCGGTACGTCTGCAGCGATGTAGGACGATTTTAAAGTTAGAGGAGAAAATTGAGATAGGAGTTTTTTTTTTGACATACCCTAACTGTAATGAACTGGAATACACAGAGTTCATGCAGAGCTAGATAAGACCAGCATCTGAGGTTAAAAAGTATATAAATTGTCAATTTTTTAGAAAAAAAATTATCGTTTCGATAGAAAAGACCCTTCCCTCTCAGCTGGGATCGTTTAGAGCAGTCCACTCCTGAAATGTTTTCCTTAACAAAACATAATTTCTTTATGACTGAAGAAAGAAAGGCATGAACATCTTGGGTGACAAGGGGGTGAGTAAATTATCTGTAAATTTTTGTTCTGGAAGTGAGCTTCTCTTTTAAGTTACACTGTCCTGTTATGTACACCACCTTTTTTTTTTTTTTTAAATTACATTAAAAAATGCTTACATCCTGCCAGGATGGCATCTAGCGTTTCTTGTCTCTGCCATTTGTAATCTCTTTCAGTAGCTGTGGCATCAGGGCTAAAATTTAGAAAACAAAGACGCGGGTCTTTAGGAAGTTTTATTCGTCCACAGGCATCTTCCCATTCTTTTCTCCTCTTCTTATCGCTAGGAAAGCAGTAAAGACTTAGGCCCAATCCCAATTCTATTTTCTACCCCTTTGCCTACCCCTCGCCCCTTCACCTTGCCCTTGGAAGGGTTAAAAATTTTCCCCTAAGAAATGGGACACCACTACTACACTGTTATACGTCATTATACGTTGTCGCTAGCTCCTAATGTTTTGTCAGAGGACATGTGCTGATGTTTATCACAAATTCCAAGATGCCGCCGTCAGTCATAGCAGTTGTGTGGATTGCAGCGATTTTTTTGTAAACGTTTCTTTACAGAACATCACCGTAAACACAAACACAAGATTGAAGGTAATATACATATAATGAAAAATTGTCATAAAAATCCTTATTAATGGCAAAAATTACTTACATTTATGGGTCTGCTTGCTCGAGTGAGCAGCCATGTTGGAAATTTCTCTTAGGCCTTCGTTTGAAGTGAGGTCCCGAAAAATCTTCATTTGGAGGGCTATCTAGCCCTTCCCCTTCCCCCTACCCCTCCAACCAAAAGAGAATTGAGACACCCCTACCCCTTCACGTGAACGCACCAAACGGAGGGGTAGGGGAAAGTGTAGGGGTAAGGGGTAGAATTGGGATTGGGCCTTACATTGATTCTCCTGTTGTCCTTCGATTGAAAATTACAACCAAAATCCGCACAATGTGGCATCGTATCTGTATTTTATTTTCCGAGCTCACCAAGTGCAACCATTTTACATCATCAAAATAATGGCGCCACCCCATATAACGATATAAAACAATATGGATTTTTAAATAACGTAAATCTTTCATGGGTTTTCTACTACGTATTTCAGTATAAAATATATTTATATTATATCAAGCCATACAAGTCTTAATACCCGGGATTCTCTTTCAGTTTGAATATATTTTAAAATGTAATTTATTTCTGTAATAGCAAAGCAGAATTTTCTTCAGTGTTACGTGATCCTTTAGAAATCATTATAATATGCCAATAATATAATATGACATGTTTTTTCAGGATTAGTTGATGATTTAATGCATTTATTTAAAATATACTGTAAATCATTCATAATATAAATGTCTTTGCTGTCTTTTCTGACATAAAACAATGCAATGTAGCTTTCAAGTATAAAAAGTAATAAAAATAAGTTACAAATGACAAACAACAGAGCTTACATACAAATGAAGTAAACAGTATTGACTGTGTTTACATTAATACCTCACAAAGAATTGCACCAAAATGTGCACAAGTGTAGCTGCTTGAGTAATCTATGTGAAATTTTGTAACAAGCTGGCTTTCAGATGTTGTGCAGTTTCCAAATACAGTCAGTACTCAGTACCACTGACTTGGCACCAAAATGCTAGTCCTTTTGACTTTATAAGAAGTGATGCAGTAACAAAGCAACAGTATACATATCTTTTTTTTTTTTTTTTTAAATGTGTCTAGATTACTCTCTGATGAAGATCCCTCAGAACTACAACCTGCAAAGTTACCGGTTCCCTACACAAGGAAAGAGTTACATCTCAGTTCCAGGAGAGGCTCTCACGATGCAATGTGAGTATGTCTCAAAGCACAAAACCCTAAATTCTGGTGTTGATCCATGTCTTGATCCTGCAGATTTATGTTAATGAGTGTTTACTATAAGGGTAGGGACATTTGATTTGATTTCATTTAGTGATTTCACCAGACCGGAGCGCAGGTTATCCTGTGCCACCCTGGAGAACAGTGCCCGTCTATGTCGCCTATTGCTGACTAATGGGATAAATCATGCTTAAAGTAGCAAACTTTAATGCTTTTCCACTCGCTTGACCACAATTAGCCATAATGTGCATAATGGAACAAACAAAATCTGAACTGGAGCATACACATATGAAATGGAATGGATTGCTAAACAAACTGCCAATCATATTTTCTTTTTTGAATAGAAGGTTGTTGTTCTGAATCATTCCTACCCCATTTAAACCCTGATTATGAGTAAATGTGCACACACACTTCTCATTGCTTTCGGACAACTCAGGCTGGGGTGAAAGAACACGTTGTTTTCATAAGAGGAGAATGAGGGACACTTATTTGTTGTCTGTTTATTTGTTGTTTATGGCTAAAAAAGGACAATGCAATCAACTCTGCTGCTCACTGACGAAAACTGTCAATCACTCAAACCCCTCAAGGAGAGTTTCATTAAAAACAGAGAAAGTGTGTGCGCTTTCCCATCTTTTACGTATAAATGTGAGCAAGAGTTGAAGAGCGAGTGTTGCAATGTTTCCCATGTGGCGGCGGTAATTATGAGGGCATTAAACGTTTTGTTTGTTTGACACCATTTTGGGGTCAGCTCCCCTCAGCTCCTCTGGCACCGTGCTGAACATGAGCCCCGCTCTGTTCATTATAAACAGTTTTAATAATCTATTAAAGCTCTATTATCAGAAATGGCACATAAACGCTAGCGCTGGCATTAATGTGCCACTGAACCGCTTCTGCTGTGCAGCCGGACATATGGTACACTTCATTAACAGAACCAAGCAGAGCTTTTATACGCCAATTAAAGACCGCGAGAGAAGGAGCGCATTGAATGCCTCTGGATTTCCGCTGGGCCAAGTTTCTTTTAGTCTTAATAAAAACATTTTGCCCCTTGGTTTGTGAGGTTATTGGCCCACAGCTCATCTGAAGCTCAACTCAGAGGAGTTACTTGGGACGTGGTGATGTTGCATATTCGGTCCATTAACACCTGTAAAAACACTAATAAGTTGCAATGGTTCTCAGCATGTTTCACAGTAACCAAAACTGTAAACAATCATCACTACGGTGCTTTTTTCACAAGCAGGTTGTAATTAAAATGAACCAAAAATCAATATTTTTTTGTTTTTGATACTACAACTATTAAAAATTGATTTTGGTAGTTGAAATAAAGCTGAAATAAATTAGAAATATTAGAAAAATGTAAAAAAAAAAAAAGTTTTGAAAGTTTATGAAATAGGGCTGTCAAACAATTAATCGCGATTAATCGCATACAAAATAAAAGTTTGAGTTTGCCTAATATATGTGTGTGTGTACTGTGCGTAATTATTATGTATATATAAATACAAATTAATGTATATATTTAAGAGAAATATGTTATTTATGTACAAAATATTTGCATTTATATATAATATAAATTATATAAAAAATATAATAAATACATAAACTTGTAAATATTTCTTAAATATATACATGAATGTGTTTGTATTTATATATACATAATAGTTACACACAGTACACACATATATTAGGCAAACTCGAACTTTTATTTTGTATGCAATTAATCGAGATTAATCGTTTGACAGCCCTAATATGAAATAAAAATTAAAAAACAAACAGAAATATTTCATATATTAATAATAATAATAATAATAATAATATTTTCTTTCTCAAGTTGCTTAATTATTTTATTGCTTGTTTAGACATCAGTTAATAAAGACATTTACAAAAAAAAATAATAATAATTAATTAAAATGCATCTGTGGATCAGGTTGCTTTTAACTGGTTGTTGTTAAAAATTTCTGTGCTCAAATTCTGCTAATACTAAATGGGTGTATAAATAAATAAACTGTACAGTCAAACCAAAATTTATTCAGACACCTTCAACATTTACACAACTATTAATACTTTGTTGACCAATTACCAAGAAATGCTTAATTTTGTTCAGTCTGTGGTCTAAAAAGATTGCATTAGCAATTAAAGGGAAAACACTTAAGCAAAATATGGTTAAGTCAAAGTGTCATGATAATTTTTGGTCCCAAATTGTTATCTGTTTTACTGGTAGTCTACTTTATGAAGAAGTTTTGGATATGATATGTCACAGTTTATTTTATTTTTCTATCCTCACTTACATAAATTAGCTATAGTGTCCTGCACCCACTAGTAAAAAAATATCAAAAAATTATATCTGGTGTCTGAATAATTTTTGGTTTGACTGTAAATGATACTTTGATCCCAGCCATAATGTCAGTTATTTATACTATTAATTGTGCGGCTCTAATTCAGACCCTGATGAAGTTATATTGCCATATCCGATGGTCTGCAACACTTATTTTACAAGGTTATTTACCCAATTTCCTGTCTAATTGTAATAATAATGATTGTGTTTTCATGCTATTACTGGAGTTGAACTCAAAGGGAAATGGCCCTGTGTGCTTATCATTTAATGGCTGAAACATTTTGGAAGTAGAGTGTAACATATTTCCCCCTCACACACGTGGTGGTCTCCTAGCGCGCTCATCTCACGTCTGTTTGTGAACACACATCTTTCCCATTAGAGCCACAGTGTGAGGAGTGCATGCAGTGTCTGTGATAATGAGTCTATCCTCTCTGTGCATTTCAACAGCAGCCCAACACATTCTTCAAAAATCTGTGTGTTTAAATGTTAATACTTGTGTATGTTTGTTTCCCCATTCAGCTCAGACCACGATCGTGGGACTTTTCTACCACAAAATGCACAACTACTACAAAAAAATCAGCCCTCTACAAACGAGGTAAAGTATGAGCGTGTTTCCTGTTGTACATCATGTTCTTGCGAGCATGTCTTTATCACTGTGGTTGTCTCTCATCTGGGACTCTGCGTCTGATACTCCCAGCCATTAAGGCAGTTGATAACACTCTCTTTTCTCTGATCATGGCTTATCTTAACACAGCCATGATCAGTACTTATCTCAATTAATTTTTTTTAGCATAGCTCTGAAATTTTGCTGACCTTTTATGTAACTGAACTGGCCAACAGAGCTGAGAGCTGCTGCAGGATAAATTCTCGTCGACATGAGAACCCAAAATAAAGTCAATACAAACGTTTTATATGCGCCGTCAACTATATAATGTTCCAGACAGACTGTCAGTTTGTGCATTAGTGGTGTGTTACATCCTTTCTAGTGCTGTCAATCAATTAAAAAAATTGTTAATTAATTAATTAATTGCGATTTTTTTAATTAAAAAAAAATGTTAGGCAGGATTAATACCACCTAACATTAAAGTTTTTAAATATACTTTTATATTGTAATAAGTTCACATTCAATCTTCAAATTAAAGTACAAACAACATAAAAACAGCATATTTTCAGTATTTGTTTAATGCCATCTTTTTTTATGACTGAAGGCAAGTATGTCTCTATGAAATTGTTCTTTTTTCCCCCTAATATTTAACCATTGACTAGCCATTTAACATTACAGTATAGTTTAGAGCTATCAGTTTTAACATTTATTAAACTTTTAAGAAATGACTTCTAATTTAAGTGAACTTAAAACAATCTTCACATAAACCCATTATAATAAATGTCATATTTAGCTACCCATGCCCTTCAGCAAGTAGAAAATGTACAGAAATTGAATAAAGTTATCAAACACTGAACTGTAAATTAAATATTGATGAAACCTTAAAGCTACAAAAGTTATTGATTTGCTCTTTTTTCTTTTGATTATCAGACATCACAGCAGCTGGGTTATTAGGTTATTTGGCTGCTCTTACTTTAAGAGCTGCCACTGCTAAATATGACGTGGATCTGACACGCATCATATTTTCTCACTCTCTTTATCTTTTTCTGAGCCACTTTAGGTATTAAAGACTCTACTAATGAGATGAATCGTGTGTGTTTGATGAGGGAGACAGTGCTGGGGTGCTCCAGGACAGTTTTGAAAACCATTTCAAAGACATGTTCTTAAATCTGACCCGTATATAACAAATATTACATGCATGCACAGTTTTAAGGCAGCTAGGCTAGGTGACAAGAAGTCTTCATAAGGGAGTCAGTGATTCATTTATTCATTCTGTTTGTTCAAAAACACTGATTTATTCATACCTGTGACTAGGGTTGGGTACCGTTATCATTTTAACTGGTTTGGTACCAGGATCGGTACCTGAAATTCAGTGCCGGTACCCAATGGTACCTTTTTTCGGTACTTTACTTTCTGTGTAACAACAAAAACACTTATTTTAGTGAAAAAAATAAGCCCAAAACAGGTTAGTTCATTTGAGTATTCCCTCTTTTCCTCACTTTCTTTTAAGGTTAAATAGGTATAAAAAACTGAAACTGTGGACGAAAACAGAACGAAAAAAAAGAAATGAGAAAGAAGAATGTTTATTAGCAAAACTAATAAGAAAGCTTGGAGGGAAAGCATACACATTGATGTAAAATAAAATACAATAATAATACAATAATAAAAGTTTAAATAAAGTAAAAAGCAGCGAACACTGTGGAAGCAAATAAATAAGAAACTTGTTTAAAAGAACTTCCAAAATCACCTTAGATAAACAGCAAATGGTTTTTCAAAATCCAAAATATTGCTAAACTTGCACGTTTGCATTTAGTTTGGGATAAAAATGGGTTCTGTTGTATATAGTCACGCCGTTCCTGTCCAGTGTAAACACGGTAAAATGAGGAGCTCCTGATTGCGTCAGTGAAACCCTGTTTTTGTTTGCTTTACTTTACTACCGATTCATTTTTAAACAAGACAGTATGATGCAGGCTGTTTAGAGAGACTGAAAGTAAAAGATGATGTAGTGCTGAGTCTGACTACAGTAGAATGGATCCAACAGTAATGTCACAACAAGTTTGAGCAACTATTGCATTGTCTGTTCCAGATCATTTGATGAGTATTTATATATTTTTACCCAAGTAACAAGCTATTTGCAGAGTTTGTCAAAACAGTGTCCATCTCTTATTTTAATAAGCAAAATTTTTAGCCAATCATATCAGCAGGCATTTAGTTGCGAGTCTTGAATGTGTCTCGCCTATAAAAACAGACTGTTCTGCAGAGAGGCTCGAAAACAGGATAGAAAATAGTGCGTTACTTCTAAGTTATGATGTTTGAACAAAAAATCCAGTTCATGATCCCTTTAACAAGAGTGAACGCATCCGAAATTGTGTAATTCTCGAAAAACAGTATGTGGGAAGAATATTACTTAATTTATACTGTATGAAACATAATTTTTTGTGGTCATGAAGTGCAAAAGAAGTACCTACTCAGAGAATGCGATTGCAGCCTGCAAGTCATTAAATCACTTATTCAAGTGATTCGTTCGATTTCTGCTACTTCCTGTTTAATATTGTGAAGCTTTGAAACAATCTCTGTTGTATAAAACACTATAAAAATAAAGGTGACTTGACTTAAAAACACTGATTCATTCATTAAGGAAACAAGTAAGTGAGTCACTGAGTCAATAGTTCAACAGATACATTTAGAAACATTGATTAACACAGGAACAAAACAAACGCAACTGCTTTTGCTCTGAAATGCGGAACAGTTGATTCTGCTGTGACTTAATTTGGAACTATGCACCTTTTTCTTCCCGTAAGACCAGGCGCGGCCATTTGTACATTTTATGAGTCTGGCTCCCAGTCTTATCCGCATCTAGCTATTTTAAGCTCTACAAAACAGCTTGCTTTGCTGCAAATTTGTGTGTCTTACCATATTATTTTAATTTATTATCTTAATTATGAACACTGGTTTGTAGTGCAAACAGGTTTACGGTTTACTGCACGTTGTTATCCTTCTCGTTATTTTTATATAGAGGCTAATGAACCAGAAGTCCCGCCCATAAGCTTACTTAAGGTGGATTAGAAGAGCAAAAAAGACAACAGTTTAATGAACTAAACTATAAAAACAAAATCACGATCTTGCTGTTTTTCTCTTTAGCTATGTTTATTATTTTCTTAATACTTCATTTACTTGTTATTATTGGTATGATTTTAGTTCTTTGCAGATAGCTGTCATTAGCATCATTTATTGGCTCATTATGTAGAGTAGTTGAGGTGTGGACAATAACTTACTGTCTGTTTCTGCAGGATAAATGAGGCAGTGGATTATAAAGATCATAAGATCCAGATGGCCAGTCATCTTATTTCTCTGAAGGTGGAACCCTCTCCTGCCCTGTCACTCAATCTGTCCACTGAGCCGCTCATCCGGATCGTTCTGACGCATCAGCTGGTAGGAAAACATCAGTCCTCGCCTCGTTTTGTTTATTTTGATGTTCAGTCAGGAGTGTGGGTGCTTGTGTGCGTTTGTGTTAATAGAAGTTATTTAATATGTTTGGAAGATTAGCATATTTCAAGAATTTTATTCTGCTTGACTAAGGTGCCAAGAAAAAAAAAATAGTACAACAACGACTTTAAGATCAAGCAGAAAATTCACACTCATCAGCCAACATCTGGCTTTCAACAAATTGGCTAGACTGAATGTAATTAACATCGTAAATTAATATTTATGACCCAGTCTGGCCTGGCAGATTCAGCACCAAGCTGGTGGCAGAAAATAAATTTCCTAAGGAGAGAGATGTTTTGGCCAAAAAATTATTGTCGAACCTGTCTCGTTAATATTTTAGGCCTAATTTATACTATATATGCTAGAGTGTCTAATGGTTTTGGAAATCTAAATCTAAAACTTGTATCCTGTGTTTCCATTGCAAGTGGGAATTTAAAACAGTGTTATGCATGCAAAGAGAATGTATCCCCACATCTTTCAGGTCATTTGTGAGTGTTTATTCTGAACAATGAGGTTTGATTGATACGTAAATTTCTTCCGAGACATTTTTTCTGCCCAGAATCATCCCTTTATATTTTATAAATGGAACACAAGTGTTTCTTAATATGTTGGAGGAAAATTTTCAAACACCACTTTTTTTTTTGCTGCTGTGTTTGTGGTTTTGTCTTTCGGTGAGCCGTGTTACACAAGAACCCCAGAGTTCAGAACTGCCAGGACTAACCATGGAAATCCATTTTGGTTTGCATCATCCCCTTACATCCCTTTTCAGCTCTGAAACATTGAGAGCTTTGCGCCAAAAGAAAAGTGGTTCTGAATGCTGGAACCATAAGCCTTGAGGTCTTTTGAGAAGGGAAAGATGATTTGGTTTAACAAGGAGCTTATTTGGCGTGTGTGCGCAGATGCTACGACTCAGTCGAGGATGCATCTGTCTGCCAAATTTCCATGGGAAAACGATCAAAAATGGATACAGATGGCATGTAGACAAGTTAACCAATACAGCATGTTTTTGGAGAGTATTTGCTGTAAAAAAAAATAATAAAAAAATAGCAAGGAGTTCACCGTAGCATTGGATTTTAAAGCACGTTACACACGTTATTCATCAGCTAACCCACATTTGACAGCTCACCATACTTTTGATCATTGCACAAGATCTGCTAACCTTTGCAGCTTGTCATAATCCTCCTAAACAAAGACTTCCATTAAATAAACAAGAAACTCATATAAAGGGTAATTCCCTCAAAAAACAAATTATTTAAATGAGCAGTCATTTCTTTTTTCTTTGTTCTTTTTAAAGCATTTTTAAAGCCTTCCAAATCAAAACCATGCTGGCATGCATGTAACTATAGAGACTAAGGTTTGTTTTGCTGGCTTTTTAGGTTTTGTGAGAGATGTTTATTTCGGTGATGTTTGTTGATGGAAATGTGTCTTTGTTCAAAGACCATTAGGCTAAATGAAAGGAACCTGCTAAAAGAGCACATCCAGAAACATGCCAAAAGGGATTGTTTACCCCAAAATGAAAACTCTGCCATCATTTACTCACCCAAACCTTGTTTCCGACTTACTTTCTTCTGCTGAACACAAAAGAAGATATTTTGAAGAACATTGGTAACCAGTTTGTTTTACATGTCCCTGCGCTACACATTATTCCTTTGGTCATAGTTTGAGTGATTATCTAATTAATCCTGGGACACTTAGCTTCCTGTGCGTGGGACTGTCCAGAACAGAAGCATTTGTGTCAAGCCAGTGTTTCATGAGAAATGTGTGTGAGCTGAATCACTAGATCAATAATCTCTCACTGCATCTGTGATAGAGTACTGTGATAAGACTGTTGAAGATAATGGTCTCTGTGTTGTGATTTAGCTAAAGTCTTGTTAGGTAGAATGATTCAACAGTGGTTAAACATGAATGAATTATAAATTGTCTGTGTTTTTTTGGAGGATATCACTGCTTCCCACGGTAAATTTCCCCTGTGATCAGAGCAAGACTTGTGTTGGTTTATTGTTTGTGAACTACACGGGAGATTTGCAAATCTACGTATTTTCAACATCAACTGTTTAAGGAGTTAACTGTTTAAGGGATTATTTAAACCTGGTCTCATGAGAAAAACATACCCGGGGACACTTTTTCATGAGGGCCAAAATATGTACCAAAAAGTACATATGTGACCCTGGACCACAAAACCAGTCATAAGTAGCACGGGTATATTTGTAGCAAAAGCCAAATATACACTGTATGGGTACTGCCACGCCCCTTGTCAAAGAAGCAAGTTCCGTGTACAACTGTTAGCGCAAGCTAGATTAAAGTGGTTCTTACATTTTAAATATGGATATTTTTCTTACAAAAACACATCGTTTCGCAAGAGGAGGCCTTAATTGACCCCCTGGAGCCGTGTGAGGCACTTTTTATTATGGATGGATGCACTTTATTGGACTTGTTTTGGACTGATAAAGAGAAACACCCGTCTATGCCGTTCTAAAGCTTGGGAGTCCCAGGATAAATTTTAATATAACTCTGATTGTATTCGTCTGAAAGAATAAGGTTATATACACCTAGGATGCATGGAGGGCGAGTACATAATACACTATAGTAGTGTTGGGTCCTGTCATCAGCCTGCGAGATTGCCAATACATGATATTATTGTGCTATTTTATTGTATTATTTACATAATTAGTTTCATTGCCCAAAACTAGCTCCAGCATAAGGCTAAAAGCAGCCTAACATTATCAGAGAGCATCATCACTGTTTAGCCTAGCCTAGTCTAGTGCAAGTTTATGCGTTTTTAAAAACACTCACGTTATAAGTGAAGCTATCCACACTGTATGATGAATAAATCTCTTACCACACACTGCACACGTCTGCGGTGCGCTATGGCTCTGATGCGGCCACTCTAGTCAATGCCTGTGTTTAGGGATGCACCGATACCACTTTTTTCAGTACTCGCCCGATACCGATACTTTTATTTTTGGTACTTGCCGATTCCGAGTACCGATACCGATATTTTAAAATTTACCGGTAGATTTGTAAAATATAGGGTACAGAAACTAAAAGAATATGATATAATGTTAGTTGGTCAACTTCATTTATCAAATAGATACAATCAAACCAAAATGTATTTAGATCACATTATCATAAACTGTGTCCTGCACCCACTAGTAAAAAAAAAATATATATATATATATATATATATATATATAAATTATCAAAAGATGGTGTTTATCTGCTGTCTGAATAATTTTTGGGTTGACTATATATCCCTTAGTTATTTTTATTTTTACACTTAATTATGCCCATTAAAATGTGTTTTGTTACTTTCACTTTTTTTTTTTCTTGCTCTATGGTACATCATCTTCAATTTAATAGCATTAAACTGCTCCACTGCAGCGGCTCAGTACTGTAATCACGCGAACCACTCATTATGAATCTCCTAACTCTGATATTTTCAGAAATATAAATCACGCTTTTTCATCTGAAATATGCTGCTATTTGGGCTATAATCCAAAGCGAATCAAATAATGGAGAAACGCTCGTGAAGCAAACAAAACATGCGCAAGTACAGTACTGCCTTTCGCATTTCACACAGGTTGCTATAGTTTCACTTTCGCCGGACATTCGCGTATGCTTAAGGTTGAAAAAAAACGCTGTTTATAGTGAATTCCCCTATAATTTTTTTATATTTACGAATTTGTTTTAATCCAAAAAAAGCGTGTGCTAAATATGTGAACATCAATGAAGATCACGCAACAGCGCGCGCTCTCTCTCTTTCTCTGTCTCGCGCTCTCTCTCTCACTCCCTCCCTCTCTCTCTCTCTCTCTCTCTCTCTCTATACCGTTAAATAACTTGTGCATTGATTTACTTTAATTGTTTTTGACATATTTCACGGAGCTACAAACTTTCCAGTGATGTTAAGGCGGGATATTAACTCGACAAGCCCGCACATCTTGGCCGCCGCGCGCTCAATCCAGTCTGCGTGCTTTGCCTATCAGCTGACGCGCACCAGTTATACAAGCTTAATACTGAATGTTTAACATTATATTACTTGCATACATATACTTCGTAGACATCTTTAATCTCTAATGACTCCATTCTGCTGTCTGTTGTTTTGTTGTCTGTGTTTCTTTGCCTGCATATGCACTTGTCACATGATGTGGTATCGGCGTTTGGTATCGGGGCATTTTAACGAGTACGAGTACGAGTACAGGAGCTCAGTATCGGGCCGATACCGATGCATCCCTACTTGTGTTTATACCTGCCGCACTGCGGCTCATTGAAGCGTCTCAGAAGCTGCTCTCTGCGCTGCATCGCTGAAGTTAGGCTAATCCCCCACCTCGTCCCTACCCACCCCCTAACCATTCAAATTTACCTAATATTTTAATGATATTCTAATGGGCCGAGTAGTGACATCACAGCATGCGAAAAACAACCTCTGAGCCAAACTCCCTTTGGAGTGGACTTTGAGATTTGTAACTTTGTAGATCTTTTTTATGTCCAAACATACACACCACACACAGACTAAAATTCAAAAAAAGAAAAAGCATAATAGGACCCCTTTAAATGTCAAATAAATTACATTTACGTTATATTACCTAATAATAACATTAACATGTACACCTACCCCTTACAATAATGCAAAAACAGCAATGATTGTACAGTACATCTGTATACCATCTAGCCTTTACCATAAAACGTACGCTATGTAAGTTCATCTGTTCCGGGGGGAAAAAAAAAACACTCTTTTAGCACCACTCAGTGAACATTTTTGTTGGAAACTGCAGTGATATACTTATTGGTACGTATTTCGCGTCTCGTGAAAAAGTGCACCCAGGTACGTTTTTGCCATGAGACCAGGTACTGTAGGATTATTCACCCAAAAATAAAAATTAATTACTGATTTACTCACTCTCAAGCCATCCTAGGTTTATTAGTTCTTTCAGACGGCTACAATCAGAGTTATGTTAAAAAATGTCCTGGCTCTTCCAAGCTTTATAATGGCAGTGAATGGGTGTTAAGATTTAGAAGTCCAATAAAGTGCCTTCATCCATCATAAAAAGTGCTCCACACGGCTCCAGAGCGTTAATAAATAACTTCTAAAGGACATCAATGTTTGTGTTAGAAAAATATCCATATTTAAAACTTTATAAACCGTAATCTTTAGCTTCACGAGAGAGTGGCGCTCCAGTGGAACACACTGCCTATGCCTACGTTATTTCTACATCCTACATCAGCCGCTGAAATGCCACTCTTTTTTTCTTACACAAACGCATTATTCTGGAGCCGTGTAAAGCACTTTTTATGATGGATGGATGCAGTTTATTGGACTTCAAAATCTCAACACCCATTCGCTTCCATTATAAAGGTCCTGGAAGAGCCAGGATATTTTTTAATATAACTCAGATTGTATTCGTCTGAAGGAAGAAAGTCATATACACCTAGGACAACTTGAGGATGAGTAAATCATAGGGTAATTTTCATTTATGAGTGAACTATCACTTTAAGAAAGCCTTCATAATAAAAAGTTTATAGGATCATGTTCAACAGGTGCATTTCTTTGCAATAAACACTACCATGCAGTTTGGGGTCTTTAATGTAAATTTAAAATGTTTCTTATGCTTACTAAGCGTGCATTTATTTAATCAAAAGTGATCAAAATGTTAAAGGAAATATGAACACTAAATATAGCCATTGATGTAAATACAGTTTTAACTGTAATATATTGTTCAAGGCAGTGGATTTGCTATAAAGCAGGTGCTTTAATGGCTATATAGCTTGTTGTCTAGCAGTGGAGACAATTCTAAACTACACACCTCACCTGTCTGATCTCTCACTGCTGGATCGCATGGTACGAGCTGAACAAATGGAAAGAGTGATTTCATGAGGAATGCTGGCGATGCTCAGTGTCGAAATCAAGGGGATTAAAAAAAAGATTTTTTGACAAGCTCTCACTGCCTTTACAACCTAATAAAGCTTTAGCAGAGCCGACATGAAACAGAGACGCCACGCATACTGACCGTGAGCGCACGTCTGTCGCGCTGTGTGTGAGCGTGTACTTGCACTCTTATGTTTACGCTAACCAAAGACATTACTAAAGGCTATTATTGTACTTATTTTAATATAATGAACCTCCAAATCCGATGTGTATGTGAAGCAGTCTGGACTGGATTAATGTCATCATCCATTGTGCTGTGTTCATGTAAATGTGGTTTTGTGTTCAGTAAAGATGTTTATGAGTGAATTACTGAACCACATGTGGTTTTTTGTCAAGAAAGTATTTCCGCTGTGGTTCAAATACAATCACAGATTCAGACAGCACTAATGGCATTACAACTTATAAAAAATCTCAGCAAGCCTGACACACATTTTGATGGATGACTGAGGACGTTTGTTGTCTACATAGTACAGTTGGCGTTTTTAAAGGTACTATAATGAGTAGTGCTCACCGCCAGATGCTTTTTATAACTCGCACACCCAGTTCCTGTCTGAACTCACTCACTCAAGCGCCTGTTCACACACTCCCTCGCTCAAAAGTCACTAACTAGGTCATTCACACAGTATTCATAATGTCAGCCACTAATGCACCTAATTCATTCAGTCACTCATTCACTCACCAGATGATTCATTGTCACTCATTCACTAACTCACACTTTTTGTTTTAATCAGAATGAAATCTGATGAACTGATGAACCCAGAATTGTGTTTATGAACACTGAATAAAGTGAATAAAGAGATAATGTGCGCATTTATATGACGTTTATAAGCTTCAAATCAAACTGCACAGATATACAGATTTTCCTGCTGTTGTTGCATACTAACCATCCTCCTTTTCTGTGTTTTAAAAAACAGACTTGCTATTTATCTTTTTCATGTCCTAATTAGGAGACGACAAGCACATTACGCATTGTGCAATAATGCTTATATTAATCAAGTAGTAAAAACAGCCATTCCCATGGCCAAAACGAAAGATCTGCAGTTAAGAGTCCGAAGCAAGCACTTGTGGCACATTATTATCCTGCACCACTTCACAGCAGTGAGTGGAAAGAGAATTTTAGATCGACACGATAGTAATTTATTATATTGAACAACAACATTGGCTCATTTTGTGCGTCATGCGTCTTACAACCATTTCTGTCATTGCACATTAGCAAAACTATCTAGTTTCGGTTTGCAATCCAATCAAGTGTTTACATGTCCTATCAAACTGATTAGAAAAGGTTTATCTGAACCCAATGAAATTTTCAATCGTGTTTGTATGGAGCATTTTAATCCAGATTGTATTTTTGAAGCGACTGTGCTTCATATAAACGCATAAAACGGACTAATTTTATTCAGTGGCAAAAATATTAGAGATACACCAATTGCTAAATTTTTTTGGCCAATTCCGATTTCTGACTTTTTTTGTATGTATGACCTGCCAATACAGATTATGTTTCTAAGAACCATAATTGACAGCATATATAAAAAATAAATAAATATTTACATGATAAAAGAAATGATTAAACATTACAATTCCCCCAGTCCAAAATAAATTACAGATGTTCTCTCACTTAAACAACTGAAAATGAGTTGCTGTATATAACAAATCAGATGTCATTTCCCATTATGTTTAGAAATGGTGATTTTTTTTTCCCCCATAACCTTATCAAATGTGTCATCTTTCTCATCAAATTCTTACATTGTTTCAGTTAATTCAGAATAATAAGAAACTGTAGAGTTCTTATTAAAATGAAATCAGTATCAACAAACTCCATCTTTGCACTGCAGGAAACACAGAAGCTGCATCTGAAGTGACACCAGATGTGTTTACACAGATTGTTTGATGAAGCTGAGGTGCCATAAATTCATTTAAACAGCAAAATTTCAAATGCATAAGTTTATAAGGTTAAAGTTTTAAATACTTTTTTGAACATACTACCAATAAGAAATGTTGGGGAAAACGCAATGATACTTGAAACCAAAATATGAAACGAAACCACCAGTAGGTGGCAGCAAATGTCTGTTTTAATGATTGAGTAATTTAGTCATTCATTCAACCGATTCAAACAACTGATTCATTCAGAAACAAGGCAAGTGACTATCTTTATGAATGGGCCACTGAATCATTGACTCACTCGATTCGTTCAAAAACGTGGATTCATTTGCCATTTTAATCAGGATTCTTGTCCTGTTAGACAAGAAATTCTCTCTCACTTGCCCCTTTACTTGTCCCAGACAAGCATTAATCGAGCCCTGTGGGGGTTTCCCATGGTTTTCTTTGGTCCTACACGTATTACAAATTGCGAACTTTGTGTCTTCTTTACTTACAGTGAACTTCCACGCCGAAGACGTGTTTACATGTGGATGTGAGTGTAAGTGTGCCGTCAAAACGGACCGGCCCGGGTCACCTGGCTGGTCAGTCGGTGCTTCTCTAAAAAATATCATAGCCCTTTTTTTTCATGCAAAATCACAATCTACAATCTTATCACAATTATTTTTTCATGTTGGTTTTTACTATTTTCCCTATTTAAAAATATTTCTATGAAACTAACGAAAGATGAAAAATAAAAAAGAATGAGAAACTATTTAGTCTAGGGATAGGTGATCAAAAGGTGGCCAAAATCTTATTTCACAATATGAGTAAATTTATTCTGTCAGAAGTTTGGAATAATTACTAAGGCTGAATTTATTTGATCAAAAATACAGTAAAAACAGTGGCATGTTATTATAATTTAAAAGAACAGTTTTCTATTTTAATATATTTTACAATTTTATTTTTCCTGTGATGGAAATCTAAATTTTCAGCAGCCACTACTCCAGTCTTCAATGTTACATGATCCTACAGAAATCATTCTAATTTTCTATTTTGGTACTCAGGAAACTATATTAATGTTTAAAACGGCTGTGCTGCATTTTGTAGCAATCACTCTTTTGCTCACTCCGTGATTCATTCATTCACTCGCTGATTCATGAATTCAGCCTCACCGTCACCTTCACCTACTTAATCACTGATTCCTCACGCACTTATTTATTCAAACACTCATCACAAGGTGCGTTTCCATTACAGATTTGCACAAAACTTTGGCGATATTTTATAAATGTCGATAAAAAAGTATTACGAAATGACAACGTTTCCATTAACCGATGTTATGCGACTAAGATGTAAGTTGTTCCTCTCGCTATAAGTCATGGCATACGGATTTGGACGGATTTTGGCTTATTTAATCGAAAGAGGCGTATGCGTGTATCTTTACAGAAGCAGCGCGAAGAGCTGCTTCAGAAACGTGTGCGACGCTGCTGGTGTATACATAACATCAGCTCTGGTGACCGTGTTGCAGCCGTTACGCGCCTCAGATGCATGCAGCGTACATAGTCTAAGCATTAATATCAGGGAAAGGCGCTTATACTTGAGAGCGGCTATGTATGAAGTGTTTCTTGGAGTTTATAGTACATTGAAGAATGATCATATTACTTCTTACATATGACCTGTAAATGCGAAAAAGCCGTTTCCATTGCAGTGTTGCGAAATATTCTTTTTTTGAATTGCCTGAAAAACCACCTTATGGGAGCATAAAAACCTTTTTGCGATAAATGGGATTTTTAGCGAAATTGCCGTGTTTCCATTTGGCGTATTTTCAATTTGCAATTTAAATTTGCGCATCTTGAAGGGTAATGGAAACGCAGCTATTGATTCACTTTCAGTTACCCATTCACTGGCTTACTCACTCACTCATTCTTCTCCAGTCTTTCTTTAAATGTGTCTTTGAGTTGGTCTGACGTCCCCCTCTGTCTTTATTTCCCCTCCCTCTCTCATGCTTTCTCAGATGAATCGTTATAATCTATAGCAGATGGTCTGGCTCAAGCGATCCTGTTGTAGCCAACGGCTGCAGATTGTGTGGCCTCCTCCTTTTCTCCGTATCTCTTGCTTTCTTTCCCTTTGCTGCTCTTGTACTCTAAAACGCCTGCAAATTTAGCCTTTAAACTGTTAGTTCTGCCCTGCCTTGTTACTCAAACAGTTATATCTTTAGTCTCTCCTGTCATGACTTACAGTGAACAAATCCTCCAGCAAGCTTGTGTTTTCTTCAGCGTTTTGATAGAAATACCAGTAAGCTCTTAAAACGTCCCCACATGATTACCTGAGCACGTTCTGCTGCATATTTAGCCTTGACTGGATCCAGGTTTTAGTGTTCCACAGAGGTTTCAACCATTTCCTAGCTTTTTCCAGAGATCCGGAGGACGTCCGACAACCGCCTGACTCCCTGAGCACTTCTCCTCTGGCTACGCACAGCTCCTATTCAGATGTTTTTATATGCATTTATAAAGACATGGCCTTTAACTTTTAAAATGAGCTCTCTCTTTTAGTGTTTCCCATGCTAATGGCAGTGCATTTATATTTTTCAGGACCTATGTTTTGAAACGCTTATACGTTTGCAGTTTGTATTAAGGGGAATCACTTGTTATGAGCCCATGCAATTTAGGTTACATTTACACTACAAAATGTGTCACATTGGAGGCATATATATACAAAAAACAAAAACAAAAAAGTTAATGTGACATATATGTTTTTACACTGGAATCACAGTCATAGGAGATCATATATTGTGTGCTAAAAATATGTATCCTATGGAAGCCCATTTCTGCCAACAAAAAAAAAAAGAAGAAGAAAAAAAGGTAATTGCGACTTTTATCTAACAATTCTGACTTTTTTCTCAGAATTATGAGGTATAAACTTGGAATTGTGAGTTATAATGTCCAGTTCTGAGAGGGAAAAAAGACTATTTTCTATATCTCACATTTGACTTAATAACTTACAATTCTAAAGCCAGACTTGAAAGTTTTTTCTCAGAATTCTGTTTAAATCATGCGAGTTTATATCACACAGTTCTGAGGAAACAGTCAAAATTGTGTTTGTATCACGCAATTCTGAGAAAAAAGTCAAAATTGCGAGTTTGAATCACTCAATTCTGAGAGAAAAAAAGTAAAAAATGTTAGTTTATATCATGTAATTCTGAGAAAAAAGTCAAAATTATGAGTTTGTATCATGCAGTTGACATATCGGTAAACCCCTCCCCTCGAACGCAGATGAACCAATGGCAGTCGAGTATCAGTTACACGGGGAACGGAACTTGGACATCTTTAGGTTTCAGCGCCATAGAGAAACATTGGAAGATCCGAAGCTTGCATCAGTTTGAAAAAAATGGAAAAACGATGTGCCTGTGGTACTTGTCACACTGATTCCAGGTATCCTGAGATGATAGGCAATAGAATTTATTTTATTACTTTTCTCAAACCCAAACAAAACTTTTGTAAAATGTCCCTAATCATTCAACCCCAATCCCAATGAAGACATAAACATTCATTTTCTGGTTGTCATACACTCATTAAGTTACAATTTTCATCTGCTCAAGCAGAACGTTAATGTCATCCTGTGCTTCAGCAAGGAATCTCTGGCTAAAAGTTAGTGAGTCCATGCTACAAACCTAAATAGTGAACTGTTCTCACATCATGTACAGTGTAGGTCAAAAACACATAAACGAAGGTCTACATTTTAGTGTCTCCCCATATTAAAATGGTTAAATGTACATTAATTTAATCGTACCCTGCGATACATGAACAGTGTTGATCCTACATGTTGCCATTCGCGACTGTGACGACCGACCGTAATATGAGACTTCTCCCGCTTATTTATTTCAAAATGTTTTATATATCCCTCAATGTAATATTTAATTCCCACTTGAATGGCGGCCCCTCTGTGTCCAAAATTGTGCAACAACATTGTGTGGACAAGGTTTTCACACTGACAGCTGTCATTGTAAGACAGTAATTTAAGACTCCGTTTGTTTCTCAGAGGGAGCAACAGTAACTAAGGGGGGTGGGGCTTACCAATAGGTCAATTCTGAGATTAAAAAAAGTTGTTAGTTTGTATCACATAATTCTGAGAAAAAAGTAAAAAATGTTAGTTTATATCATGCAATTCTGAGAAAAAGTAAAAATTTTGAGCTTGTATCACGCATTTCTGAGAAAAGAATCAGAATTGAGTTTGTATCACGCAATTCTGTGAGTTTGTATTGTGTCAGAAGTGCAAGATAAAAGGTCACAATTACCTTTTCTTTTTTTTTTTTTTATATTTAGTGTCAGAAATGGGCTTCCACAGTATCCTGTTTCTCATGCATAGCTGGCGAAAAACCCTTACCAAAAAGAAGTATACTTCCTATTTTTTTTATTAAGCATACTTAAGTAATGTTCAAGTATATTACTAAGTATACTTTATCTAGTAAGTATACAAATGTCAGTGTACTAGTTGTATACTTGTAAGTGTACTATTTCGATACTCCTTGGGGCTAAATTGGCCCATTTTGTAATATATAAAAGCATACATTTAAGTATACTTTAGGTGTAAAAGCAGTAAACTCTGAGTACACAAATAGTTTTATCTACGTTTTAGTTTGTACTGCAACTATACTAAACGTGAACTTACAGGTATACTGACAGGTTGCTCACGGCTCAACGCTAAGGATTTTTTCTGCTGGCCCCATTGGGCCACAGAAAAATAAGATAGTTGCTGCTATAATTGTTTTTGACCCAAGTTATCTTTTATTTTAATAAATAAGCTTACACGACACCAAAAGTACAATTGTTGTACAATTTTGATGCCACAGCAAATCCTAATAACCTAACAAATATAAAATTCAAACATTGTTCAAAAATTATTTTAGTATTATTTTATTTTATTATTGTTTTAGTTTAAAAGAAGTATACTAATAGCACACTTGAATAAACTTCTTTTTCATAAGGAAAACAAGCCTTTTTAAATGATGTGTGGCTTGGGCCTGATTGTGATTTTGTAGGAATCAGATTAAAGTTTGTAGCTAGCACTCCTACACAGTGATCCATGCTTATTTCGGTAACACTAGCTCAAATCATGCTTGCGATATTTCCTACTCCTGTCTCATTTCCAGGTTTTCGATGCGACGGGTCTCTACGCTTTTCATTGACTTTGCACGTACATTATTCTTTGTCTGCATAAGCAGCTGCTCTAAATTACAGCCCAGCCTGTCCATAGACTTTGTAATTACAGAGCCTGTGAATAGAACGGGAGAGACCGAAAACCTACATTTACTTTTCACCATTTATCTTCTGCGTTAAGCTTGGACTACACTCCTCTGCTCTGTGTTTTTAAATTTAGCCCAGTCAGGCTTTATTTAGATTGAGCAGTGCTTTAAATATACCCGAGCGCAGTGCCATTAACCAGCATACCTCACAGAAACCAACGGCAGCATGTTTCATACGGTGTGTAACAGGGTTTGGTCTCAATCACAGAGAATGTGTGAGGAGATGTTTAGCAGGCCATTCCCAACATGTGCTCTTACGTATGTGTTTGAGAGAGAAAGAAAGACATTATGTGAATAAGAAGTATTTAAAGGCATGCCAAACTTGAGTATTTACTAATTTACTTTACTTACCTAATATAAATCTTAGTGATCCAGAAGAATTATAGTAATAACTTTTCGGCTGCTTTTTTGAAAAAAAAAAAAAACAGACCACTGTTTTACTGGTCTGCTAACACTTGTAAAATACTGTAGGCTTGTACTTGTGCTGCATAAATGAAATATAGACTTTATTGTATTGCTAGCGCTCAGAGTTTCCTTCAGTTAGTCAGTGGGTTAGTCATAAAAGTCAGGCATCAAGGGTACTGTCCCAAAAGTATAGATAGAATACTCCCACTTCTCTATCATACTGCCAGCCCTTCAGATACACACTGCAAGCTATTGCCTTTTAATAATAATAATATATTTAATTTATATAGTGCCTTAGTGCTCAAGGACGCTTTACAAAATCAGTAACGTAATGGACAGTCATATCACATAGTCACAGACATTTGCCCAGTCCAGAAACAAAAAGAAAACAAAATGAATGCATATCATGATACAGCAAAGACACTTAGAAACAACAAAGCAACAACATAACAACATAGAAAATGGAGAGTATTGGCATGTGATGATATGTAGGCCTAAATTATTTTTGTGATCAGTAAGATTTTTAATGTTTTTTTTTTGTTTTTTATGCTGTCAAAATACAGAAAAGAAATGCAGTGAAATAGTATTATGATATAAAATAATGTTTTTTCTATTTTAATATACATTAAAATCTAATTTATTTCTTGTGATGGAAAGCTGAATTTTCAGCATCATTACTCCGGTGTTTAGTGTCACATGGTCCTTCAGAAATCATTCTAATATGCTGATTTATCATCAGTGTTCTTTGATGAATAAAAAGTTAAAAAGAACAGCATTTATTTGAAACAGAAATCTTTTCTTATAATATACATATAGTTTGGGGTCAGTAAATTTTTATTCTTTTTTTTTTGTTTGTTTGTTTTGTTTTTTTTTTAAAGAAATTAATACTTTTATTCAGCAAGGATGTGTTAAATTGATTAAAAGTTATAGTAAAGACTTATATTTTAATTTTTTTTCATCAAAGAATCCACTGGTTCAAAAAAAATATTTGGCAGCACAGCTGTTGCCAACATTGATAATTCTAATAATAAATCAGCATATTAGAATGATTTCTGAAAGATCATGTGACACTTAAGACTAGAGTAATGACGCTGAAAATTCAGCATTGCGTCAAATGAATAAATTATATTTTAAAGTATATTAAAATAGAAACCATTATTTTGTATTGTAATAACATTTTGTTTTTTCTTTCATTTGCATTCATTTTTGATCAAATGAATGCAGCCCTGATGAGCATAAGAAACTTACTTAAAAAAACATTACAAGTCTTACTGATCCCAAACTTCGTGCAAAAGTATGGGACCAGTACTTTTTTTTTTTTACTTTTATACTTGCATTCAGCAACAATTTTTCAAATGAATTAAAATTGACATTAAATACATTTATAATGTTTCAAAACTGAACTTGAACTTTCTATTCATCAAAGAATCCTGGAAAAAAATGGATATCGACAAAAATATTAAGCAGCAACATTTTGTTGTTCTGTTTTCCACATTTATAATAATAAATGTTCCTTGAGCAGAAATCATTCTAATATTTGAGCAGTAGCTGAAATGCAAAAATCCTTTTACCACAGGAATAAATGACATTCAAAAAATATTAAAATAGAAAAGAGTCATTTAAAATAATTTCATAATATTACTGTTATTTTATTTTATTTTATTTTATTTTATTTTATTTTATTAATTTAATTTTATAAAAATTAAAAATAATACCAACAATAAACTTTTGAATGGTAGTGTTAATGGTAGAGTTATTCATTAAATACCTTTATGCTAAATTATATGTGGATGTTATAAATAATATAAAATAACTACTTAATTAAATACTAATTAAATTAAAAAATCAAATGTGGTTGTATCATGCAGGACCTTCTGGGAACGTTCATTTATTTTATTTTATTTTGTTTTATTTTATTTTATTTTATTTTCAAATAAATGCAGCCTTGGTGAGTATGAAAATACTTAAAAATTGTACCAAGCCTGAACTTTTTGAATGGTAGTGTTAATGGTAGGGTTATTCATTAAATACCTTTATGCTAAATTATATGTGCATGTTATAAATAATAAAAAAATAACTGTTTAAATACAATTTAAAATCAAATGTGATTGTATCATGGAAGACCTTCTGGGAACATTCATTATTTTATTTTATTTTATTTACTGTAGATATATTAAACTTTTATTTTTACTTACAAAATACGTAGATTTAATCTTTCTGTTAAATGATATGTGCATGTTTGAAATAATACTCACAAGCCTTTGCCATGTTGTGATATTACAGCCAGCACATCTGTGTACCTCCCACTCCCAAACAGTCCCCAACAAACAGTGACAAGGATGGAGAGATCACTCAGGCGGGTGTGAAGTGTGAGGAAGTTTGGCACCCACGTGAAGCTTTGAGGGGAACTTTGAAAAAGATCCAAATAGAGCAAAGCTGTGAGGTTGTTTTCTATTAACTTCTGGCACATTCTGGTGGAAGAAGTTCTATATTTTGACAAAAGAGATGAGAGGAGGGCTAAAAGAGAAAGTATTTTACTCAATTGTTGTGACTTTTGGCGATTTAGAAAAATTTGAACCATATTAAACCAAATCCGCAGGGCTCAACCCAGCTTACGTGCCTTATGGTCCTCGACTGTTGTCCAAAACCGTCAGCTTCATCCAGAATGTTGATCCGTATTCACATTATTGTCATTCCCCACATTCCTCTAAGCGACAATACAGAGGCTCGCATGCGCTTGGAATCAAACGCGTCGTCCGATCAGAAAAGAATCTAAAGCGCCAGTTGGCAAAGTTGACTGTGCAAACCATTCCATCAGCATGACAGGGATGAGTGTTTTCTGCTTAATTATGAACACATGTCAGTCAGGCTCTCTGAATAGACCTGATGTGTGATTACACAAGCTGCTGCCATTTGATAGGCCGGTGAGAATGATGTCATAGCAGCTGCCAAATACCCCAAGCACCCCCCCGAAAATCAAAGGTTACGTAACATCCAGCCAACGTTTAACCCCTACGATGAGTTGTACCATTACAGTTCTCAGGAGCTATAAAAGTTATAACTCGAGGACTCCTTCCAAACCTGTACAAGCTTCTCATAAAAGCCTGTACTTAATCACCTACCTGTGATTTTGCATGTATTTTAGGTGCAATTTTGCTCTCTCTGTGTCTTTAGATAGGTTCGAAAGGGAGCTCCTCCAATACTGCATGCTCTTTTGCAAGCCCTTTGTTGTTAATAAAGTGTTGGAGTGCTTTCACGCTTCTCTGGCAAGTGCAGAGTGCTGCGGGGCAGGGGGGAGCCGCAAATACCGAGCCAACCCCATCTGTGTTCATTTGACTGGAGAGAGAGAGAGAGAAAGAGACTTGCTGATGGAGCTGTAAAAATTACCTGCTTGTTTTAGTAATGAGATTTTGGCCTGGAGAGAGAGAGTGGGACGGCAACAGACTCTGAAAGAGAAGCTTAAGTGAGTGAAAGTGAGAAAGTTTGGGGAGCGCAGAGGAGAACCGCACCCATAGCCGCTCCTCTCTGCTCATCACACAGCCTGTCTTGTCCCTGACAGGATGGCTCAAACTTTCCATCTACTCACGCTTAGACTTTTAACGCGTGGAATATTGTTTTCTGACCCAAAACTGACCATCTCTTAGAAATGGATAATTAATTGGTGTTTAAAAAAATACATTTTGCATAAATATTGTTATTATTACTTATTTATTTAGTTATTTATTTATTTATTTTTTGCCCCAGATTTTCCCCATGAAAACCCCACAAAAATAGTGGAAATTGTGTTTAAAAAATATGTGATGTTAATATAGCAACCTGAACTATTAAAATTTGTGATATCCTTTAAAATATACTGATAACCACCATAATAACACAACAGCTATAGAACTGTTGAATATATATGTTCGGTGTGCTGTTGTTTCAATCATTTTTTAAAGTGTTAAAATATTATATCATCATATTATATACTATTATATAATCGATATATATAAATGTAATATTATTACTATTGCAATATTTCAGATAATAGTATTACTTATACTTCAGAAGTTTGGGACCAGTATGATTTTTTAAACAGAAATTAGTACTTTTATTTAGCAATGAAGCATCAAATTAATTACAAGTGACAAAATAATTTGAAATAAATGCTGATCTTGCTAAACTTTCTATTCATCAAAGAATACTGAAAAAAAAAACTGTATATTCACAAAAATAATAAGCAACAACATTTAGTTGTTCTATTTTCCACATTTATATTAATAAATGTTCCTTGAGAAGTAATTATTGCGATATCTGAAAGGTTGCTGAAAATGTAGCTTTTAGGAATAAATTACATTTTAAAATACATTAAAATAGAAAAGAGCTAATATTTTACAACATTACTGTTTTTACTGTATTTTTTGAACAAATAGATGCAGCCCTGTTGAACAGGAATAAATTACATCTTAAAATATATTAAAATAGAAAAAAAGCCACTTGATAATATTTTTCAATATTACTGTATTTTTACTGTATTTTTTTGAACAAATAAATGCAATCTTGGTGAACATAAACTTTTGAATAGTAGTATTAGTAGTAGGGTTATTAACTATATATCTTTATGTTAAATTATTTGTGCATGTTATAAATAATATAAACTAACTATTTAAATAAAATCTAAAATCAAATGTGATTGTATCATACAGGAACTTCTGGGAACGTTTATTTTTTTTACTGTAGATTATAATGTATGTTAAACCTGTATTTTTACTTACATGATACATATTTTAATATATTTAATAGTATTGTCATAGCATTTTTCATAATTTTTCAGTTCAAATTATTAAGATTACAGTGATCATTTATGTATTAGATCTTAAAAAATCATTATTATTTTACAGAAATCTGTGTTTCTGTTTCTTTCTCTTACAAAAACAAAAAACATAGAAATACTAAAAAAACAAAGTTTGTGCGAACTTAATTAAATTTCAGTCACACAAATTTCCCTCTCTGAAACTCTTGGACATCATTTATGCAATTTATTTAAGCCTTACAAGTAATGCAAAATTTTAAAAAAATAAAAAAAAAAAAATAAAAGCACTGGGTTTGTATCTCTTTGTATCACTTAGTCACACCGTTCTTTTCTTTTAGAAATTAATATAATTGTATTATGTTCTGTTCCTGTCAGGCACACTTTGTTATATATATATATATATATATATATATATTTTTTAAACATACTTCAACAATATAGTTGCCAACACATCATTTCTTATTTTCTAGCTTTAATAATAATACCAAAATAAGACTGTCATCAGTAACTTAAAGTGTCACATTATCATTTAACTTCTGTCAAACGCAGCAACAACTGGTTCACATTTTGAACGTTCATTGTTGGTACGTTCTTCCGATTCTCTCGATTCTTTCCTCTCTTAAATGATCACCGGTTCAGCTGGATAATATCCTAGAGGTAGTTTCCGAGCTGTTTCCGAACATCCTTCATCCACTCCACCAGCTTGTTTCCATTCATGTCTGGAATATGGCTCTGTTCTTTACTCCATCCCGATACAGTCATGCCAATCATGCGGTCATGGATGCTCTGAGACTACTGGAAAGAGATGAAAAGCGTTCTTGCTTCTGAGTGGTTATATTTATTTGAAAGGACTGTGTGTGTGTATGTTTTAAAATGTCACCTATTGAAATATTTAGCAACATTGCACCGCTGATACTACAATACCTATTTCTAACCTCTGGTGTGATGGAGGGAATCTTTCAGACTGAACAAGTCTGAGAAGAACTTTACTGTGCTGCAACATATCAGCTGTGATGTTTCATTCTTAACTGTGTTGTTCTCTGTCTTTCAGAGTAAAGAACAGCAGCTCCAGGCCTTAAACCAAAGCAATAAAGTGTTCCTGTACTGCGCCTTCCTGGACTACAGGTGGGTCTCACAGCTTCAAATATGTATTCATGCACACAAATGTTGATTTAATATTGCATGCAACAATTATTTGTTTGCAGCTCACAAGAATATAGCCAAAAATTTGAATACTGGCTTGCATTTACTAAAAGAAAAATCCAAGGGAAATACACTGCCGTTTAAAAGTATGTTTTTTAAGGAAGTTTATGCTCAACAAGGCTACATTTATTTAATCAAAAATACAGAAAAAATAGTAATATTGTGAAATATTATTACAGTTTAAAATAATAGTTTTCTATGTAAATATATTTTAAAATATAATTTATTCCTGTGATGCAAAGTTAAATTTTCAGCATCATTACCCCAGTCTTTAGTGTCACATGATCCTTCAGAAATCATTATAATATGCTAATACTTCTATTTTCAATGTTGGAACCATTTGTGCTGCTTAATGATTTTTTAAAACCTGTGATTCTTTTTTCAAGATTCTTCGATGAATTCAGCTTTGCATCACAAAAATAAATGACATTTTAAAATATATTTACATTGAAAACAGCTATTTTGCATTGAAATAATATTTCACAATATTACTTTTATTATTAAATAAATGCAACCTTGATGAGCATAAGAAACATCTTTAAAAATAACATTAAAAACCTTACTGATCTTAAACTTCGATGTTAATATGTTTTTTCTTGCTCAGTTATTATGTTAAATTCTTATGTCTTACTCAAAATAATGTTAAATCCCATCTTTCTTAAACTATTAAAATCTGTGGTGTATTTTAAAATATGTACTAATAACCACCGTGGTAACAAAATAACAGTATATAATTTAAATAACTATATAAATAAAATATAAACACACAAGTCTTTTTTTTTACTGAAAATTATAATGTATTTTTTATATATGATTTTACTTACAATAAACTTCCATGCATTGTTTTAAAAGTACTTTAATATAAATGTCTAATGTCTAAACAGTTTTATGGTAGCTTTTTAACATACCTTTCCTGATAAAACTATTAAGATTGCAGTGTGGGACTCATGTTCACATTTTTAGATATTATTAAGACATCTTTCACTTTATTTATGGTCTTTTATGTTTCTCTTTGAGTGTGTCCCAACTTTCACTGTTCAGAGATATTTATGCAGTCCTTCCTGTATATTCACTCTCTCCCATCTATCTCTCTCAATCTGTCATTTTTAGTGTCTCATTTCACATTTCCCGTTAAAGCTTGTCAGATAGTGCTTTATTATATCAATGTGTGTGTCTTATATTTATGTCCCCACTGTTATCCCATTACCTAGGTACAGTAAGCGCCAGAAATAGGGTACATTTATGACATTTAACACATCTACATTGTGTTATCCAGCAATTTTTATGTTGACTATTTAAAGAACAGAATTTGCAGTCTTGTGTTTTTGCTCGCAGCCTGAATCTTTGTCTTTCTTCCAATTCATCATTCAGACATGTCATTTAGAAATTGTGAAAGTCTGGTTTTAATAAAAAGCAATTTTATACCATAATAGCTATGCCCGAAAAACCACTTAAAGCCAATAAACACAGCCAATTTTTAGGATCATGTGAAAAATGTGAATAATTTGAAATAGAGCGTGTTTGATTTGGATTGAGAGCTTTTTCTCTCGTCTTCTCTTTCTCTCTCATTCTTTTTCATGCTCGTTCGCTCATTCTCCCATGTGGACATTTAATAAATGACTGCATCTCTAATGGAATGATGAAGCTGGAATATTGGCTTTCGCCGAGATTAATGGGGTCTTGCGTTCGTTTTGATTTTGTTTAGATCTGATTTGATTAATAACTCGCTGGTAATTGCATTATCGCTGGGCGAGGGTGTGAATGTATATGGTTTCAATATAAACAATGAATAACTCCAGCGGCTGCAATGCTCAATTAAACTTGTATGTATGTGTGTTTCAGCTCCAAGGAGGGTGTGTGGTCCAATGACGGCTGTGTGAGAGCTGATGGAAACCTGTCCTTCTCTATTTGCTTGTGCAATCATCTGACAAACTTCGCCATCCTAATGCAAGTGGTTCCCATGAAGGTGAGGCACTCTCAGTGTTACTCTGTCTGGTGGCAGTTTTATTTGGTGCTATAGATGAATTACCATTCGTCTTGCTTGCTTTGGCACATTATTAAGTATTCATTTAAATAATTCAAGAACTTTACAGCTCATTGTGTGCCTGGGTGTGTTTAGGTTTTCTGTCTACATGCTCTGTGGAACATTAAAATGATTAGTGTGACAATAAAGACATTTATGTTTCTATTTCAAATAAATGCTGTCCGTTTAGACTTTCTAATAGAATCCTGAGAAAATTCTTATCGACCCTAAACCTTTAAACAGTTGTGTATACTTTTAGATTTTTTCATATATTCTTATTTTTGTTTTGGTTTTCTTCTTTTTTTCAGTTTTGCAAATTACATTTGTAGGAATAACACATTTACTGCTTTGCTGTACTATTTAGTCGCTTTTATTATTACCGATTCTGCTAAATTTCACCATGAGAGCCACATTTTAAGATTCTGTTTCAAGTAAAACAAGCATTCAGCATCAAAAAACACATTTTGAGACCGCTGTGATTTTCTCCATTCCATCAGGCTTCATCTATCAATTTAATGCATCCTTGTTGAACAAAATTATATAAGTACATTTCTTTAAAATAAAAAAAAATATTGATTCCACATGTAAGTGTAAGTGGGGCTTTATGAAATCTGTTTTATTTTTTCCCAAATTCAGTTTTATTTTTTTTGAAATCCTCTTTTTTCCATTTTAATTTTCTTGGAATCTGTTTTTTCGGTTTAAATTTTTCTAGACTCTATTTTAATGGTTATATTTAAAAATATTAATCAAAAAGCATGTCTAATTAACTGAAAACAGTGATGTTCTTTTATTTTCATTTTTACTAAATTCTGTTGCTATCAATTTTCTGTATTCCAAATTAATTGTTTCATTAAATATTATTAATCAAAGGGAACGCCGAAAAATTTCATTATTATTATTTTTTAACTAACAGTAAACATACAAAAAAAATCAATGCATCATTTAACTGTACTTTAATATAAAAGTCTAACCCAATTAACAGTTTTATGACAGCATTTTTATATACTTTTTCTGTTAAAACTATTTTTTTCCAAAATTCAGTTTTATTTTTTTTTCTAAATCCCTTTTTTTTTTCTGTTTTAATTTTCCTGGATTCTGTTTTTTCTGTTTGAATTTTTATAGACTCTATTTTAATGGTTAAATTAAGAAATATTATTAAAAAAGAACGTCTAATTAACTGAAATCGTAAAACATACACGATTTAACGATAGTTTTTCTCTCAAATTTATTTTCATTTTTACCACATTCAATTTTCTGTCTTCCAATTTAATTTTTTCATTAAATTGTATTATTCAAAAGGAATGCTGATTAATTGATTTTATTAAAAAACATAAATAAATTTTAAAAAAAAATTCAGAAATACTGTATTGTTTATTAACATTTTTCTGGTAAATATTCCCTAAAAATAATGTTATATCAATAATTTTAATATTAGTAGTAATACTATAATTAAAATAAGTAAATATATTTTTGTCACAGTTTCTCCAAGTTAAACTGAACTTTTATGTTGACGGGTTGCTGTGAGGACCTTTAAAGGAGAAGTCCACTTCCAGAACAACAATTTACAGATAATGTACTCACCCCCTTGTCATCCAAGATGTTCATGTCTTTCTTTCTTCAGTCGTAAAGAAATTATGTTTTTTGAGGAAAACATTTCAGGATTTTTCTCCATATAATGGACTGCTATGGTGCCCTGATTTTGAACTTCCAAAATACAGTTTAATACGGCTTCAAACGATCCCAAATGCGGTTGTAAACGATCCCAGCCTAGGAAGAAGGGTCTTATCTAGCGAAACAATCATTAAAAAAATACAATTTAAATACTTTTGTAATGTCAAACACTCATCTTGTCTTGATCTCCCTGAACTCTGTGTATTCTGCCTCAAGACAGTAAGGGTATGTTGAAAAAAGTATTTTCTCCCTCAACTTCAAAAATCATTTCATAATCATCCTACATCGCTGCAGAAGTACCGGCCCAGTCTTTGCAAAGTGAACATGCAAAGAAGATCAAACACCTTAACAAAAAAGGTAAAACAGCAGGACAATTTTGAAGTTGAGGGAGAAAATACGATCAGAGTTTTTCAACTGTCTTGAGTCAGAATTCACAGAGTTCAGGGAGAGCGAGACAAGACGAGCGTTTAAGATTAAAAAGTATTTAAATTGTATTTTTTAATGAAAATAACCGATCATTTCGCTAGATAAGACCCTTCTTCCTTGGCTGGGATCGTTTACAACCTTTGTGATCGATTGAAGTCGCATTTAAACTGCATTTTGGAAGTTCAAGCTCAGGGCACCATATCAGTCCATTATATGGAGAAAAATCCGGAAATGTTTTCCTAAAAAAACACAATTTCTTCACAACTGAAGAAGGAAAAAGACATAAACATCTTGGATGACAAGGGGGTGAGTACATTATCTGTAAATTGTTGTTTTGGAAGTGGACTTGGCTCTGTTTGTATGTGATATGATGATAGTTTTTCTCAAAAGAAACGGTAAAATGCTCATGAAGTGACTCTCACAGCAGTTCTAGAGATTATATTCGTGTATTTCATGTACTCATTTATTGAGGTGGCAGAGGCTGAAAAGCAAAAAAAAAAAAACATGTCACATGTCACATCTAAAATTTGACAAATTCTGTCACATTCCACGTTGTACAGTAAATTCCATTTTTATGACTGGTTTCCGTGTATCCATCCGTGTTTTCTGCATTGTGAAAAAGGGCCCTATGTAAGGTCTAAACTATAAATATTATACTTTCATTTTTTTTTTTAAATTGTACCGTGTTGCCTGTTTATATATATATATATATATATATATAGTTCCTATATTGCAACGTTATTCTAATCAGTAAACCATTCATTGACTCAGTCTGACTAGCTGAGCTTATATAAGCTGTAGACATCCAGAAACATGCATGTATAATAGAAAACTGACAGCAAACTCTGATGTTAGTGGAATTTCTCAAGATTCCTTGATTGAGCATGTAGGTCATTTCCCAGCAGGGATCTCTGAAAACACCAAGGCACTGCGATGAATGCGATGCTAACTGTGTTTCTGGTCTTCAGCGAGCCAACAGCATGCAGGGCTTGAGGTTTTGATTGGCCGGGACTCTCAGTAAATCAGCAGCAAAGCTTTAAGAGAGAAGACAATTTGGACGTAGTTAAGACACTTCTCCAAGGGTGACGTGCTGGATTTTGTTTCCATTTCATTTGAAACCCGTCGTTGTGTGTGGAAATGTCTCGAGGGAGGCCGCTAGTCACAGGCTGTGCGGGTCGAAGAATGTGGGTTGGGTTCGGGCGGACAGATGGATTGTCATTTGTCAGAAAAAGCTTGTAAATAACATCTGCCTTTGAAATACTGAGCGACAGGCACAGCTTGATATTTTGGTAACCCTTGTCCTGTTGATTTATTTAAAGAGAGCTGAAGAGCGAATTTAACTCGGGCTAAAGACCCTGTCAGCAACAACTACTCGCTAAGTAGGGACACGTTTGCGAAGACGAGAGACATATTGCTTCACGCGAAGGCAGATTGCTGTTTCGAGATTTCGAGATGCGTGAGCCAAAACCGAGGCAACCAGGTGCAGCTTGGCTCTTCTGCGTCTATCATCTGCATGTGTTTGTTGAGAAAATCTGTCCTCGCTCAGTCATGTAATCATCTCCTCTGGAGCTTTGATGCCGATGCCCGCCTCTGCCGGGGCCTCAATTAGCGGCTCACCTCAATACTTCAAGCCTGGAAGAAATCGTGCTTTCTCTGCCGCTCCGCAGATCCTCGATATTCTGGGCCCACGATAATCACAAGGCAGGAAGCCGAGTTAATGTACGATCGAACCCACGCACGGAAATAGAATTATGGGGGAAAACAACTGCCGATGGGTCCGACGTGCAGATGCAACACTGAGTACCAGTTACTGGCACTGGGTCAGAGGAACCATAACAATACAGCTCTATATCCTGACGGATGTTCGGGAATAAATCTGTTCACTCTTTACCAACAGATGCTGTCGTAGCATGGAAATCTTTCCACCTGTAGTGTTAGTTGCAACGTAGGCTCACTGGAAATACGTGCCTCTATATACATTTCTGCAACACTGAAAAAACTTACCTATATGTACGAATCACCGCAGTTTCCAGTTAGACACACACAAACCTAATTTACACACAAACCTAATTTGCACACAAGTACTTGCTGAATATTCTGTTATGGCTTCAAAACAATTTCAACATCCTGTGTGAAAACTGATACTTCTGAATGCTGGCTTCACATATACAGCTTCATATGCGTGAGTTTTCTAATTCATTAGGTTTGCTCGGTAGCTCACATGATACGGTGTTGCACTTGAGTGATAAAGAAATGAAAATGAATAAATAAATGGTTAAATGAATCCCCGTAAAACTACGGTCTGACAAAACAGCTCAAACCTGTATAAGGAAGTTAACCCTTGTGCGACCTTTTGGACATTTTTGTCCATTTCAGTTTTGTTTTTTTGATAATTCTGCCAGCTGCATAAATTTTGGCACAGGTGTGTATTTTTATGGGAATTTTACTATTTCACCCCCTATTTCCCTTAATAAATCTATTTTGCACTAGGTACAAAAATAGTTCCTCTCAGGACTGTAAGAACAAAAATGTTAAAAATAGCTACTCTTTTTAAGGCATCATTTTGATTCTATTTAATCTCTGCCTTGTTCTCTTAGGATCTCCACCTTCTGGTGGATGCCTGTTAATTTTCTCTCTGTATTTCCGTGTCCTCTCTCTTCCTGTCCCTCAATTCCTTCTGTTTCAAAAACAAAGTATCACATTTTATACTGATATTCATGACACTTTATAACAGTACAAGTTTTCTGCAAAAACATCAGAAAATAGTTTAATGTAATTACTGCATTTAAGAACGCTGAAAATGGTCAAAACAGACTAAAAAGGAGTTTAAATCTTATTTAATCATTTAAAATTCTTTTTAAAGAGACCTAGTCCTCTGGTGTGACATCTTTGTCCTATATGGTGTGACAGTACAGGCGTCACACCGCAGGGCATTTTCTGTCACACCATAGGACGTTTCAGCCTTTTGTGTCAATTAATGACCTTGCTATTCCAAGCTAACCTGTCATTAGCAGTTTGTAAGACATATTTGCATAATTTTCCATGATTGTGTAGTTTAACATACAGTTTTTAATTTAAAAATATAATTAACGGGTGTCACACCAAAGGACAATAAAATGTAACACTTCTGTAGTGGTTCCAAAAAAGTTAAATATTTGAACAATTCTAAGACAAAAATTGACCATGTGCACATGTCATGGGCTTGACAAGGGGCTTCAGTAACACAACCATGAATGGGGTCCTTCAACTAATTCATCTAAATCTTTTTTCTGAAATTGGCCGATGGTGTCACACCATAGGACACTTGTACAATTATGCCGGAGGTATTTATTAACATTTTTATGTTTTTCTTTTTAATTTATAAAAGTTGTAATTTATTGAACCATGCTTGAGACAGTCACACCATAGGACAATTTTGACATTTGGCTCAAAAAAAAAAAAAAAAACATCGAATAACAGTGCAGCTTTTATAACAACAGTTCCATGTAGGAATATAGAAATGTTTAATTATTTACAGCATTTAAAATAACGAAAATATTAATTATATTCATTTTTATCTTGTGGGACAGTGAAAATGCCATGTCACGTCAACAACCCAATTTAGGTTTTATGATCATTTTAAAATTTCTTATTTAATTGGTGATAAACAAAATCAAGTTGTTTTGTAGTTTTGAAACATTTATGGATTATATGTTTTGAACCAGTTGTGATTTTAGCAGATGTTTTAGTAGTATTATTTTTTGTTTGATTGTTCCACTAAGGCTGCATTTATTTGATCAAAATACAGCAAAAACAATAATATTGTGAATTTTTGTGATTTATTCTTGTGATGAATTTTTGAAGCATCATTACTCCATACTTGATTGTCACTTGATCCTTCAGAAATCGTTCAAATCTGCTGATTTGCTGTTCCAAAAACACTTCTTATTATTGTCAATATTGAAAATAGTTGTGCTGATTAATGTTTTTATGACAACTGCAATTATTTTAGGATTCTGTGTTCAATTGAACGTTCAAAATTGACAGCATTTGAAATAGAAAACTTTCGTAGCATTTTAAATGTCTTTACTGTCACTTTTGATCTATTTAATGCATTATTTCTGAATAAAAGTATTTATTTCCTGAAATGTCATTACCCAGAATGACCCAAATCCTTTGAACAGTAGTGTATAAAAGGTTCTAGAAATGAGAAATATTGATGGTTAAATATTGATGGGTTAGTTCATCCCAAAATTTTGTCATTAATTACTCACCCCCATGTTGTTCCAAACCCTTAAGACCTTTGTTCATCTTCAGAACACAAGTGAAGATATTTTTGATAAAATTTGAGAGCTTTCTGACCCTGCATAAAAAGCAGTCAGGATACTCTCATGAATGTGGATCGAAGACTAACACAAAAGAGAAGAAACTGTTGAATCAAGTTGTTATTTTTGTTTTCTTTGCACACAAAAAGTATTCTCGTAGCTTCACAACATTAAGGTTAAACCACTGATGTCACATAGGCCAGTTTAACGATGTCTTTACTACTTTTCTGGGCCTTGAATGTGTCAGTTGCATTGCTGTCTATGCAGCGTCTGAAAGCTCTTGGATTTAATCAAAAATATCTTAATTTGTGTTCCGAAGATAAACGAAGGTATTACGGGTTTGGAACGACATCTTTTTTGGGTGAACTAATCCTTTCATGTGCATTGAGACTGAATATAGAGATATTTGTATACATAAAGCAAGACTGGGGCTATCACTGTTCATCTTTCCTCAACCGTTGGTCTATAGTCAGTGCGCTCTATGAAAAGCGACTTGTTCCAAGAATTTATTTGATTGATTCTCAGGTTCATGCAGGCCTCTTCTGATGAAATGATCTTGAAATTGTCAAATCATTTAATATTATGCGAACGTCAATCCTAGTACAGCTGGTCATCGGCAACCTTTGACTTTACAATCAGTGCATTGTTGCTGTGGTATTCAGTGTTTCTGATTTGTGGTCACATCTGGGGTTTTCAGTTCATTTAACTCCCTTCGGTGTTGTACACTAGGTTAACCTCAGACGTTTTCGTTGTCTCATTGCCTGTGCTGTCATGTTTGTCTCCATCTCAGCTCTCAGAGGCACACCAGGTGGCGCTATCCACCATTAGCTACATCGGCTGCTCTATCTCTATTTTCTGCCTGGCAATTACACTGGTCACCTTCGCCGTGCTGTCGTAAGTATCCCACAATGCTCTGTGAGCATGCGTGATTTTAATCTACTGTTTAAATATGGTCAAAAATGTTTTATTCACATGGTTAAACTTCTCAGTTCCTTTTTGATTTATGAAATATAAAAACACTAATAGCTTTTAATGTTTGTGCACAATTTCTGTTTTTTGTGCATACAGGTCCGTTAGCACCATCCGTAACCAGCGTTACCATATTCATGCAAACTTGGCATTTGCGATCTTAGTCGCACAGATCCTTCTGCTCATCAGTTTCCGCTTCAATCCCGGCACGGTGAGTCCATCTAACACTGTCACAGGTTAATCTTAAATCACTGGTTCTTAGCCGTTTTGGCCCTCCTTTGTTGAACACAATAAGAGATAGCATAATAATAAGAACTAATCATAAGTTCTTCAGTTACAAATAATAGATATATAGGCAAAATAAAAAGAATTTAGATTTAAGTTTATATATACATATATATATATATATATATATATATAAACAATAATTTATTCACTTATTATTTATACTTTTATAAATGATTTTTTTATTTTTATGTTTTTATGTTAATTTTAGTTACATTTTAGTCAGTTTTGTTATGTGCTTTTGTCCTTTTATTGTTTTCCCCCCTTTTTCCTGCAATATTACTGATTAGTATGGAAGCCCATTTCCACCACTGAATTAAAAAAAAGCTTATTGCGGCATTTTATCTTACAATTCTGACTTTTTTCTTAAAATTCAGTAATAAAAATTTGCAATTATAAGAAAAAAACTGAATTTTGAGTTTATATCTTAAAACCTTATAACTCACAATTGTGAGTGTGTATCTTGCAATGCTGACTTTATAACTCAAATTTGTGAGTTTATATTTCACAATTCTTATGTTATAACTTGCATTTGTGAGTTTATATCTCAAAATTATGATTTTCAAACTCATTTGTATATATGTTATTGCGGGATTTTATCTTACAATTCTGACTTTTTTCTTAGAATTCAGTGATAAAAATTTGCAATTATAGGAAAAAAAAACAGAATTTTGAGTTTACATCTTTAAATATAATCTTTAAATCTTTAAAAATCTTTTTATAAATTACAATTGTGAGTGTATATCTCGCAATTCTGACTTTATAACTCACATTTGAGCATTTAAATCTTACAATTCTGACTTTACAACTTACATTTGGGAGTTTAAATCTCACAATTCTGACTTTATAACTCACATTGGTGAGTTTATATCACAAAATTCTCACTTTATAACTCACAGTTTTGACTTTATAACATATTTATGAGTTTATCTCACGATTCTGACTTTATAACTTGCAATTGCAAGTTTATATCTCACAATACTGAGGGAAAAAAAAGTCAGATTTCCGAGATAAAATTCGCAATTACCTTTTTTTTTTATTCAGTGGCAGAAACAGGCTTCCATAGATTAGGCTTAATTTAGTTTAATTTTAGTTTTTATTCATTCTATTTGCCAGTAGTAATTTTAGTACCTAAACTTAAGGCTGGAATACACTACAGGATGTTTAAAATCTGAACAGATTTTTAAAACACTAGGCATCATACACTTACCAACTTAAATAGTGACAGAGGAAAACTGTCCATCATACACTACACGACTTTGGATCACACTTCAAAGCAGACTTTGAAGTTGTTCCGATCACAACAAACTTACGCACAAACATGTGCCTTCTTGCTAGGAGACGCATGACAAATGAAAACAATATGTGTTCTAAAATCGTCTGAATATCTCAAATCTGCAGACTGGCTCTGACTTTTGGCAGCTCACGTCGACTTCTTCAGACTGTAAATCAGCGGAAAATCGGTGCAAAAATCGTATAGTGTATTCCAGGCTTTACACTAAATTAGTGTTGGGGTCGAGTCCGAGTCGAGTCTGAGTCTTTAACCCTCTGGGGTCTGAGGGTGTTTTGGGGCCCTGGAGAAGTTTTGACATGCCCTGACATTTGTGCTTTTTTCAGTATCTTAAAAACATATTCATGGCTAAAGTCTGGTTACACTGTAATCAGCACAAACTGGGCTACAGTAATATGTAAGCAGCATGAATGTACATGTTTGTGCTTTTGAGAAAACAACATTTATGCGTGGTTAGTGAAAATCTAATTTTTTTAAGTCACTGAAATAAGACCAAGAAACGCATTCAGAACATTTGTTCACAAGACTTTTGAGAACTGGATGTCGTAGGCTAGAGTTTTTTCTACAAAATGATGTGAAAATCATCTCGTTCAGTCGTTCACAAAAAACAATATACTTATTTAAATTTTCTACGACATGTTTTGTGATCGAAAGGGAATATGCGAGGGAGTGACAATGGCCATTGAATATTTAGTGATTCACACCTGAGAGACAAAAGGCCCTCCTCTAATGGCCCATCAATGAGACTGTGACTGTCAGGTAAGAAACAATGAGAGAAGATTCAGAGATTGGAGTTTTAGATTATCTGTATTTTATTTACAACACAGTATAATATAAACGTACATCATGAAGATGTATTATTAACAACACATTATTAAGCACACTGATCTAACCACAGAGATGTGAACAGACGTTGTGTAATTCCTGAAAACTGTTTTCTGAATTCTGTTCAACAAGTAACACAAGTAAATCATACCTGATATTTAAATGCTTGCAAAACTCATCATCAGTAGTCAAGGAACTTGTTTTACCAATAGAATATCAGTGTAGTTGAAGATCTGATGTTGGTACAGTGCTCTCAGAGGAAAAGTTTGCAGGATTCGTCTGTTGTGCAGGTATCAGATCACAAACAACTAAAGCAAAACAAACAAAAAAAAAACATATGTGAGCATGTTAACATCAGGAGCAATTTAAAGCATCCTTGCTAAATAAAAGCATTAGTTCTATAATTTCTATCCCCAAAAAATATTCATATAGGTATCTAGTCACTAACATAAATAAATGAATAAATCAGTGCACATGTTGATAGGCCTGGAGCAATATTGTTACATTAGCAATCACTAATATTGCCCATGTGATTTTTATAGCTATCATATGCACACATACTTTGTATTTATTATTATACAGTATAAAAACAACATCTGAGAAACTAAATTATTATTAAGCACATTATGTACACGTTTGAGCAGATATTTTCAGACAGAGTATTCAACAGTAAAGACTGGTCTAAGCATTCTTATACATTACTTTTATATCGTCTAAACATTAGCCCTACTTTAATGTCAGTTTGTTTATGAAACATAAAACATTCCTGACGCCTTACAGATGCACTGAAAAGTTGCCTATGATATTTCAAAATGTTGCACTCGATTTCACATATTTTAGTCAGGAATTATAGTTTTGGAAAAAGTCCAACTAGTAAATGCGTTCAAGTTTATGTCACAACAACACATTATGTAATGCCAATAAGAAACATTACTTACACTGTATAAGATCCTCTGGTCATCTGCTGTAGTCGTGCTCGTGTTCTGTTTGTGAGATAAACAAGCTCAGCCTGTTCCTCTCAGCGCGTCCTCATCCGGAGTAAATACAAGGCTTTTTCCTCTCAGCGCCTCCTTCCAAAAACGAAAGTATCCGACACAAACACGTTGCTGCTTTGTTTACGAGTTGATGTGGGCGGTCATTTCGCGCGTCTTTCACGTGGATGTTTGTAATAACAATAGCGCCACTGCGCGTAGGCGTGAACTAATTAGCGGTAATGAGCTCAGATAGGAAAAACAGGACATGGTATTGGTTTCATACGGATTACTTACACACAGAATATGTGTTTTCAATTAAACTTGCTTCATTTAAAAGTAGACATTCCAAGCTTTCTATAGACACATCTCTGGTGTTTGTGTGTCATGTATTCACTGAGTTTTAGTTCATTTTATTGACGCATTTCAACTGGATATTCACGGAGACTGAGAAGACTGAAATGACACCTTGTATATTTTCTTTATTTACAAAAACCACGAACATTTGTTGATATGTTGAGCGTACACAAATAAAAGTAAACTTTCTACAGATTCAGGTGATGTATTACTTTTATGTGTCCAATTAAAATTGAGGGAGCAATTCAAGGTCTTTTTGCTGACATCTGGAAAATATGCGCGTGCTCCCGCCTGCGGGTTAGCCGACCCCAGGAGGTTAACCAATCGAGTCCGAGTCCAAAATGGGTCAGACTCAAGTCTGAGTCCCAAAGGGCCAAGTTCGAGTCGAGTCCGAGTTCAAGGAAACACTACTGTTTGTCAGTATCTTAACATTGTTTTAACCCAGGGGTGCTCAAACTCGGTCCAGCTCCAGCCCCAATCAGACACACCTGAACCAGTTAATCAAGATCTTACTAGGCATACTGGAAACCCCCTGGCAGGTGTGTTGAGGCAAGTTGGAGCTAAACCAAGGACCAGGACCGAGTTTGGGCACCCCTGTTTTTAACCTTTACAACTAGAAAAATGCAATGTCAGTTGAAATGTAAGAAAAGCAAACCTCTAGTGGATCTTGCTATTTGATTTTTGATTTCATGTAACATATATAGATAAGTCATGTAACAGAAGTTATGGCTGACCTATGTAATGTGACAAAAAACGAATCAACTAATGTAAAGGCATCTTTACACAGCCGATTTAAGGCTGCTCTAAAGCGGGTCTGTGTCGGCTCAGACACATTCAGTGTAAAGACGCAATGCCGCATTAAAGCAGACCTAAAATATGCCGGGTCTGACCTCAGTCCCTAGTATCAAAGGCAACGCAATGCTGTTTTGATTCAGTGTAAATGAAACGCGAAACAGTCATGATGAGAGCCAATCATGATTTCATTTTCAATTCATTTTTTCATTTTATTTATATTATCCTATTATTTTAGTGGGTAGAATAAGTAGGGTAAATTAATTTCAATTTAATCCCCATATCCTTGCGAGTCGCAACTCATGATTCTCAGCTTGTCTTGATAGAGAGGACTCTCTTTTCATTATTTTCCTGCTTTTGCAAGTTAACTGTTTGGTTACATCAGAAACAAGTTTCTCAGTTATGAGGAAAGTAGGAATCTGGCTCCGAACTTCAATGGCACATATCGTCTCGGTTACGTATGGTAACCCTCGTTCCCTGATGGAGGGAACGGAGACGTTGTGTCGAGTAGTGTACGACACTAGGGGTCGCTCTTGAGAGCCCAAACACCTCTGACAGTTTTGAGAAAGGCCAATGAAAATTGGGTGTGCAGATTTGCATAGCTGACCACGCCCCGGACGTCCGGGTATAAATAGGGCAGCGTGTGCATCTGCTCACTCGTTCTGATCTGAGGAGCCGAGGGTCTCAACTCACTCAGAGGCGGTCCAGGAAGGTGGCACGGAAGACACAACGTCTCCGTTCCCTCCATCAGGGAACGAGGGTTACCATACGTAACCGAGACGTTCCCTATCTGTCGTACACTCCGAGTTGTGTCGAGCAGTGTACGACACTAGGGGTCCCCGTAGAAAACCGCCACCTTACTGGCCGCGTCACGAGTGATAAGCGCAGAAGTAACAGGCAACGTGTTAACGAAGTGCAGCTCACCTCCTCCGTGACCATCCAACGCCCAAGACTGACCTGTACCAGGGTTCTGCAGCCGGGCCTTCCTCAGTAGAGCGGCCGAGTGTCTTGCGAGCGTTGGGAAAGCGCCTCCTCCCCGAAGGAAAAACGGCGCTACGGAGTTCACAACCTGCCCAACAGGGGGGGTACAAGTGACAACATTAAACATGGGGGCTGAGGTGGGACTCACACCGGGGGAGACCACCCGACTCAGACCCTAGAGACAAACCAGTCCTCAGGGGAAACACCGCACTACAGGAGTTATAGGTGGGGATACACACATGGGGCCACATAAGGAGCCACTACATATTGGGCACAATTCAATCAGAACAAAGGTGACCATACCTTGTGACCGAATTCGTAGCGAGTCCCTCCGCAAAACTCTGCCACGTCCAGAGGTGCCAATGATGGAGAGGGTGTCCAGGGTTCACGCTAGGAAACCTACTGAAACTCAGAAGCGTAATCACCGTTAGGGGAAGCGCTTTAAAGCAAGCTCTACACCAACCAGAGAACTGAGTCAAGAGCTGGTATTCAAGACTCTAGCTGACACTGGCTCCATGCGGAAATTGTAAAATCTGGCAAATGTGTTAGGTGTAGCCCAACCTGCAGCTCTACAGATGTCTGTTAATGAGGCCCCATTTGCCAGGGCTGCCGAGGCAGCGACGCCCCTAGTCGAGTGGGCTCTCACCTCCAGAGGGCAGGGTAGGCCTCTGGCCTGGTAGGCCACCCGAATTGCGTCCACCAGCCAGTGGGAGATCCTCTGTTTGGAGACAGCCTTCCCCTTCTGCTGTCCCCCATAACAGACGAATAGCTGTTCAGAACGTCTGAAGGGCTGAGTGCGTTCCAAGTAGATGCGCAGGGCACGGACTGGGCATAACAAGGTCAGGTTGGGGTCATCTTCCTGGGAAGATATAGCTTGCAAAGTCACCACCTGGTCTCTGAAGGGAGTGGTGGGGACTTTGGGCACGTATCCAGGCCGGGGTCTCAGGACGACGTGAGAATCCGCTGGTCCGAATTCCAGGCACGAACTGTTGATGGAGAGGGCTTGGAGGTCTCCCACTCTCTTTACCGAGGCGAGCGCAGTCAGGAGAGCCGTCTTTAGGAGAGAGCATCGAGTTTGACTGACTGAAGAGGCTCGAAGGGACCCTGCTGTAGGCCCCGGAGAACCACAGCAAGGTCCCAAGAGGGGATAAGATGTGGCCGAGGAGGGTTCAGTCTCCGGGCTCCTCTCAGAAACCTGATTACCAAATCGTGTTTTCCCACCGACCTGCCACCCACCAGGTCATGATTAGCCGATATAGCGGCCACATGAACCTTAAGTGTCGAGGCAGATAGGTGCCTGTCCAGGCCCTCCTGGAGGAAGGATAACACTGATTCGATGCCGCAACTCCGTGGGTCCCTTAGCCGAGCAGAACACCAGTTCACAAACACGCGCCATTTAGAGTCATACAGCCGCCTGGTAGAGGGAGCTCTTGCCTGAATGAGTGTGTTCACCACTGATGGTGGGAGATCTCTGAAGTCCTCCTGGTCGCGTCCAGGGGCCACAGGTGGAGGTTCCAGAGATCGGGGCGCGGGTGCCAAATTGTGCCCTTCCCCTGGGAAAGGAGGTCCTTCCTCAGGGGAATGCGCCAGGGAGGAGCTGACGCCAGGAGAACCAGGTCCGAGAACCAGGTTCTGTTGGGCCAGAAGGGGGCTACCAAGAGGACCTGCTCCTTGTCCTCCCTGACTTTGCACAAAGTTTGTGCGATCAGACTCACCGGGGGAAACGCATACTTGAGCCGGTCCTTCGGCCAACTGTGTGCCAGTGCATCTATACCGAGGGGAGCCTCGGTCAGCCCGTACCACAACTGGCAGTGGGTGGATTCCGGTGAGGCGAAGAGATCCACTTGCGCCTGGCCGAATCGATCCCAAATCAGTTGAACCGACTGAGGGTGGAGCCTCCACTCGCCTCCGAGCGAAACCTGTCGTGACAGAGAATCGGCCACTCGATTGGCATCGCCCGGAATGTGAGTGGCCCGTAAGGACCTGAGTCTGTGTTGGCTCCAGAGCAGGAGGTGGCGGGCTAGTTGTGACATGCGAAAGGAACGTACACCGCCCTGGTGGTTGATGTAGGCTACTGTCGCCATGTTGTCCGACCTGACCAACACGTGCTTGTTCTGAATCATAGGCCAGAACCTCCTCAGAGCTAGAAGCACTGCCAACAACTCCAGACAATTGATGTGCCAATGCAGCCGGGGGCCTGCCCAGACCCCGGAAGCTGCCTGCCCGTTGCAGGTGGCACCCCAGCCTGTTCTGGAAGCGTCCGTGGTGACAACGACGCGTCTGGACACCTGTTCCAAGGGCACTCCTGACCGAAGGAACACGATGTCCGTCCAAGGGCTGAGTGTCTGGCGGCACGATGGTGTGATGTTCACACGGAACGTGCCGTGGTGCCACGCCCTCCTGGGGACTCGGGTGCGGAGCCAATGCTGCAGCGGTCTCATGTGCATCAAACCCAACGGCGTGACCGCGGCTGAGGATGCCATGTGCCCTAGGAGCCTCTGAACCTGTTTTAGGGGGACCGCTGAGCCGCACCTGAGCGTTGCCACGCATCTCAGAACTGACTGTGCACGCTCCGGGGAGAGACGTGCAGACATGCCGACCGAGTCCAGTTCTACACCGAGAAAAGAGATCCTCTGCGCCGGGGAGAGTTTGCTCTTTTCCCAGTTGACCCGAAGCCCCAAGCGAGCCAAATGGTTGAGAACCATGTCCCTGTGTACGCAAACCGTATCCAACGAGTGAGCCAGGATCAGCCAGTCGTCGAGATAGTTGAGAATGCGAATGCCCATTTCCCTGAGGGGGGAAAGGGCAGCCTCTGCTACCTTCGTAAAGACGCGGGGCGACAGGGAGAGGCCGAAGGGGAGAACCTTGTACTGATATGCCCGTCCTTCGAAGGCAAACCGTAGAAACGGCCTGTGTCTTGGAAGGATCGAGACATGAAAGTACGCGTCTTTCAGGTCTATCGCCACACACCAATCCTGGAACCTGACGTACGTAAGAATGTGCTTGAGGGTCAGCATTTTGAACGGGAGCTTGAGTAGGGCCCGATTCAAAACCCTCAAATCCAGGATAGGTCTGAGCCCACCACCCCTCTTGGGTACAATGAAGTAGGGGCTGTAAAACCCTTTCTTCATTTCGGCTGAGGGGACAGTTTCTATCGCACCCTTCGCCAGAAGGACTGCGATCTCCGCCCGAAGAACCGCGGTGTTGGAGCCCTGGCCCGAGGTAGTGAGAACACCGCAGAACTTGGGCGGACGACGTGCAAACTGGATAGCATAGCCGAGCCGAATGGTCTTGAGCAGCCAGCGGGAAGGATTGGGGAGATTCAGCCAATCCAGAAAGTTCTCCGCTAGGGGCCGCAGAGGAGTTACATTCGACGTACCAAGGGTGGGGGAACCTTCGCTGGGAAAACAGCGTGTGGTCGGAGGTAAGAAGCCCCGAAGGCCACTGGCTGCTTTGCCCAGGGAGACCGAGCCGTGCGAGCTTAGCAGAGGATCCACCCGACAGGGGAGATCGTCTGACCAAGCCCGTTGTTCTAGAGCATGAGGGAGCACAGAAGGCGTGTGACCGCATGCCCTGAACGGAGGAGACAGCATCCGACCATCGAGCGGAGGGTCGGGGGTGCTGTGTAATATGCCCAGAGAAGGAGAAAATTGCTCTTTGTTGACCTAGTGGTGGCCGCCGGGTGGAAGCCGAATCCAGCGCTCGTCCCCTCGTCGAGTGTGGATCCGGACAGGCCAAACGATCCCTCCTCCCTGGGCTGCCCGTCTCAGGAACGCTTCGAAACCTGCCGGGGGTTCTTAGTGGCCTGAGGACGAGCTGGCGGTGCCACCTTCCTACGAGTGCTGGACCGTTGGGCGGGTCTGGCTGCAGACCCGGCAGGCTGCGGGGTCTGAGCCACCCTCGTAGGGGGCCTTCCACGGCGGGGAGCAGGCGGAGGCTGCTGCGTCGGCTGAGCTGGGCCGGAACTCGCTGCACGCCGAGGCAGGATGTGCTTGATGGCCTCCGTCTGCTGTTTCACGGTGGAGAACTGCTGGGCAAACTCCTCCACGGTTTCGCCGAAGAGGCCAGCCTGGGAAATGGGAGCGTCGAGAAAGCGAACCTTCTCGGCGTCTCGCATCTCGGCCAGGTTTAACCACAGGTGGCGCTCCTGGACCACCATAGTGGACATCACCCGCCCCAGAGCTTGCGCAGTAACCTTCGTAGCCCGTAAGGCATAGTCGGTCGCTGAGCGCAGCTCGTGTAACAGCTCTGGGTCGGGAGCACCCTCGTGCAGGTCTTTAAGAACCTTAGCCTGATAGACCTGCAAAATCGCCATAGCGTGGAGGGCGGACGCAGCTTGCCCAGAGGCCGCGTAAGCCTTCGCTACAAGCGCAGACGAAAACTTACAGGCCCTGGACGGGAGTCTCGGGCGGCCCCTCCAGGAGGCGGCGTTTTGCGGGCACAAGTGCATCGCAACCGCTCTCTCCACCTGGGGAACCTCCGAATACCCCCTCGCTGGACCGCCATCGAGGGTGGTGAGGGACGGGGAGTTAGCGTACCGTGAACGAGCCGACAGAGGGGCTTTCCACGATTTCGTCAACTCCTCGTGCACTTCCGGGAAAAACGGGACCGGGGAGGAGCGTGGCTTCGAGTCACGCCCCCTGCCCAAGAACCAGTCATCCAGCCTTGAAGGCTCAGGGCTGGGCGGGGGAACCCATGCAACCCGATCTCCTTGGCTGCCCGTTGTAGTGCGGCGGCCATTTCGGCGTCTGCCACAGACTGAGATTCAACCGCCGGAGCGGCGAACTCGGTTGTGACGTCAGCCTCTGACGGCTCTCCCTCCGATGCTACGGACGCTGCCTTTTCCTCAGCAGGAGCCCTGAACAAAAGATCCAGCCCATACTGAGACGAGCTTTCAAAATCGTCCGGAGACTCAATCGGTGGACACACAGGGTGAGCGGTTTGCGAGGACGCAACTGGCAAAACTTCGCTCAACACCTGCCGCTCTTCCTCGACGCACATCGCAACGGCCTCGTACCCGGAAGTAGAAGGACCGGAGCGGGAAGCAGATGAGGAGCGCCGCGGCTTCTTCGAAAAGAACGCGGCTCTCGAGCGGAGTGTGCCCAAGGGCATGTCTTCGCAGTGCTGACAACCTCCCTCAGCGAACGCTGCGTCAGCATGCTCACGCCCCAAGCATTGAACACAGCGTTCGTGCCGATCGTTCGGGGAAAGGTAGAATCCGCACCCAGTAGGACACAGACGGAAAGGCATCGTGAAACACACAATCCGTCTGTGGAGCTCTTTTAGAGAAAATTTGCTCTCTGCAGAAGAGAATCTTCTCTTGAAGATCGCCGTCGACGCACCCAGGGGACTCTCACAACACGAGCAGTGTCAGAGAGGGAGAGACCGCTGTCTGTGCCGTAGATCCAACGACGAGAGAGGTGAATGTTGCCGCTTCTCACGCAGAGACGCTGCATTCGGCTCCGAAAAACAGAACGAGTGAGCAGATGCACACGCTGCCCTATTTATACCCGGACGTCCGGGCGTGGTCAGCTATGCAAATCTGCACACCCAATTTTCATTGGCCTTTCTCAAAACTGTCAGAGGTGTTTGGGCTCTCAAGAGCGACCCCTAGTGTCGTACACTACTCGACACAACTCGGAGTGTACGACAGATAGGGAACTTAAATTTCCCTTTTATTAACAAAACGAATACAAATAGCTTACACCATGCTATATGCCTAATATAAAATAACAAATAACTTAGGCTAGGACTACATAAAAGGAACCAAATAAATATAAGAAACGTAGAACGTTTATTAGCAAAATGAATAAGAAATAAATTACACAAAGTTAAAATCAGCAAACACCGTAGAACCAAATAAATAAGAAACGAATGTTCAAAAAAAAACAAAACAAAAAAATAAAAACATTCAAAATAACCATAGATAATGGCAAAAGTCAACAGGCTTTTTAAAATAAAAACATTGGCAAACTTCCACCATTGTCTTGTCTGTCGTCTTGTCTGAAGCTAACATTTTGACAAACCGCCCAACGCAGATACACTGTAGTACGCGCAGGAAATTTAAATGTATTGCCATTACATTTTAAAATGTCGTGTTTTTATTTATTTCGTGTTTTATATTATTTGTTCTTTTTTATATTCATTATTTAATTTTATAGCATTTGTTTTTGTTAAAACTAATTTTAAAATTGTAGTTATTTTAAAAGATGTATGTTTCCCACTATTTTAATTCCTGTGTAAATGCATTTATGCCGCTTCAGAACAGCATTAAACGGTCTGTGTAAATGCACATTTTCGTGGTTTTATGCCGCTTCAGATTTGGTTTCTATGCCGCCTTTGCTGTGTAAAGAAGCCGTAAGTAAAACATTCCAAAGCTTACCGAAGGCAAGTAAACACTCCAAGTATTACTTACAAGCAAAAGTATTAATAAATATATTAATCAAAAATACAAATGAAATAATATTTTTTAAAAATAGAATTTTTTAAAAAATAGAATTTTTAGTTTTTGAAGTTTTAGGTAGGTCTATATAAAGGCTACTACAAAAATAGACTACAGACATTTCATGAAGTAATAAATGTTCAAATAAAACACTGCAAAATCTTTAGATTATTCTTATTACAGTTAATAAGTGATTCAGTCAAGAACAGTGAGTGATTTTCTCTTTTTCATTTGTTGTTTGATTAATATTTATGACACGGTCAGCAGCTGCAGGTTTACGCTGCTGTCGCTTTAAGATCTGACGCACAGATCAAATATTTTGACGCATCAGTATTTCTCCCAACTATTCAGGTTTACTTGAGACAAAACCGACTTCATTTACATGAATAGTCTCCAAGACGAGCATGTGTGTAGCAATAACAGAACCTATTAGAAGCGAAAGAGAACTCGGCATTCGCACACTGACTGAGGGGTGCATTCTGTGAGCGTGCTTTGAGTGTGTGTGCGCACATAAACCCTTCGGCTTTTAAGTAGCCATCTGGACAAGACTTAAAAACACATGCAAATACTAAATATCACTTTCGTGATAATGCATCGAGTCATTTCCGTCAACTGTCTCTGGACTCAGATGGACTCGGGATATTTTACTGAGTCTGAAAGGTCTGTGACAAGTCCGAGTCACCTAAAAATTGTACTCGAGACCGGACTTGAGTCCGAGTACCCCAACTCTACACTAAATGCAAATTAGAAATGTTGCTTTGGCAACTAACTGAAATCCGAATATTTATTTTAAATTTTATTTCAGCTTTATTTTAATTAACAAAAATGTTTTAGTTCTAGTTTCAGTTAATGATAATAATCCTGATTAAGTCATCTTTGTTGTATAGCGCAGTTCTGCACTAAAAACAGCAGTGGGAAAAAAATGTATTAACTAAAATAAAATTGACAGTGTCTGCACAAATACTGTTGGAAGATGCTTGCTTATGAAATGTCCAAATTACATCAGCAACTCATTTACAATGCGTGATTGTGTTTAATTTAGTTTGTTGTCTGTGGTGATTATCGTATCATCATCAGTATCAAAAACAGCATGTTGTCATTACATAAAGAAATCTAATAAGCTGGAAAGAGCCGATGACTCCACTAATCTCCTAACATGCCTCCAGCATTACGGACAGATTCATTTGATTGTGCTTCCTCTGTCTGAGGACTTGGCTGAAATCTTGCTATGGTAATGTCATTGTTGAGATCATCGAGCTCAACCACGCTGTCGCCCATATGTTTGTTTTAACAACATGTGTTGCGTTAGATGAGATTCACAAAGTAGTATCGGTTTTCGCTGCAGTGCATTTTGTCTAGACGCTTGTTTTTCAGCGAATGAAAATGTCCTCTCTCTCTCCCAGCTCCCGTGTAAGATCATGGCCGTATTGCTGCACTTCTTCTTCCTGTGTGCGTTCGCCTGGATGCTGGTGGAAGGGCTGCACCTTTACAGCATGGTGATCAAGGTGTTTGGCTCAGAGGGCAGCAAACACTTTTATTACTATGCCATCGGCTGGGGTATGTACATCACGGAAATACCACAGATACACACACATTCATGTGAACTTCATCACAAAGACATGGTCGAACTGACTAACAGAATCACACATGCTGAAAAGGAAAACATCAGATCAGTTTCATTTGCCTTAAACGACCCGATTTGGCGTAATCTACAAACCCAGGAGAGTCAAATGAGGTTGTCCCACGGCAAGCATTAGCGCTGAGAGAAATCAGCCTCCTCCCTCAGCCATGACTGATGTGGCAGTGTCGTTGAAAAAGGGAGGAAAAGAAGACGTTTGTGCGTTACGGTCTGTGTGAGATGTTGGCAGATTAAAGGGCAGCGAGTCTTCAGTGGGTCATCGCTAATGATGCCGTCACTGTTATTAATTGCCCCGATTTCAGTTGTGCATATGGGATAATAGACAACATGTGCTCTCTCGCTCTTTCGAGAACAGTTTATAATCGGCCTTTTGTCTTTTTTTTCACATAAAATGACACTGCCAGCGCTACAAGGGGCCTTGAAGTAAATCAATACACACTTTTATTAGTACATGCAAAGTTGGCATCGTGATAACCAAAGGTGTTTTCCATTATTACATATGATAAAGTGTTGAATAAATAGACATGTTTATTTGTATCCATAGTTACACTGGTGATACGCTCAGTGTGGATGAAGAAAACAGGCTTTGTTAAACTTTAGTCATTACTTTAGATTGAAGTTTACTCCCTTTCTAAAAGCCTTTGGCACAGCCAGACGGCTCTTTATTTATGGTGGCACGAAACAGGCGGCTACAGTCCAAAAGTTCTTATTTTAGTTCCTACGACATAATATGAAAACTTCTACACTGGGTTTTACAACAAGGTATTTTTAGCTTCAACACGTTCCAGGTTTTTTCCCACAAACATTTGTCTTTTAGCACGTCATTCCTATGTAACAAAAACATATGGTGGGAGGGAGAAAGGGATTTGACAGTTCATGCTATATATAGTATATGCTGTGAATTATTACAGTTTAAAATAGCTGTTTTCTATTTGAATGTATTTTAAAATGTAATCTATTCCTGTGATGGCAAAGCTGAATTTTCAGTGTCGCATGATCCTTCAGAAGTCATTCAGATATGCTGATTTGGTGCTCAGTAAACATTTCTTATAATTGTTAATATTAAAAAAAGTTTGTTTAAAATAAAAATCTTTTACAGGGTAATTCCATGCAAATGTCAACGTTACCATGAAAAAAAAAAGGGGTTTACTATACGATAGCACTGATGTCAACATTTGGTGGTTCAAATACCCATGTGAGGTCTCTCTTAAGGTTTTTAAAGCATTTTTTAAATTATTTTTAATGCATAATTTTCCATAGTGTGGTAAGTGCTATTTTCAGGCTTGTCACATCCATAACAGTACATATTCCTCAAAAACAGACACATCAAAATTAAATTAAAGTAACAATTATATGTTCTGTGAAGAGCCATCGCTTTTCTGTTTGTTGGGTATTATTGTGTCTGGTTTGTGCATTTTAATTTGCAGAAATCTTACGAAGTATGTAGTCTGTCAAAAATGGTGTCTTTTTTTGTCACATCCATAACGCATGATTATTTCCCTATTTTAACATGGAAAACCCATGCATAGACTGATATTTTTTCTAATGTTTAGACTCTATCAACAAGGGTTTATGAAAATATAAACAGATGGTTTGGTATATTGGTAACACATACATTGTCTAAGAATTTATGTCACATCCATAATGCTGAATTTGCCCTATAACAAAGTAAAAGCTTGTAACTTTGAACATTTTAATGCATCCTTGCTGAATAATATTATTCATTAATTTATTTAATTTTTTTTTAAGTTGTAAAAATTAAGAATGTGAATTTAATAAATTATAAACCATATGTCTTACCATAGTTATTAGTTTGCATATTTGAGTTTTTCAATATTTTTAACCGTTTTTAGCATTTTGCAGATCTTTAAAATGATAAAGTCGTCCTCAAAGTTTTTTTTTATTTTTTTTATCAAATGTAAATAAATGTCCCTGTCACATTTTCTTGGTTAAATAAATATTACTGACACTATCAGAAAAAGATTGTGTAAGGAATGTTTATTACTTGCACTAAAGTTAAAGTAAATCTCCATATCTGTGACCAATATTTTCCTAGCTTTTATGACTGATGATCTGAAAAAATAGTCAAAAGTTAACTATTAAAAAAGAGCGTTATTTAAGGACTTCTTTATTGTTTTAAAGATCTGTAAAATGCTAAATTAGATTAAAAAATATTGAAAAACTCAAATTTACAAACTAATAAATGTGGCAACACATGGTTTATAATTTATTAAATAATGTTAATGTGCATTTTTTAAATATACTGTTTCACATTCTTAATTTATACAACTTTAAAAATAAAAAAATAAAAAATAAATAAATACAAATAAATTAATACTATTATTCAGCAAGGATGCATTAAAATGTTCAAAAGTGACGAGCTTTTACATTGTTATAAAAGTTTTCTATTATAAACAAACTGCACTGTTTTACTATTTTATATCAATTTTACATTTAAGCATTTTACATTTATTCCAAAATAATAACTATAATAATAACTAACTAATATATCTAATATAACTTACACTCTAAAAAATGCTGGGTTAAAAACAACCAACTTGGGTTATTTGGTAACCCAGCGCTGGACAAATATTGGACAGAACACATTTTATTTAAGTCAAGTATTGTTTAAAAATCGTTTAACAAGCATTTTAGTCATAAAAAAGTAACATTTGAAATCCGGTGAAGGGCTGCTGTTTGCTGGGGTAACTGCGAACTTCAGACCGCGGTCTTGCGTTTTACTCGTAGCTGAAAGATGCCGTGACATCATGCGAAGTGAGCGTTCCTGACGCAGCTGACTGACATCTCGTCATTATGTTGCGTTGCGTAAAATAATACAATTTACAGCACAGTAGAGGCATTATAAATTAAATAAAATGTATACAAACCTTTATTTTGCCGAAGAAGTGCACCAAATTGGCAGCGCTGAGAACCGATTTGGAGAACTCTCTCCTGTGGAGAACTCAAAAAGCTGGCGATCTGACTGTTACTCAGCAGCTGGGTTGTTTTGTCAGAGACAGGCTTAACCCAGCGGTTAGGTAGAAAAAAATAACCCAGTGTTAAAAATGACCCAGCAACTTAGTTACAGAAAAAAATATTAAAAATAACTAAATAAAATGACCCAACAAGTTTAACCCAGCATTTGGGTTAAAAAAAATAACCCAGCACCTGGGTAAAAATATTAAAAACAATCCAATAAAATGACCCAACAGGGTGAACCCAGCATTTGGGTTAACAAGATGACCCAGCATTTTTTAGAGTGTACTTTTTCATTCGTTTTCCCACTAACACCATTATATTGTGCATTCAGACTGATTCATAAATGCAAAATGTGCACAAACACACGAGGCGGGATTTATCGCATGAACCAATCACAGCCGATCATAACCAGTAGTATCCAATCATATCGCGATGGAGGCATTGTCTCCTCTCACGTGACTTTCTCCATTCGTTCTCAATTACCCCCCACCAAACTCACGGCATGCTTTATTGGGTCTGTTGAAACTTTATTTTTGTACTACGGATTTTTTTCTCATCCAATATTTTGAGGAGGCACTGCCTCCTTTGCCTCCTCAGAGCAAACACCTTTGCTACAGTGTGACAAATTAGTTATTAAAAGTTTGTATACAAGTCTGTGTAGAATAATTATACATGAATTAGAAAATAGTTTGAAGTACTTTTCAATTAATTGCACTTCTGAAACGTCCCTCTAAAACTGTTCACGTCTTTACTCAGGATGTCCTTTGGTCATATGTGTGGTGTCTATGACCTCGTCACTAAACAGCTACGGAGAGGTTGGCAAGTAAGTTACCATTGCAACACCATGGGTCATGACATAAACAGATGTCCAATTTGAAGAGAAAAGATGACTTAACTGGCATCATTTGCCCTGTTGCTTTGTCTTTCTCTGTATTAGTTGCTGGCTCTCTCTGAAGAATGGAGCGATTTGGGCATTTGTAGCCCCTGCTCTGTTTGTCATAATGGTAAGCAGCTGTTAATAAGATGTTTTAAATGCACTGCATTAGGTAACCATGAAAGAAACACTTGTAATATTATAATCTCTGCCGTCCAGGTGAACATTGGCATTTTGATAGCTGTGACACGAATCATATCCAGGATCAGCGCTGAGAACTATAAGGTTCACGGAGATGCCAATTCTGTGAAGTGAGTTTATCTCATAATTGTAATATCAGCCATCATGCGTTTGCTTTTTTTCCCACATGTGCGCGTTTGTCTTTCTAGGCTTACAACTAAAGCAGTGGCGGTGCTCCTGCCCATTCTGGGCATATCGTGGATTTTTGGGGTTCTGGCGGTGAACGACCACTCCCTGCTTTTCCAATACATGTTTGCAGTGTTTAACTCACTACAGGTCAGACATCACTACTATGTAACACAACAATTTGACCAGCAAACTGATTGATTTCCACTCAGTTGACAGCCTCCAAAGTCAATAGCGCATTTGCCAAACAAAGACAGCTTTAAAAAATATGGGACATAACAATGTTTGAAATGACTTTGGACCTGGACTGACTTGTAAGAGCTTTAGCAGATGTGAATTGACATTTCCACAGCATTTAGTGTTATCTGTTGTTTTTCTTTTATTTCTCAAAGGGGTTCTTCATATTCCTGTTTCACTGTCTGCTAAACTCTGAGGTAAGAGTGTGTTTGTGCAGCGGTGTCAGAAGTCTGTGCTTTATGTCGGGAAAATGTCTGACCTAGCAACAGCAAACTGATGTAAATAATAGAGTTAAAGTGTGATCGCCGTCTAGTGGTGATGAGTTGATACTGCATTTTGTGAATGCACTTACAGAGACGCAATGTCAAGCTATAACCAGTGTTGGGGAGTAAATAGTTGCATTTAAGGCTATTCAGTAATGTAATTTAAATAAATGTAACTGTAATCTGTTACAGTTACTGAGAAAAAAATGTGTAATTAAATTACAGTTACTTATGAAAATGTTAATGATTACAGAGAGTTAGGTGGGGTTACATCTGAATGTTTTCACACACAAACACACAGATTTAATTGATTTCATTCCAAAATTGTTTTGACTGCTCTAAAATATGAAACAATGTTTCAGGAGTTTAGAACACAGAATAGGACATAGTGTTTATTTGATAACTCTTTTATTTCCTATTTGGGTGTGTGTATATGCTTTATTTTTTATACTGTTTTTTTCTAAGGCATTGTTAGATGCCAGTGTTTTCTGTTATAGCTACGCAAAGATTTGATTTCAGAAATACAAACCCGATTCCAAAAAAGTTGGGACACTGTACAAATTGTGAATAAAATCTGAATGCAGTGATGTGGAAGTTCCAAATTTCAATATTTTATTCAGTATAGAACATAGATGACATGTCAAATGTTTAAACCGAGAAAATGTATCATTTTAAGGGAAAAATAAGTTGATTTTAAATTTCATGGCATCAACACATTTCAAAAAAGTTGGGACAAGGCCATGTTTACCACTGTGAGGCATCCCCTCTTCTTTTTACAACAGTCTGCAAATGTCTGGGGACTGAGGAGACAAGCTGCTCAAGTTTAGGAATAGGAATGTTGTCCCATTCTTGTCTAATACAGGCTTCTAGCTGCTCAACTGTCTTAGGTCTTCTTTGTCGCATCTTCCTCTTTATGATGCGCCAAATGTTTTCTATGGGTGAAAGATCTGGACTGCAGGCTGGCCATTTCAGTACCTGGATCCTTCTTCTACGCAGCCATGATGTTGTAACTGATGCAGTATGTAGTCTGGCATTGTCATGTTGGAAAATGCAAGGTCTTCCCTGAAAGAGACGACGTTTGGATGCGAGCATATGTTGTTCTAGAACTTGGATATACCTTTCAGCATTGATGGTGCCTTTCCAGATGTGTAAGCTGCCCATGCCACATGCACTCATGCAACCCCATACCATCAGAGATGCAGGTTTCTGAACTGAGCGCTGATAACAACTTGGGTTGTCCTTGTCCTCTTTAGTCCGGATGACATGGCGTCCCAGTTTTCCAAAAAGAACTTCAAATTTTGATTCGTCTGACCACAGAACAGTTTTCCACTTTGCCACAGTCCATTTTAAATGAACCTTGGCCCAGAGAAAACGCCTGCGCTTCTGGATCATGTTTAAATATGGCTTCTTTTTTGACCTATAAACTTTTAGCCAGCAACGGCGAATGGCACGGTGGATTGTGTTCAACGACAGTGTTTTCTGGAAGTATTCCTGAGCCCATATTGTGATTTCCATTATAGTAGCATTCCTGTTTGTCATGCAGTGCCGTCTAAGGGCCTGAAGATCACGGGCATCCAGTATGGTTTTCCGGCCTTGACCCTTACGCACAGAGATTGTTCCAGATTCTCTGAATCTGTGGATGATATTATGCACTGTAGATGGTAATGACTTCAAACTCTTTGCAATTTTTCGCTGAGAAACTCCTTTCTGATATTGCTCCACTATTTTTTGGCGCAGCATTGGGGAAATTGGTGATCCTCTGCCCATCTTGACCTCTAAGAGACACTGCCACTCTGAGAGGCTCTTTTTATTCACCTAATAAGTGGAAAATTGGTCCTCCAGCTGTTCCTTATATGTACATTTGACTTTTCCAGCCTCTTATTGCTACCTGTCCCAACTTTTTTGGAATGTGTAGCTGTCTTGAAATCCAAAATGAGCCAATATTTGGCCTGAAATTTCAAAATGTCTCACTTTCAGCATCTGATATGTTATCTATATTCTATTGTAAATAAAATATAAGTTCACGAGATTTGTAAATTATTGCATTCCTTTTTTATTCACAATTTGTACAGTGTCCCAACTTTTTTGGAATCGGGTTTGTAGTATCATAGCTATTAAACTATATCTTATCATTTTAAATCTGTATTTAACCTTAGAACAATCTGATTTCTGATTTTGTGGTGGCTGAGCCTTAAAATTAAATTATTATAATATTAATTCAAGTGGTGAAAGATTTTGAAAGTCTGACCATATTCAGTGTTGAGTACTACTGTAAATTTAACCCTGCCTGCTTTAAATGTTTGAAAGTGATTAACAGTTTCGAAAAATAGAAAAAAAAATGAAATTTACATTTGTGTCACAAAACCAGTCATAAGTGTCAATTTTTTTAAATTGAGGTTTATACATCATCTGAAAGCTGAATAAAAAAGCTTTCCATTGATGTATGGTTTGGATTAATTTAGGACAATATTTGGCCAAGACACAACTATTTGAAACAAAATCAAAATTTTGAGAAAATCGCCTTTAAAGTTGTCCTAATTAAGTTCTTAGCAATGCATATTACTAATCAAAAAATAAGTTTTGATATATTCACGGTAGGAAATTTACAGAATATCTTTATGGAACATGATCTTTACTTAATATCTTAATGATTTTTGGCATAAAAGAAAAATTGACAATTTTGACCCATACAGTGTATATTTGTCTATTGCTACAAATAGACCCATGCTACTTATGACTGGTTTTGTGTTCCAGGGTCACATTTAGAAAAGTAAACAAAAAGTAACTGTACTCAGTTACTTTTTAATAAAGTAATTGAAATAGTTACACTACTTATTACATTTTACATTTGTACTTGTAATCTGTAACCTATTACTTTTTTGAAGTAACCTTCCCAACACTATACTAGAGTATACTAAAGTATTACTGTCTGCTTTTGATATTAAAGCCATGCTGTTTGTTAACAGATTTGATGTCTTATTACTGCTCTTCAGGTGAGGGCTGCTTTCAAACACAAAACCAAAGTGTGGACTTTAACCAGCAGCTCAATCCGCAACATCAACGTCAAACCTTTCAACTCAGATATAGTGAGTAATTCCAGTTCTTTTCATTTTTGTTCATGAACAGTGAGCCCTACCCTGAAAATGAATGTTATTAATGTTTTTAATGAATTTAATGTAATGACACTTAACTGCATGTTATTTACAATTAAAATGTATTATATAGTTATATAGTTTAAATTTATATTAAATGCAGTTAGTTGAACTTAAGAGTGCTTTTTTGACCCAGTCAAGTGATACTTGAGTACATCTTTATATCTCATTTTATAATTACTTCTGTTGTCTTTGAAATATGGTTAACGTGAAGTGCTGAATGTACTGACAAGCATTGTACTGACAAGCATAAACTAAATAAATATAATTAAAAAGTAATGTTATTCCTAATGAAACTTGTGTCATGTATTTAAATATATTTGTAATTTGCAAATTAGAACATTTAAAAAAAAAAAAAAAAACTTTAATTATAATACAGCAGTATGCAAAAGTTTGGGAACCCCTTGCAGAATCTGTGAAAATGTGAATAATTTTACCAAAATAAGAGAGATCATACAAAATGCATGTTATTTTTTTAGTAAAGTCCTGAGTAAGATATTTTACATAAAATATGTTTACATATAGTCCACAAGTCAAGAAAATAGTTGAAATGATTAAAATAACCCCCTTTAAAACATCTGGCAGCCCTTGCTTCTTAATACTGTGTGTGGTTACCTGGATGACCTACAACTATTTTTTAAGGGGTTTTGTTGTTTCTTTGTTTTATTTTGTGATGGTTGTTCATGAGTCGCTTGTTTGTCCTGTACAGTTAAAATGACCGCTGTTCTTCAGAAAAATCCTTCAGGTCTTTTGCATATTTGAACCCAGCAGTGACTGTATGGTTTTGAGATCCATCTTTTCACACTGAGGACAACTGAAGGACTCAAACACAACTATTAAAAAAGGTTTAAACATTCACTGATGCTCTAGAAGAACACATGATGCATTAAAAGCCGGGGGGTTGAAAACTTTTGAACAGGATGAAGATGTCCACATTTTTTTTTATTTTGTTGAAATATAATTTTTTCTATTTAGTATTCCCCTCCAAAAGCAGCAGAAGATACGTGCATGTTTCCTGGAAGACAAATTAAGTACAATTTACCTTAATCTTCAAATTCAAAAAGTTTTCACCCCCAGCTCTTAATGCATCATATTTCCATCTGGAGCATCAGTGAATGTTTGAACCTTTTTAAATAGTTGTGTTTGAGTCCCTCAATTGTCCTCAGTGTGAAAAGATGGATCTCAAAATCATACAGTCACTGCTGGAAATTCAAATGCAAAAGATGCTGGAAAACTGAAGAATCTTGAGCTGGAGGATTTTTCTGAAGAACAGTGTTCAGTTTAACTGTTCAGAATAAACAAGGGACTCATGAACATCACAAAAGAAACAAAAAAATAACAGTCATAGATTATCCAGTACACATACAGTATAAAAAACCAAGGGTTCCAAAACTTTTAAAGAACATTATTTTATTAATTTCAGCAATTTTTTTTTTTGTCTTGTGGACTATATGTAAACATCTTTTATGTAAAATATCTTACTCAGGACAGTACTAAATAAAAAATAACATGCATTTTGTATGATCTCGCTTATTTTGTTAAAATTATTCACATTTTCACAGATTCTGCAAGGGGTTCCCAAACTTTCACATGCCACTGTATTAAATAACACACTACAGTTAAAATTATCATATATTTTACATGTTCTTTATTATGTTAATCAACACATTAAAATAAGTGGACTCTTATAACATATTTTAAACGGATAGTGAAAACATGAAAATTCTGTCATTAATTACTCACCGGCATGTCATTCCAAACTTGTAAGACCTTTGTTCATCTTCAGTACACAAATGAAAATATTTTTGATGAAATCCGAGAGCTTTCTGACCCTGCATAGACAGCAATGCAACTACCAAGGCCCAGAAAGGTAGTAAGGACATTGTTAAAATAGTCCATGTGACATCAGTGGTTAAACCGTAATGTTATGAAGCTACAAGAATACTTTCTGTGTGCAAAGAAAACAAAAACAACTTCATTCAACAATTTCTTCTCTTACATGTCAGTCTTCGACACGCGCTCACAACAGGGCCTCAAACATGTCAGTTGCGTTGCTGTCTGTGCAGAGTCAGAAAGTTCTCAGATTTCATCAAAAATATCTTACTTTGTGTTCAGAAGATGAACGAAGGTCTTACAGGTTTGGAATGACATGAGAGTGAGTAATTAATGACAGAATTTTCATTTTGGGGTAAACTATCCCTTTAAATGTACTTTACAATAAAACTTTTAATTTTACATTATTAAAAATGCACTTTTTAAAAGTGTACTTAAGTATGTTAAGAAATGTGTACACTCTATACTTAAGTAAGCTTGTATTTAAACACTATTACATTATTCATTTAATTACTATTACACATTTGTTTTTCACAAGTGTATTGGAACCCAAACCTGTATTAATCTGGTTTTCATTTGCAGATGAACGGCAACAAGGGCGGTGTGACTCCCACAAAGATGAACACATGGGACAAAAGCACCAACTCAGCCAACCGCATCGATTTGTCAGCAGTATAATGGCTTCTGGTCCAAAGAGAGCAAGAGGACAACAGCATAGCATTTCCTGTAGATGTGACTTTCTGACTTTCCAAATGATGAAATGGCTAAAAACACTTACAGCCAACTGTAGAATAGTTAACTCACAACACAAAGTTCTCTGATGTCACTTCCTCCTGCTGATGATCTCTCTAACACAAACATAGGATGAAGACACCCGGCCCATTTTTGGGATTAAGGAGAGTATGACTTCTTTTTGATCGTTTGCTCATAATGTGGTCTGCTGAGGAATCTGAATTCAAGCAAATACACTAACTCACACAGACAGGAGACTCTCCAGAGATTCAGTACCTGTACTGTATCAGTGTTTCCTTGCTTTCATTTTTTTGGACAACACACTAGCCCTGTGCTACATTTGGACCACTGTTTCGCTGTACCTTAAACAGAGGAATCATCAAGTACAAATCTGGAGTGTCTCAATGTTGAGTGTTGAGCGAAGCAACCGCTTCTATCAATTCCTGTCCATTTTCCCATCTGCTACGGCTTTGAATTTCGACCTGGAAGAGAAGTACAATACTGACTAAATTCTCTGGAGTTCTTCCTCATTATTGTGATGGTTTTTTGTTTTAATCTAGTATTGTAAATGGCACTTGTTTCAAACCAAATAGGGTACAAATGGGAAATGAATTCCTAGAACAATAAACATGGGACTTGTGTCTCTTTAAAACAGTAACTGAACACCTAATTGTACCCTATTCGTGCACAGTGTCAAATAGTTTTCTCATGATCTCATGATATGTATCAGTATGCATCAATTCGTAAATGTGGACACTTTAGTGATGTACATAAGCACAGAACTGATGCTAAATGCCTTAAAGCCAGTGTGTGACACACAGCCATACAGTGTCTGTAATTGTGCCGCTGTAGACGTATTTATTGGTACCACAAGTCAGTGTATTATTAATGTGTGACCATATACACTATATCTTTAAATTATTGTCGTCGTCATGTTCCAACAAGACTTTGATACTGCTTGAAAAATGATCTTATACAGTATCATAACACTGTCGTTATCAACATTATAGCTTAATCAGCTATTGTTTGTAGTTTATGAGTGGATGTCTCAGTGTTCGTGCTCTCTGCCAAGAACAAATTGCAGAAGGTACTTTGTTTTAGTATCAAGAGTTAAAGACAGTTTCTCCCAAATGAACATTTAAAGGCCAAGTGCACTTCTTGTCCGATTGATATTTAATTCACTATATTTGCGTCTTTAACACATTTGTCATGTTTTTCTTCATATAAGATTGGACTTAAACATTTTCAGATTACACTTGCTTCGAAGTATTAAATAGTGTAGTATGATCTCAGAACACACACACACACAAATGGCCATAGCAGTGTTTTGAGATGATGCTGTATATATAAATATAGCTACTTTTACAGAGGAAGTGCCTTAGCTCTACAAATTCCAGTAAAGAGTGTTGTTCTTAAGTGTATAAGGTGAGAAATCTTTCTGTGAAGTTTTTATTTGATTTATTCTGTGCTAATGCAAATGTTTGTTTTTTTTTCACAGTTCTTTTATGCGAAATAAAATTTCTATTTAAGTCTAAAAACTGTACTGTGATATGAGTTGTACATATTTGTAAGTCTTATATTGCTACGTAAATCTGTCATTTATAAGAGATCTGATTATTAAAGGATTAGTTCACTTCCGGAATAAAAATTCCCTGATGATTTACTCACCCCCATGTCATTCAAGATTTTCATGTCTTTCTTTCTTCAGTCGGAAAGAAATTAAGGTTTTTGAGGAAAACACTGCAGGATTTTTCTCCATATAGTGGACTTAAATGGAGATCATCGGGTCGAAGGTCCAAATCAAAGGGCTCTGCACAATCCCAACCAGAGTATGTGAGTGGAGTGGAGCGGCAACAATTTCCCCTTCGCGCTCCAAGCGTTCAATAATCACTCCGCTCCAGCTAATCATGACATTCTTTCTGATCTCAGTGATCCATCTATATGAAGCTAGCTGACTACATTTAACATGCAAGTTCTTGCTAAATATGCAGTTTTATTATGGGCTGTTGGCATGAATTGTACCCGTACTGAAGCGCTCTTGGAGCGAGTGAAATCCACCACGCTCCGGCTTTTAAAAAATCTCGCTCTGTTTAAAATCACACCACTCCGCTCATACTCTGATCCCAGCTGAGGAAGGATCTAGCAACATAATCTGTCTCTTTCTTTTCTTTCTTGCACTAGCTCTGCGATGCACGTTCACAACTTAACACATTAGGTAATCTCCTTGGAAAAGTCAACGCGTGGTTCTTCATCTGTGTACTTCGATTCAAAAAGGTAGTGTAGGGCGAAAACTCATTTTGTTTTCTCCTCCAACTTCGAAGCGTCGTTGTTTTATGCTTTTTTGTAAAGGGCATTTGACTTTCTTTGCATGTTCGCTGTGTAAACACAGGGTCGGTACTTCCTCCTACGTCATGCGCGACCTTTTAAACGTGAATATGGCCACGTAACGTTACGCACTGCAGCTAAATTCGGCTGTCAGTTCACCTTTTACTCCTTAATCGCGTTCTGTACACACATAATTCACAAAAATACGGGAGTGACAACCGCATTTGACAACCGAATTAACTCCCGAACAATAGTTTACTGAAATTCTTTGTTGTGTACCGAACTGAACAGAACAACTAGTTGTTAATGACGTATTTAAACGCGCATCAGAAATATGTCTTCGTCTGTATGTGAGATGCAAGAAAATAACAGTGAAAGAAGCACATTTTGACAAGGGGCTAGGTGCGCTCACGAGCCCTGCAGTAAAGTGTCAGTGTTACCAGATCTTGACAGAAAAAAAAACAACAAACATGGACTAGCACAAAAAAACCCCAATAAAACACCCAAATGCTTTATGTTTTATAACGCCAATAAATAAATAAATACATTTATAAAATATTTTTAAAAAATTATATCTGCAACAGACCACTTTATTACCTCCATAAAGTGCCTAACTTCACAAGCTAAGACCAAACAACATGCCTAAAAACGCTTGTAAATATGAGGACATGGCAACACTGCAAAACAGCGCTCTCTGAAGCAGCTTCCCGAGCATAAACAGAACACAGCAGACTATTAGTGGTAGTTTAGTTAAAATCGACGGACAAAAGGAGTCTTTAGCCAAAAATGGCAGATACTTAACCACTAAATTCTTATTCACTCCGGCAAGTCCCCAAAATGTTGCTAAATGGTTAGTATGCTTGCCGGAGTGAATAAGAATGCGGGAGTGACTGCGGTTCCACACACACGGAACGGTAATATACTGGACTTACTCCCGCATTTAAATACTGTTGTCTCTCCTAAAACTTTCAGTGTGTACGTAGTGTATGTGAACAAAGACTTTGACCTTAAATCAAGCTAGTCCCAGACCAGCATTTGTTGTTAAAAAAATATAGTTTTTATTTTTTTTTAGAAGATGAACGATCGTTTTGCTATATAAGACCCTTATTCCTTGGATGGGATTGCGTAGAGCACGTTGAAGCTTCATTGAAACTGCAATTTGGACGTTCAACCCGTTGGCTCCCATTGAAGTCCACTGTAGAGGGTTTGCAATTACGCACGATTTGGTTAGTTACCCGGATGAGGGGCCATATCGACGATACTCGGATGTAAACAACAGCATGGATTGCACCATAAATATACTACTGAATACATTGTTCTGCTAATTTATGCTGTCTATGGAAAAAAAACGTGTGGAAGCTGCTAAATCATATAGAGAAGGACTTAGTAAGCAGGAAAGGTTGCAATATTTTGTGTGGTAAAGATACATACAAGCAGTATTAATTAGAATATTAGCCTAATATTTCACCTACCTGACCAGAAATGATAAGAACAAACAGAAATGTTGTCAAGATTCTTGCCTTGGAAATCCTGGTTCAGTTTGGCCAACCACAAACGCCTTTAGTTCCTCAAACAGTTTTTTGCAGTCTTCTCCTTGATTTATTATAACATTTGGCAGTGTATAGTACTCCGAATGTTTTTCCTGGTCCGACCAATTAGTATAATCTAAAACATGACAATGATTGACCATTTTCAGCAGTAATAATCAGCAAAATATGTGAGTTTCAGTGCCGCCTATATGGCCGATTCACGAGCAAGGACCACACCTCAACAAAATATGATAATCAATGGTTTATTGCTCAGAACATTAGGGAAGAGTAGGAAGAGGATAAAAAGGTAAGCAGATAGGAAGATGGTCAGGTTGATCTGGGTGTCTGGGATTCATGGCCAGGAGAGACTCAGGGTGGGGGTATCATCTCGTTTGTATATTTAGGCCAGAAGATTAGGACCCCCCGATTCAACCTGAAAGGAGAAAATGAGCTTAGCTGATTAGATAAGAAGGGGAGGGAAGGGAGGGTTCGAGAAAAAGAGTCAAACAGCACAGTATGAGGCAGCCCGTTATATGAAGGATTCAGGAAGTGAGGTAATTTGTAGAGGCGTGGCCCTGCTCCCGAACCTTTGTTAACTAATTAACTCCATTTGATGAGATGTAGTGAAAACACTCTACAAGGTTTGAAGGTCCAAATTGCAGTTTCAATGCAGCATCAAAGCTACAAGATCCCAGCCGAGGAATAAGGGTTTTATCTAGCAAAATGGTTGATCTTTTTTTTTTTAAAAAAAATAAAAACGTACATACTTTTTAACCACAAATGCTCCAAGATGCATGTCCGCAACTTCACGCATTATATAATCACACTGGAAAGGTCAAGCGCGGTTAGTTCCTTGTCTGTGTACTCCGGTTCAAAAAGGTAGGGTATGGCAAAAAACTCCAACTTCATAATCGCCCAACATAGTTTTTACCTTTTTTTGTAAAGGGCGTTTGACTTTTTTTGCATGTTTGCTTTGTAAACACTAGGTCTTGTAATGCCTTAAAGGGATAGTTCACCCAAAAATGAAAACATGATGTTTATCTGCTTACCCCCAGGGCATCCAAGATGTAGGTGACTTTGTTTCTTCAGTAGAACACAAACAAAGATTTTTAACTCAAACTGTTGCTGTCTGTCAGTCATATAATGGCAGTCAATGGCTGTACAAGCACTCAGGACAGTAGGACATAGCGGTGAATCAGAGGTAAAAAAAAAATGATATAAATACTGTTTATATACTGTTTATGCTCAAAGATTTGGTAGCTATGACTGCCATTATATGACTGACAGACTGCAACGGTTTGAGTTAAAAATCTTCGTTTGTGTTCTACTGAAGAAACAAAGTCACCTACATCTTGGATGCCCTGGTGGTAAGCAGATAAACATAAAATTTTCATTTTTGGGTGAACTATCCCTTTAAGTCAAGCTAGAGAAGCATTTGTGCTATTGTGGTTAAAAGCAAGGTATATAATTTTTTATTAGAATCGACCGATGTATCGGTTTTGCCGGTTTTAATCGGCACCGATAGTTGATTGCCGGAACTATCGGTTATCGGCAAAAATCCATGCCGATAGTTTTTTCCGGGTTGAGTCCGTTGCTGGAGCAGCTGAGAAGCTCGTCATTATACAGCAAAGTCCCTATCCACAAGTTTCCTACGCCCCATGAGGCCTTGCGTCAAAAGTGGGAGTGTCTTCCGGTTCAAAGTAAACAAGCGGAACCTGACACTCATTCATTCAACAGTTCACAGGAGTGACGGGCAAATGAAGCTGAAGCACCGAGACTTTCCTCTGACTGTTTCGGGAAAAGATTCAAAGCTTCGAGAGTGTCGAAAACAGCGCGATCTGGTGGTTAGTAAGAAATAAAGCAGCCAAAAAACTAAAGCTACGTCGAGCGTTTTTCTCAATTTCCATAGATCGATCCATGTTATATGCACAAATAAAAGCTTAAACGTGTGTGTGTTTCTTTGTTGAATAAATTCATTTACCCATTGAACAGTGCCATTAAATGCCACTACGAATTATCAGTATGATGTGATAGAAGAATAATGTACACATATATTAATTTCATATGGCATATATTTAATTTTCCTGAAATAATTTGTATTCTTCATATTACTTGTATGACTGTGTATTTAAAAATGTAATTATTAAATAGTTCCCAATGAAAATGTACTCCCAAAGTCAGATCTGGGGGCTGAACATTAGGACACGCAAAGTGAATCGCGCACATGACTGGACAGAAAGTGAGGCTTTTACGAAAGGGATTTCTACGTTAACAAGCCTCGAATCGAGGCTTCATCTGGCATGCCCTTTAAAACAAGCTCTGATGTCTTGGTTCAAATGTCATTTCACTAGTTGACAGTCATTCAATATTTAGCGATCCAAACTTGCTGATGATGTGGGAACACAAATTCGAAAAGCATATGTTGTCCATAAGAACGTAATGGCATCTCTCATAAAGATGTGCATCTTTACAAAGTAAACAATGGTCTAAAAAACACTTAGCCTCTTCGCTAATTAGCACTCAAAATACTATAGGTATACTACGTCCGCCACCTCACCGGAAGTTGGACCCACGTTCTTTTTTACAGAAGCGCCCCCCGGAAACTTGTGGATAGTCTTTGTTATACAGCACGAGAGCGGCCTCTAGTGGCGGAAATCACTGACAGCGCGTGCCGTTTGTTTAGACACGTGACACTGCGCTGCACAAAGCCGGACACTTCAAAGGCGGATTTAAAACATCAACAACCAAACGGGGTGTACAGTATACCGTAGTGCGTGTTTTCATGTCATTACTAAACAGTGAATTTGTTGACTAGATGCTGCATTAGTGGAGAAAGGACAGCAGAATACTTTTGCCCGTTTGGTGATCAAATAAAGTCTTGTAGACCCTGGCTTGAATTGAATGTGACGCGTCCAGTGTGTGTGATACGGGATAGCTATGAGTTCTTTTGCTGCACCTTTGTCCGTTGTGTGACATATTTTTATATTTTGATTAGAAAACCACAAATGTTAGTAGAGCACTATTTATTTTCCGTTCAGTATCCATTTTAAAAACTATCAGTCGATTAATCGGTATGGGCCAGTGTGGTCCAACCTAGTTATCGGTATCGGTAAAATCCAGTATCGGTCGACCTCTAATTTTTATTGTTGAATGAAAATGACCGATCGTTTTGCTAGATAAGACCCTTATTCCTCAGCTGGGATCATGAAGAGCCATGTGAATCTGCACTGAAATGGACATTAATTTTTCTCGATTGAAGAAAGAAAGACGTGAACATCTTGGATGACATGGACAGTGAGACATCCAAACTGTACCCATGCTGACTATCTTCACAGGTAAAATAAGAACTGATGATTTGCAATGTCTTTGCCATCCATTACATTTTTAATGAAAGTCACTATGTAATATGCCCTGTACAGCTCTCTTTTGAATAAAATTGTCAGTAGAATGAAAAACAAACAGACAGGCTGGACTGAACATCAGTCTCATTACGTTTTACTACTTTTTTTGCCAAGACAGGACTGGAGAGAATGACGCTTGCTTTTGAGGAAGTGTCATCATGGCTCAGAGTTAGTGATACACATTTAAAACCTCTTACATGCTTAATGTCTCATACTTTTGGCAGATAAAAGCGTGACTGGGTGGAGTCCAGATGAGGTACAAAAGCAGATTATGCAGATTCATTGATTACATTCACTGTAAATGACAGATGAAGCTCCCAGGCGGCTTTTTCAAATATAATTTTTAAGGAGTGCAGCTTTATCATCTACACGTGTTTTATAGGCAGAAATGGAGTAGATTATGAATACTGATCTACCTGTATCATATCGTCAGGTTTGGGGTGGAGGTGTTTTTATGCCAAACGTTCAATTTAATATTATGAATGATATAATAACCCAGGCAGAGTGCTCTCATAATGCTCTTATTCATTCAGGACAATGAATAGGGTGATGCAAACCGTATGTGGCATCCAAAAGAGAAGACAATGACCAAGACTCCTTAATGCGATTTACTGAAAAACAACATGGAAAATGGTTCCTGATCCTAAAGTGGACCATTCGGGATTACTGCCTATTTTTTATTAACTCCTTATGGACTAAATTTCCTGTTACATGAACGAGGAAGGAAAGATGCCATCAGTCTAATTCCTTCCAATTAAAATAAAAGGCAGAGTGAAAATGATTAAAAACTACATTTTTGACTAGTTACATATCTCACAAACCTATATAGGGCTTGTCTGCCCTGTCATTTAAATAGGCTTTAGCAACAATACCATTATCTTAATCATAAATCTTATCTCAGTAATGAATCTGATAAATCACACATATCAGACAACTTTTCATTAGCTAGTCCATGTTCATCTATCAAAACTTAATGTATGTATTATATATATATATTTAGTTTTTTTTTTTTTTTTACATTTACTGACTAGTGTGTACATTACCACAAGAGGGCAATGTTTTCATGTTTAAATGTCCTGTAGTTACTTAATGCAAAGAGGGAAACTGCAGTTTGGTCTACACTCCTGCTTCACAGGCAGTTGTGCTTGTTATGTTATTATATGATTTCATTGTTTGGTATCACTTGAGGGCAGCTTGATGATGTTAGCTTCATAAAATCTTCCGACTTTATCTTCTGTGATGTTAATGTGTAACTTTCTAAATAGCAGACAGACAATATAACTTAACATAACAAGTATGGCCAGATTATGTATTATTTATTATGATGTACTTACATACATACAATACAAGTCAAACGTTTTTGAACAGTAAAAATTTTAGTCTCTTCTGCTGACCAAGCCTGCATTTATTTGATCCAAAGTACAGCAAAAACAGTAAAATTCTGAAATATTTTTACTATGTAAAATAACTGCTTTCTATTTTAATATATTTTAAAATGTAATTTATTCCTGTGATCAAAGCTAAATTTTCTGCATCATCACGCCAGTCACATGATCCTTTTAGAAATCATTCTAATATGCTGATTTGCTATTCAAGAAACATTTATTATTATTATTACTAGCAATATTTAAAACAGTTGAATACATTTTGTTCAAGATTCTTTGATTAATAAGATGCAAAGATCAGCATTTATCTGAAATAAAAAGCGTTTGTAATGTTATACACACAAGTCGGTATAATTTATTTATTTATGGAAAGAAATGATAGAAATTAATTTTATTTAGCAAGGATGCTTCAAATTGATCAAAAGTGATTAGAAAGACATTTAGAATGTTACAAAAGACTTACATTTTAAATGGTGTTCTTCTGAGCTGTTTTCAACATATAATAATAATAATAATAATAAATGTTTTTGTTTGTGTGTTTGTTTGTTTTTTTGAACAGCAATTTAGAATATTAGAATGATTTCTGAAGGATCATGTGACTGGAGCAATGACGCTAAAAATTCAGCTTTGAAATCACAGGAATAAATTACATTTTATTAAAGTGTATTCAAATAGAAAACAGTTATTTTAAATAGTAAAAATATTTCACAATTTTACTGTTTTTGCTGTCTTGGTACTCTTGGTGAGCATAAGACTTTTGAAAAAGTAATCATTCCCAGTATTTGACCAATAGTGTATATTTGTTCAAACTGTCCACATACAGTACTAAAAACAAGGCAACATCAGCAGTTCATGAGGGTTAACATTTTGTAGACAGAGCGGTAGTGCGCATGCGTGTAATGAACACGCCAGTTCAAGCTTTGTTTGGAAAGTGACGACCAAAACAGCGCAGTATACAACAACCCGAGGCGTCACCGACCAAGTTTGTTTCTGACAGTTTCCAAATCTAATTTAGTACGCTTGGTGACATACTTTTCGAACAACATTGTTTTAATATAGTACGATCAAGATGACAGTGACTTGGTTTTTATTAACAAGTAGGTAGCGAATACCGATCATGACCGAAGTGTCAGATTGTTTGGGTGCAAAGCAGCGGATGGGAAGCGATAGACGGGTCCAGTTGTCCTGTGCTGGGCGCACACACGGATTTCTCACACCTTGAACTCACCTGTGGATTTACTGAGCAGATTTAAACTCTATACGCGATGGAAAGCGTTGGAAAATTCGAGTTCAACAGGAAGGACTTGATAGGACACGGCGCTTTTGCTGTGGTGTTCAAAGGAAGGCATAAACAGGTAACGCTAAGATGTACATTTCGCAATGTTGATGCCTGTTAAACTGTACATTGTGGCTTTTTACATGTGAATAATTACTTTACACCAATGTCAGAACGTAAATCGATTCTTTATTCACAGAAACATGATTATGAAGTGGCGGTGAAGTGCATTAACAAGAAAAATCTCGCCAAATCACAGTCGCTCCTAGGAAAAGAAATTAGGATATTAAAGGTGAGTTGCCTAGTTACATTTTAAAGTTTGCTTGCTATACTTTTAATACTTTTTTTAGTTATTTATTTATTTACCTAAGAAATATAGTAAACATTGCGAAATCAGACTGGCGACGTCATTTGAGTGTTTCTCGCCAAAGTTATCTGAAAGGCTTAAGTTATACACGGGCCAAACAACGTTAAGCTGTTGTTAGCAAATATCATCACCTCCTCATAGATGACTTCTAATATAGTGAATGTGTGTTTGTGTTTTCGCCAGGAGCTGAAACATGAGAACATTGTCAGTTTACTGGACTTTCAGGTATTTAAGTACTAATTGTTTGCTTGGGCGAATTTATATGTGTAGGCCAACTGTGTTATTTAAAGTGGTTTCTACTCTATTAAAACACAGAGCTTTTTCCATGTTGCTAAAGATATTTATAACTTGAATATGGCATGGCTCAGTGTTGATATTATGGCAGTTCCCTTCATCTGATTGGTTAAACGTTAAGCACCGCCCCTAACGTCACGCACTGTGGGCAATTTGTCAGCAGTTTTAGCCACGGTGTATGGATGTGGTCTATATATGACTCACCCAGAGTAATGATTTCAGGTTGCATCCTCTTGCGTCAGAAACAGTTGAATCCTTATCTGACATCTCCGTGATTTCAAGCTGTATGGGAGGGACAGAAATTTGATTATCTCAAATATCTCTTGTGGATAAAGTACTAAAAGTAAGCAGGCAAGAAACAATGGCAGCCATGGCAGATGTCTATATGCCTATTGAAGTATTCATCTGACACCTGTGCATGCATTAGGCAGCACCTGCCAGCTCAGCACACCCTTTTAACTGCCTGTCTCTAACATTTGCATACAGGACAGACGTTGTCTGATGTAGGATACCCTTATCAATGTATCTTAATGAATAGAGGACAGGACTGCAGCCAGTCAGGTTGATCTGATGACAGGTGGTTGTCTCAGGTGTGGAGAGATTAAAAAACACAAAACAGTGTGTTACACATTCAATCCTGCGGTATTTTGCCCTTGAACAAGTATGACAGGTTTACCAGAAGACTATATCACATATAACATTCTTTGTCTTTTTCTATAATTTATAATATATAATTTTATTTAATGATTTATTAAATTGTGTATGTATATATATATACATACATACAATTTATAATATATATGTCATTACTTTAATCACATAAAATTCTTCTTCTATAATGTAAAATATATAATTATTAAATTTAATATATCTATCTATCTAGCTATATATATATATATATATATACGTATGTATATATATGTATATATATATGTGTATATATACATATATATATGAATAAAAAAAAGCATAACCATATTTAACCAATTTAAGTCTTATTCTTCTGTAATTTATAATATGTACTTTTATTTAATGATATATTCACTTAAATATTAAATTAAATGTATAAATCAAATATATAAATAAATATATTAATTAATTATATAAATAAAATATCCATATATATTAAATACACATATGTTAAATAGTGTGTGTGTGTGTGTGTGTGTGTGTATATATATATATATAATATTGTTGTATATTATATATAAATGTGTGTGTATTCAATAAATTGTATTTGTGTATGTATATATATTTGTATATGTGAAAGAAATAATTACATAGAAAATCAAAATGAAACACTTATGACAAAATAATACCTGTATGTCATTGACCGACAAAAGGATGAACGTTAATGTTTAGTTAAATTATTGAAATATTAACTTAATTTTAGTGGGTGCTTAAAGTAAATATATCATAGTTCAGGGGGGTTTGGCTGACACAAAAGTTTGAATCTCAATTCGTGTACAATTAAAATAAATTGTTAATGAAATTAATCTTTTGTTAATGTGTATTCAGTGTAACAGCATTATTTCACTGATTTCAAGATGTTTTTTTAAATGGTAACTTTTAACTGAATTGCTGTCAGATGAACCGCAGTGCATAGTTAGTCAAACGTCTCACCACAATATCCCTAGAGAATGACCTGACAGTGAATGCACACGAATAATTCATGCTCACTCCATCATGCTTCACGCACTGTTAGAACCGACACTGGTGCATTTGATACTACACAAGCCTGCAATTATAGGATCACCCCCTTTACCTGGCTCCAATATCAGTCTAATTTACATCTGGCCAGCACTACAATATTTGTCATAGGTTTGTTCACCAGGGTCAATCGGCTGCTCAGCAGACAGCTGCCAAGCAGTGGGTTCACCTGACGGCATAATGTGCACAGGTGGCTGGCTGCTGTCCTGTGTGAAAGCTCAACGATTCCACAAGAAATAACACCTAGCTATGCTTAGTCAGTGAAACCCAACTCTCTTCCCCCATCGTGCACTCACGGAAACCTTTCACTTTGTTTCGCTGTGTTGTTTTAGTCTTTCTTTGTTGTGAAACTCCTATGAGCTAATGGCTCATAATGTTTTGACACACGTCTCCAGGGCCTGGTAAATATGTCTAGAGAAGATAAATGAAGTGTATTTTGCCCTGTGTGTGGTCTATAGCCTTGGGCAGGGTTTACTTAGTTTATTTTGTATTACTGCTGATGGCCTGGTTTCATTTCTTAAGCGTTCTGCACACACACACACACGCACGCACGCACGCACGCACGCACGCACGCACGCACGCACGCACGCACGCACACACAAACATGGGAAGCTTAACGTTAAGCCTTTTTCCACAATGATTGTCTTATACAATTAGCTGTTACACAACTTTGAAGTCATAAAGGGGTTGTTGTGTTTTATGAAACAAGTTTTTTTGCTTGTGTAATATGCTGTTTAAACACACATGCTCACGAAGTACACTCTGTCACGCCGGCCGGCTGCTGATCTGTGTGTCAGTCAGCTGTGGGTAATGACACCTCCTGCTTCTGTCCTGACTGTGGCAACACACAGGGCCTGCATGGAACTAGGCCAAATGGGATTTTTGCTGCACAACAAGTGGGCCATGTAAATACCTCTTTCAAACTGGTCTCTGTGGCACTTGCCCTGTGTGTGGACGTATTGATCTGCTCCATTGAACCTTTCTGGAACAGAATTTCTACAGTAGATTTCATGGACACGAAGGGGTAACTACCCACCTAGAATCCACATTGGATTTGATTATGCAGGCTAGAGGTCAAAGGCGTTTTTGAGATGGTTTTCCCTAGTGCCTATTTCACATTAAGAGCCACTCAATATTGTTGATTTGGTCACTAATTATTTTGCACTGTATGCATTAGCAATGAAGCATAACTTCAGCTTTCAAACTTGTTTAATGTATGGACGGTGGTTTGAAATGCAGCCAAATAAATATTATTACTAAATGATGACAGTAGGATGGACATCCACATGATTCCTTGATAGTAATAATAATTAGCAGTACTAACAACAGTGATCAAAAACTTTTATTATTATTATTATTAATAATATGTATAGTAATTAAATTATTATGAAGTATTTGTAATTATTTTATATAAGTATAATATTTATTTATTGTAAAATATTATAATTAGCAATATTTAATTATGAATTAATCCTCATTTTAAATTCATATTTTCATATTTATTTATGTAAAGGTTATTGCAATTTTTAGAGCTTTTTATAAGAGGTTAATTTTATAATTTGTAATAATAATCATATCAATAATACCAGTGATAAGAATTATTATTATTATTATTATTATTATTTTTATTATTATGCAAATTGATTTATTTAGTATTTATTATTTGTAATTGTTTTTAAATAAATATAATATTTATTTTAAAATAAATATTATAATTGGTAATATTTTTATTGTTATTAATTAGTTCTCCTTTTACATTCATATTATTATCATATTTATTTTTGTAAAGGTTATAGTAATACATTTATAGAACTTTTTGTAAGTAGTTGATTTTATAATTAGTAATAATAATAATCATAACAGGGATAAGAATTATTATTATAGTTATGTAAATTAATTAAATTATTATTAATTATGTGTAATTGGTTTTGAATAAGTATAATATTTGTTTATTTTCAGATGAATGTTATTATAATATTAATGTTTTTCTTGTTATTAATACTCATTTTAAATTCATGTTTTTATAATATTTATTTTTGTAAAGGTTATTGTAATTAATTTATAGAATGTTTTATAAGTAATGCATTTTGTAATTAGTAATAATAATAATCATATTTATAATTAACTGTAATTAATTAATAATAAGTTGTAATTATTATTATTATTATTATATAAATACATTTAAATTATTTGTAGCTGTTTTCAAGTAAGTATAATTTTATTTTAAAATAAATATGTATTGTAATTAATTTATTGAAGTAATTTTATTATTAGTAATAATAATCATATTTACAACAACAACATAATAATAATAATAATAATTAATAATAATAATTACTATTATTATGTACATTAATTTAATTATTAGAAATTATTTGTAATTATTTTTAAATAAGTATATTTATTTATTTTAAAATGAATATTATAATTAGTATTTTTGTTGTTATTAATTAATTCTTATTTTAAATTCATATTATTACCATATTTATTTTTTAAAGGTTATTGTTATTAATTGTTATAGAACTTTTATAAGTAATTAATTTAGTAATAATAATAATAATAATCATTATTATTATTATTATTATTATTATTATTCTTATATTGTTTGGACTTTACATATGAAATACAGTAATTAGGCTTTAGGTTTTATTTTTAGCTTCAACAGTCTGTGTGAACCCAACAGAACAAAACAACACATACAAAAACAAATACAAATTTGCATTACATTTTTCTTGCCATCAAAGTTTTCACAAGACACAGAAAATAAAAATAAATAAATAAATAATAAATAACTCCAACACACACTGAAACATTTCTGCACCTGAAAGAGTGTATAAAATACAACCTGCTGTGAAATTCATGCACACAGTCTGATTTGTATTGCTTGTGAGCTCACGTGTTAATAACAGACTATTCATAGAAAGCTGAGGTAATTGTAGGCTTTGTATGTTGAGTCAGTGTGACTCACTAACATCTGTTGTGAGTCAAGCCCGAAGTCTGTCCTGATCTAGACAATGAAGAGTTCGTGCCATGGCTGTCATGTGGCACGTTGCTGGGTGTTTCTTTCATGTAATAAATTGTACATGTTTAATAGTGCGTCACATGTTTCTGTTTGCAGGAGATATCGGGATGTGTCTATCTTGTCATGGAGGTGAGTCCAGATGACATGCTGCACCTATCACATACCCACTGTAAACCTCAAAATAGACTTGGTGTGAAGTGAAGAAAAAAAATCAGAGGTCAAATATCACCTCCCTTTGCAGGATGTCCTTTATGCTAAGCTTAATTCACACTTCTCTGTTATTATTGTCAGCATAAAGCCATTTGAAGCCCTGGTGTTATTATGATTACTCCTTCTTTTCATGAGAGTTTGTTTTGTGTTGACTGTACACTTACAGTGCTTGCCTGTCTTCTCTTACAGTACTGCAATGGAGGAGACCTAGCCGAGTATTTACACTGTAAGTACACTGGCCTCATTTCAACATGTCACCTGTTCTTCACCATTACATAAGCCACTGATTATTACAAATTTGCAATGGGTACAAGTGAGGTGTATACTTGTTCCATGTTATTATACCTTTTTGGTCTGTTTTTACAGAGATATTTTAGTGCAGATTTTTTCTTAATAGAGTCTTTGAACAGACTTAAGAGCAACACAGAAACTAACACAATAAAGATCTGAAACTGTATGCAGTTGTTGACAAATTGAGATGGATCAAAATTCTGGCTAATACAAATAATTACTTTAATTTCATGGTTAATATTAAAATTATATGTTATTTTATCTAGATATATAAAACATATGTGCACTGAACAGCTTAAAAACATAACATATTTAGTAGTTTTATAAGTAATACATTTTGTAATTAGTAAGTAGTCCTACTAAACAGTAGGACATCCACACTATAATAATAATAATAAACAGTGGTAAGAAATGAATATTTTGAATATGAAAATAATTTATAATTATTTATTTAATATTTTTATAATTGTATATTATATATTTAGTATATATTTATTTATAATTTATGAATTATAAAATTATTCTATTATTATTTTTATTTGTTTAAATAAGTATAATATTTATTTATTTATTTTAAAATAAATATTATCATAATTGGTCATATTATTGTTTTTAGTTAATACGCATTTTTAGTTAATACGTTAATTTCATATTATTATAGTCTTTCTAAAGATTATTGTAGTTAATTTATAGAATGTTTTATAAATCCTTTATTTCATAATTAGTAATAATAATAATGATAATAATAATAATTATTATTATTTATAATTATTTAATTTAAGATTTTTATAATTGTATATATTTTTTAGAATTTAAGAATTACAAAATCATTAATTATTTGTAGTTATTTTACATAAGTATAATGTTTATTTATTTTAAAATAAGTATTATTATAATTAGTAATATTTTTATTGTTTTTAGTTAATACGCATTTTAAATTCATATGATTATCATAATTATTTTTCTAAAGATTATTGTAGTTAATTTATAGAATGTTTTATAAATGCTTTATTTTTTTATTAGTAGTAATAATAATAATAATAATAAGCAGTGGTAATAATTATTAATATTTTTATAATTATTTAGTTCATAATTTAATATTTTTATTATTGTATATATTTTTTAGTATTTAAGAATTACAAAATTATTTAATTAATATTAATTATTTGTAGTTATTTTAAATAAGTACAATATTTATTTTAAAATAAGTATTATTATAATTAGTAATATTTTTATTGTTTTTAGTCAGTACTCATTTTAAATTCATATTATTATGATAATTATTTTTCTAAAGATTATTGTAATTAATTTATAATACGTTTTATAATTTTATTTTATAATTAGTAATAATAATCAATTATTATTATTATTATTATTATTTATTTTTTTATTAGTAGTAATAATAATAATAATAATAAGCAGTGGTAATAATTATTAATATTTTTATAATTATTTAGTTCATAATTTAATATTTTTATTATTGTATATATTTTTTAGCATTTAAGAATTACAAAATTATTTAATTAATATTAATTATTTGTAGTTATTTTAAATAAGTATAATATTTATTTTAAAATAAGTATTATTATAATTAGTAATATTTTTATTGTTTTTAGTCAGTACTCATTTTAAATTCATATTATTATGATAATTATTTTTCTAAAGATTATTGTAATTAATTTATAATACGTTTTATAATTTTATTTTATAATTAGTAATAATAATCAATTATTATTATTATTATTATTATTATTATTATGTAGTTTTATGCAGTTGTTGACAAATTGAGATATATCAAGAATTAAAATACTGGCTATTGCTAATAACTAACCTAACCCTTAATTTTAAAATTGTGTGTTGATTTATCTAAATATATAAAAAAAATGATATTATAATATTATATTAATTGTTTATTTAAAACAGTGTTATTAATAACCTAAATCATTAGTTTATCTGAATGTAGAAATATTGGAGGTATATATATAATCCAATATTATATCCTATATCCAGTATTTTTTTTTCTTTTTCATTTCATAGTCATTAGTCATTTTAGTGCTTCAGTTTTTTTTTTTTTTTTTAACCAAATGTTTTTGATAGATTTAGTGAACGATAATAACCATGTTCGATATGTTGTGCATCCATATCCTTTTTAGAAATCTAAATGTTCTATATCTTCAAAATTTAGCCTATTAGGATGATCCAATAAAATTAAAATTTTAGCATTGTTTATTATAAACATCTTGTTTATTCACAAAAGCATAAAGTTTGCATAACAAAGATTGATTGTTGACAGAAGTGTAGGATTTTAGTCTGTTTCTCGAATGTTGAAGCCTTGAACTTGCTTTGGTCTTGGACTCGCTCTTGAAACTGCAGAGACGTATTCACCAAACAAACAACTTGCGTGATCTTTCCTCAGAAAGATAATTCAGGACCTCTGAGAATAGCTCGTTTTACGCATGTGCTGCCACAAATAGAGCCCCTTTGGAAGTGGTCTCATCCGCAAAGACACTTCTTCGGGGTTAAAATACACCTTCATCTAACCACAAAGTTTCCAGCATGGCTATATTTACCATGTTTGCATTGACCGCTCTGTTTTAAGCTGTCAGACTTTGTAGCGTTGTAAGGTCCCATGCCAGCCTCATTAGGGGTCATGTTTGCCTTCACCCACTCACCTCTTGCCACAGACTCACTGGCACAGAACCAAAATCCCCCGCTGAAACTCAAGCCACAGCCTGACCTCATCCACCTGTCAGTCTGTTATCTGGCCTGTCCTGCAGTGGAAAAACATGGGGGCTAAAAATAAGACTTCATGAAACAAGCATGTTTTGAGAGGAAGGATAGAGGTGACCTAAAAGAAGGGGGGCACAGGTTTTTGGAGGTGGATGGCAGCTGGACTTTGTTTTTGATGAACTGCTTACTTAGTGATAGAATATCCCACAGAAACCGAAATTAAACCAGTTGTTCTTTCTTTCTCCATAGCTAAAGGCTCTCTGAGCGAGGACACGATTCGTGTGTTGCTGCAGCAGTTGGCGGGAGCCATGAGTGTTTTAAGGAGCAAAGGCATCATCCATCGAGACCTGAAGCCCCAAAACATTCTCCTTTCATACAGCGCAGGGCGCAGGTCCAACCCCAACAACATCTGCATCAAACTGGGTGAGCGCTTCGGGTCAGAGTACACCATTTGAACCCTCTACTAAAGGAAACGTAAAGACTGGTTATGGATCAGCGTGTACTGATTATGAGGCCATGAGATTATAAGTTATCAGTTTTGGCAGTGCTTGGTTGTGGTGTTTTTGTTCTTGTGTTATGACTGTGGTTTGTTTTAGGTGTCGACGACGTAGTTCTGTTTGCTGTCTGAGTGTTTTGTAGACACTATGTGTCACTACACAGCTGTGTAAATTCAAACAGCTAAAAGACTCTTTCTGTAAACATTTTGCACCACCTTTCATTACCAAAACAAGCACTCAAATTTAGTGCTTAGCACCGTACATTAATTTTTCTTTCTCTCTCTCCAGCTGATTTTGGCTTTGCACGGTATCTGCAAGGAAATACGATGGCTGCTACACTCTGTGGCTCTCCAATGTACATGGTAAGTGCTTGACTTTATTTATTATCCAAATGCTTAAAGGGGTCATCGAATGCCCATTTTCCACAAGTTAATATGATTCTTTAGGGTCTTAATGAAAAGTCTATAATATACTTTGGTTAAAAATTCTCAATGGTTGTGTAAAACAACACCCTTTTTACCTTGCCAAAATCAGCTCATTTTGGTCGAGGCTGCTTTAAATGCAAATGAGCTCTGCTCGCCCCGAAACAAAGAGGTTGGACTGTTACGACTGATCTGAGGTAAAACGCTCATGTCAATCAACTATCGTGGCAGCGGCCTCTGTGGGTGTGATGCCACAATGAGAATGGGATCTGAGAATTTTAAAAAGGGGATATTAAAAAAATGAAAATTCTGTGATTAATTACTCACCTTCGTGTTGTTCCAAGCCCTTCGGTCATCTTCGGTCAGGGCACAGAAAGGTAGTAAGGACTTTGTTAAAACAGTCCAAGTGAAATCAGTGGTTCAACCAGGGTTGCCAGGTTTTCACAACAAAACCCGCCCAATTGCTACTCAAAACTAGCCCAAAACTAGCCCAATCCTGTTTTGGTCAGGGTCCACCAGTAAAAATTGAGTTCTAAGGGGTAAAATATGCATTTTTGGCAGGATTCCCCTGGTAAAATTTGAATTTCAGAGGATAAATATCACGCTGTTGGGGTTGTTTAAACCCACGGACATGAAAAACAACCCGCAGCTACGGTGTTAAAGTAGCCTAAGACTTGGCAATGCTACGAGCTACGAGAATGTGCAAAGAAAAAAGGACCCCTGTCTATGCAGGGTCAGAAAGCTCTCGGACATCATCAAAAATATCTTAATTTGTGTTCTGAAAATGAATGAAGGTCTCACGGGTTTGAAACAACATGAGGGTGAGTAATTAATGACAGAATTTTCTTTTTTGGGTGAACTGTCCCTTTAAGATCATATTATTATTATTATTATTACTAAATAAAATCATTAAACAAAATAATAATAAATATTGTTGTAACATTTCACTGTAAAGTAAAAAAAAAAAAATATATATATATATATATATATATTTAAAAAAAAAAGTTTTATTTTACAGTGCAATTGTATGCAATCTTTATTATAGTCCTAATTTAGTCACTTTCATTCAATCATCTAGCTTTTATTTTGTTGGAAAACCACAAGGAGACTCTTTCCTTTGGTTGGCAAAAGCCGGTTTATAAACGCTTTTATTTAAGTATTTTAAGTATGGGAAGGTGTTAGCACATATTGTATTCCCAAATGCGTTGAACCGAGACACTGAAAACACCAGATCATGAGCTGCATGCGTGTAAAAGAACACAGTGCTGCGCTTCACTCTAAAACACACAGTGCATGTATTTAATTAAATTGCTGCCTTTATGGATTTCATAATCGTGCAGTACGTTATATGTCATAGTTAAGTGCTGATTTTATTTATCAAAATAATCAAGAGTTAGATATTCAGACTGACTCTGTATGACTTATTCCAGTGTTTTCGAGTGACTAGAGCAAAATACTAAGACTGCTACTCGTCATGTTCATCTTTACAGGCTCCTGAGGTCATCATGTCACAGAATTATGATGCCAAAGCTGACCTGTGGAGTGTAGGAACCATCATCTACCAGTGCTTGACTGGCAAAGCCCCATTTCAGGTCAGTAACATGAACACACTAGTAAAAATAACGTATGACCCTGAGAGAGAAAGTGATTTTAACCTGATATGTTCACACTCACATCTCTATCTTTCATTTGTGGATGCTTCTGTTGTTTTAAATCCTTCGCTATATATTCTTGGACTTTTTTTTTTTTTTTTTTAAAGATTGTGTATTTATTTAATATGAAAGTTCTGCCAAAATTAAAATCCTTTCATCATTTACTCATCCTCATGTCTTTGGAACAGTTAAGTTGTTACTCACTTAAAAACTGTAATGGAAGAAAGTTTTAAAGATTGAAAATGGCATGAGGGTAAGTAAATGTAGTTTTCATTTGTATCTCTTTAAATTTTTTTCCTTTTCTGTGAAGAATTACTACAGATTCAGTATTAGAGTTATTGTTGAATATAATAGCTATACACCAAATTTAAGGTATTTTAGATTTTAAATTTTGGACAAGCACTCCAAGAAATACACTACCATTCAAAAGTTTGAGGTTGGTAAGGTTTTTCTTTTTAAATTATTTAGTATTTTATGGTCACAGAGGTTGCATTTATTTGATGTAATACAGTAAAACACAGTAATAAGTGTAATATTACAGTTTAAAATAACTGCTTTAAAACTTTATATTTTATTTTATATATTTGAATGGACGCAGTATTTATTATTATTATTATTATCATTGTTGGAAACTGCCTAATGTTTTTGTTCAAACCAGCATTTTTGTAAAAATGTAACAGTCCCTTTTGTGTTTAATTTAATACATTTTTGCTGAATAAGTATTAATAACTATAGTATTAATTTCTTTTATTAAAGGGAACCCCAAATCTTACTTGTATGGCTTAATATAATGTAAATGATGTCCCTTACTGAAATATAAAGTAGAAAACCCATGAAAAATTTACGTTATTTAAAAAATCCACATCATTTTATGCATGTTTTCAACTATGGGCGCCATTATTTTGACTATTTGACTACCTTTTACCGCAACACATCTTGGAAAATAAAATACTGATACGATGACCGCAGCTATTGAAAGAGCTTACAGGTGATGTAAGCATAGGCTTGAACCAAATTATGTACCATTTCCATACCAATTCCCACAAGAAGTCTAAACGCCACAGATATCGAGTGATATCAGCGCTATGAAACTCCTTCAGTGGCTGCAGCGTCATGACAAGTGTCGGCACGTTTACATCCTGCCAGGACGGCATTTAGCATTTCTTGTCTCTGCCAAGCTCTTTCAGTAACTGTGGTCTGTTAAAAGCCTCAAAGGCATCAGGGCTAAAGTGGAGAGAACAAAGACGCTGGTCTTTAGGAAGTTTTATTCGTCCACAGGCATCTTCCCATTCTTTTCTCCTCTTCTTATCACTTGGAAAAGCAGTGAAGACTTACATTGCTTCTTTTGTCGTCCTGCGACTGATTTGGCATTGTATCAGTATTTCATTTTCCAAGTTGTGTTGCGGTGAAATAGCAACAGGTAGCATCAGTAGCTCACTGAGTGCAACCATTTTACATCATCGAAATAACGGCGCCCCCCCATAGTCCAAAATATGTATAAAACTATTTGGATTTTTCGAATAACGTAAATCTTCAGTGGGTTTTCTACTACGTATTTCAGAAAGAGACATCATTTAAGTTACATTAACCCATACAAGTCTTAATACCCAGGGTTCCAAGCTTTTGAAAAAAATACAAACCTTTGAATGGTGGCGTATTATTATTAAGGAGAAATGCAAGCAATGTCAGCGAGTGTTAGTTTTGACTGCGTCAGTCCTGATCCTTCTGGAACGATTTAATTGCGAAAGCACAACTGGCTGGCACACTCGGTTATTTATGCCCTGTAGAGTGTGAAACATGATTGTGACCTCTCACTGATAAACAAAACCACATGTGTCTGCAACTAAACACATCCTCTGATTTACCAACAAACACTAACACCCATACACACACACACATGCCCATTCACATGGGTGGCATTTCTGTGGTTTCGCTGACAGAACAGGGCGTTTTTCTTTTTTGCTGTGTGATGATCATGTTGCAAAATATGCCTGTTCATGGAATTTGTTGCTGCAATACTTCCTCTTAATATTGCCACAGGCTGGTCATTAGTTTGTTATTATTATTCATAAATGAATCCTAAAAAAAAAAGTGTTGTGAGTGCCATCAAATATTATTGGGATGCTTCAGCTAAGCTTTTAGCCAGGTGCTGCTATTAGCAGGGCTGATTTGTGGTTGAAGTTTACACATTTGACCTCAGGTTCCAGAGTGCAGACGGCTAACATGTGAACCTCGTCTGATCACACGGTCACAACTGTGACTATTTATGGGTTCATATTTTTAGCCTTCAGAAAGAGTTGGTAGTTTATTAGGAATTCCTGGCAGTGCTGTAACGCAGTGTTAGTCTGTGAATGTGTCAAGATGGGTCATTGAGTTCATTCAGAGGACAGAGAGGTTGTCTCATTGTGTTTACCTCCTCCTTTATGGAAATATTGCTTATATGTGTCCATACAGCCATTAGAAGGCCTTTATGATTTGTAGAAACAGACCCTCAAGTGCAAGATTTAACCTCAGACCTGGAAAAAAATGTTTACATCCCAAACAGCCAGAGTTTACAAAAATGAATGCAGTTAAGCCATGTGATGAACTACTCACCACAAATTATAACTCACTATCAACTGTAAGTCTAAAAATATTGCTGTGTGAATGCTGAGGTGTTCATTGTGGTTGCTTACAAGCCCAAGTCGAACAATATTCTGACTCTGGGTTGTTTTTGCACATTTTAACATCCATAAAAATTGTTTTGATGATCAGTAAGTACTAATAATGATGTCAACACAATTTCTCAAGATCTTCTTCTATCTTAAATCTTTTTCCAGGCAAGTACTCCTCAGGAACTGCGGCAGTTCTATGAAAGAAACCGGAGCCTGAGTCCCAGGTAAGTGACCCTGAGTACTGTATGTTAGTCATCAATCAACATGAGCCAGTTTAGTTTGGGCACAACAGGCGCAAAGGTCCCTGGTGTTGTAAATTTTACAACTTCAGAGGTACGGTATCGTTCAAAAGTTTAGGGTTGGTAAGATTCTGTTGGTAAGATGTGTGTTAAAACATGAAATCCGTTTTATTTTTTCCCAAATTCTGTTTTATTTTTTCCTAAATTCCATTTTAATTTTTCTGGATTCCCTTTTTTCTGTTTACATTTTTCTAGAGTCTGTTTTAATGATTAAATTAAAAAATATTAATCAAAAAGCATGTCTAACTAATTAAAACCATGAAACGTACACAATTTAACAGTAATTTATTAAATGTTTAACAAAAACTAAATTTTTAAGGTTTTATGAAGTACGATATATCTCTTTTCTCAAATTAAGTTTTATTTTTATCAAATGTTTCCATTCATTTTTTTGAATTCCATTTTAATGGTTTCGTTTAAATTTCAATAATCAAAAGCATCTCTTTTTAAAAAATAATTTATTATTATTTAATGTATTTGTTTAATTTATTCCCCCCCCCCCAGAAATACTGTGTTGTATATTTATAATTCTCTGGTAAATAAAGTCTGGTAAATCATTTCTCTGGTAAATATTCCTTAAAAATAATGTTTTAATAATAATTTAATGATTAGTAGTACTATCATTACTATCATTATATACTTCTGTCACAGTTTCTTCAAGTTAAACCAAAGTTTTATTTTGATAAGTTGCCATGAAGATGTTTATGACGATAGTTTTACTCAAATGAAACGGTAAAATGCTCAGGAAGTGAATCTCAGAGCAGTTCTAGAGATTTTGTTGATGTGTTCATGTACTCTTATTTTGAGGCGGCAGAGGCTGAAAACACAGCTAGCACAGCTAACACACGCTTGATGTGTGTAGTAAACAAAACCGTGCATCTGCGCCATTCATTTACACAGAGACGCAGAACATGCAGGATTCATATTTAAATAGTCTTTTTGTAGCTTAAAATTCACAGACACTAGTCCATGTTGCTTTTGATTTAAGTGTACTTAAGTAAGTGTATTTTTAATTTATTCTTCCCAAATATGGCAAATTCTGTGATATTCCGCGTTATACGGTAAATTCCATTTTTATGACTGGATTCCGTGCTTCTGTGCACAAAAAAGAAAACAGTCATTTTAGAATGTTACTACTTTTACTCTATTTTTTTAATCAGATAAATGCTACCTTGGTGAGCATAAGAGACATGCCCTGGAATTTTAAATAGTAGTGTATGCAACAACAGCTAATATTTATGTATGTTGTGAATGTAAGGTTTATTTAATAGGCATCTCTACAGGATGGTGCAGTAGAACTGGATTCTTTTCTCTCATTGTTTTTCTATCTGCCATCTTTCATTCCTTTCCATCATTTACAGTGAAGTTTTGTTTATGTAGACTATTGCATTTCATGACTATCACTTTTTTGCCTACTCTGTCAATTACAGAGTAACTCTGGCAACTTAAAGAGCCTGTGCACAACAGTATAAACATGCACGCGTAACTGTGTAGGTTGTGATCCCTGTCAGTGTCTAACTCCGCTGCTTTTCCCAGTGTTCCACGGGAAACCTCCAGTCACCTCAGGCACCTTCTACTTGGGCTGCTGCAGAGGAACCACGGGGAACGCATGGACTTTGGTCAGTGGACACAAGTGTGCCATCAGACATTTGACTTAACACTATCTAGAAATAATAAACTGAGACATTATTATTATTGTCTATTCTAGATGATTTTTTCCACCATCCTTTCCTGGAGGCCAGTACATCCATGAAGAAATGTAAGATTGTGATGTACATCACTTTGTTTATGCTTATCTGCTATGGTTTTGGTTACAGGCACATTTCAATTTGTTTATTATTCTTGTAGCCTCTCCAGTGCCCATGCCCACATATCCCAGCTCTGGCTCTAGGAGCTCCAGCAGCGGTTCCTCAACGTCTCGCCTCACTCCTACTCAGGTACCACAACAAGCACATGATGCATGAGTTTTAGGCTCTCTTCGAAGTGTACTGTGATTTTCATGCTCCATTATTGTATACAAACCATAGCTACACTACCATTCAGAAGTTTGAGGTCAGTAAGATTTTTTATGCTTGTATTCAGCAAGGATGCATTCAATTGATCAGAAGTGATTTTATAGTCTCACAGAAGATTTCTATTACAAATAAATGCTGTTCTTTTGAACTGACTATTCATCAGAAAAAATTTTGAACAGTAATGTATATGTATTTTTTCTTAACAGTCTGAAACTGAAGCTCCGAGGCCCGTCCCTCAGACGAACCCCACACCACCTCCAGGTTCCCTGCTGAAAGAATCATCTTCCTCAGACTCTGATGACTTTGTAATGGTGCCGACTCAGTTCACCAGTAAGATGAGCCCTAACACTCATTGACCTAGTTTGGATTATGTAACAGACAAAACCGCCTTATTTGCACAAATACAAAATCTCAAACTTGATAACTCTTGCAGGTGAACTAGTCTGTGCAGGAGGGCAGGACAGTCTAATGCGCAGTGGGTAAGTGAGTTTACATTTTCCCCATACTTTTAAGTGTTAAAGTGACAGGGCCCACATACATAGCGAGTATAGTTACGTGTGGCATGCTCCTCAACTGTAACCTACACATTCATACAACACACATTCACAGAAGTTGTTTCTGCACTCAATATAACAGTTTGCATGCTTGCTAGCATGTCACATGTCATGAATATTCATTTTAAGGGTGTCAGTTGACCTTTTGACCTGCATTTTTATGGTTCTGTGAAAAGGGTTGTTCATGCATTGACGCATTTGTGCAAAGAAAGAAGGAAGGCCTTACGGTCACGATAGCAAAAATTTCATACCTTTCCACTATAAGTTTTCAAATAAATTCTAGCAGTTTTTTTAGCATATGTGTCTGTCAGCTGCATTTATGACCTTGTTAAGATGCATATGTTTGTAAACCATTCAGAAGTTTGAGGTCAGTAGGATTTTTTTTTTAAGGAAGTCTCTAATGATCATCCAGGCTGCATTTATTTGATCAAAAATACAGTAAAACAGTAATATTGTGAAATATTATTGCAGTTTAAAGTAGTGGTTTTCTATTTTTTTTATATAATTTTAAAATATGCAAAATGCATCTGTATATTTAGACAAGTCAACAATTTTGCAAATCCATCTGAATCAAGTTCATTTTTACAAACTTTTTACATTGATTACAAAAAGATCATGAACATTAGTGTTGTTACTGTTAACTAAAACTGCTATAAAAATCTTTAAAAAGCTAGTTAATTGAACTTAATCTGAAGTACAATATAAATTTTAGATAAAAAACTTAAATTAAACTTAAACTTAATTGTGTTTGAACTGAAGTAAAACAGTTTATTAAAGCCTGTTTCTGCCACTTAATAAAAAATAAAAAAGGTATTTACGACTTTTTATCTCATGAGATTAAAAACTCTCAATTCTGAGAAAATATCATTCTTTTTTTCCTCTCAGAATTGGACTTTATAACTTGCAATTGTGAGTTTATGTCTAACAGTTCTGAGAAAGAAAGTGAATTGCGAGTTTATTTCTCACAGAAAAAAAGTCAGAATTGCGAGGTCATTTTCCCGTAATCGCAAAGGGAAAAAAAAGTTATAATTGCGAGTTTATATCATGCAATAGCAAGAAAAAAGTCAGAATTGCGAGTTTATTTCCTGTAATCGCAAGGGGGAAAAAAAAGTCATAATTGCGAGTTTATTTCATGCAATAGGAAGAAAAAAGTCAGAATTGAGTTCATATCCCGCAATTGTGAGAAAAATGTCAGAATTGCAAGTTTATTTCAAGCAATAGCAAGAAAAAAGTCAGAATTGCGAGTTTATATCCTGCAATCATGAAAAAATGTCAGAATTGTGAGTTTATTTCAAACAATAGCAAGAAAAAAAGTCAGAATTGCGAGTTTATATCCTGCAATCGTGGAAGAAGTCAGAATTGCGAATTTTGTATCCAGTAGTCGTGAGGAAAAATGTCAGAATTGCAAGTTTATTTCCCGTATTCAAGAAAAAAAGTCAGAATTGCAAGTTTATATGCTGCAACCGTGAGAAGATGTCTGAAATGTTAGTTTATATCCTGTAATTGTGAGAAAAAAAGTCTGAATCACGAGTTTATATACCTCAATTGCAAGAAAAAAGTCTGAATTGCGAGTTTATATTCTGCAAGATCATGAACATTAGTGTTGTTACTGTTAACTAAAACTGCTATAAAAATCTTTAAAAAGCTAGTTAATTGAACTTAATCTGAAGTACAATATAAATTTTAGATAAAAAACTTAAACTTAAACTTAATTGTGTTTGAACTGAAGTAAAACAGTTTATTAAAGCCTGTTTCTGCCACTTAATAAAAAATAAAAAAGGTATTTACGACTTTTTATCTCATGAGATTAAAAACTCTCAATTCTGAGAAAATATCATTCTTTTTTTCCTCTCAGAATTGGACTTTATAACTTGCAATTGTGAGTTTATGTCTAACAGTTCTGAGAAAGAAAGTGAATTGCGAGTTTATTTCTCACAGAAAAAAAGTCAGAATTGCGAGGTCATTTTCCCGTAATCGCAAAGGGAAAAAAAAGTTATAATTGCGAGTTTATATCATGCAATAGCAAGAAAAAAGTCAGAATTGCGAGTTTATTTCCTGTAATCGCAAGGGGGAAAAAAAAGTCATAATTGCGAGTTTATTTCATGCAATAGGAAGAAAAAAGTCAGAATTGAGTTCATATCCCGCAATTGTGAGAAAAATGTCAGAATTGCAAGTTTATTTCAAGCAATAGCAAGAAAAAAGTCAGAATTGCGAGTTTATATCCTGCAATCATGAAAAAATGTCAGAATTGTGAGTTTATTTCAAACAATAGCAAGAAAAAAAGTCAGAATTGCGAGTTTATATCCTGCAATCGTGGAAGAAGTCAGAATTGCGAATTTTGTATCCAGTAGTCGTGAGGAAAAATGTCAGAATTGCAAGTTTATTTCCCGTATTCAAGAAAAAAAGTCAGAATTGCAAGTTTATATGCTGCAACCGTGAGAAGATGTCTGAAATGTTAGTTTATATCCTGTAATTGTGAGAAAAAAAGTCTGAATCACGAGTTTATATACCTCAATTGCAAGAAAAAAGTCTGAATTGCGAGTTTATATTCTGCAAGATCATGAACATTAGTGTTGTTACTGTTAACTAAAACTGCTATAAAAATCTTTAAAAAGCTAGTTAATTGAACTTAATCTGAAGTACAATATAAATTTTAGATAAAAAACTTAAATTAAACTTAAACTTAATTGTGTTTGAACTGAAGTAAAACAGTTTATTAAAGCCTGTTTCTGCCACTTAATAAAAAATAAAAAAGGTATTTACGACTTTTTATCTCATGAGATTAAAAACTCTCAATTCTGAGAAAATATCATTCTTTTTTTCCTCTCAGAATTGGACTTTATAACTTGCAATTGTGAGTTTATGTCTAACAGTTCTGAGAAAGAAAGTGAATTGCGAGTTTATTTCTCACAGAAAAAAAGTCAGAATTGCGAGGTCATTTTCCCGTAATCGCAAAGGGAAAAAAAAGTTATAATTGCGAGTTTATATCATGCAATAGCAAGAAAAAAGTCAGAATTGCGAGTTTATTTCCTGTAATCGCAAGGGGGAAAAAAAAGTCATAATTGCGAGTTTATTTCATGCAATAGGAAGAAAAAAGTCAGAATTGAGTTCATATCCCGCAATTGTGAGAAAAATGTCAGAATTGCAAGTTTATTTCAAGCAATAGCAAGAAAAAAGTCAGAATTGCGAGTTTATATCCTGCAATCATGAAAAAATGTCAGAATTGTGAGTTTATTTCAAACAATAGCAAGAAAAAAAGTCAGAATTGCGAGTTTATATCCTGCAATCGTGGAAGAAGTCAGAATTGCGAATTTTGTATCCAGTAGTCGTGAGGAAAAATGTCAGAATTGCAAGTTTATTTCCCGTATTCAAGAAAAAAAGTCAGAATTGCAAGTTTATATGCTGCAACCGTGAGAAGATGTCTGAAATGTTAGTTTATATCCTGTAATTGTGAGAAAAAAAGTCTGAATCACGAGTTTATATACCTCAATTGCAAGAAAAAAGTCTGAATTGCGAGTTTATATTCTGCAAGATCATGAACATTAGTGTTGTTACTGTTAACTAAAACTGCTATAAAAATCTTTAAAAAGCTAGTTAATTGAACTTAATCTGAAGTACAATATAAATTTTAGATAAAAAACTTAATTAAACTTAAACTTAATTGTGTTTGAACTGAAGTAAAACAGTTTATTAAAGCCTGTTTCTGCCACTTAATAAAAAATAAAAAAGGTATTTACGACTTTTTATCTCATGAGATTAAAAACTCTCAATTCTGAGAAAATATCATTCTTTTTTTCCTCTCAGAATTGGACTTTATAACTTGCAATTGTGAGTTTATGTCTAACAGTTCTGAGAAAGAAAGTGAATTGCGAGTTTATTTCTCACAGAAAAAAAGTCAGAATTGCGAGGTCATTTTCCCGTAATCGCAAAGGGAAAAAAAAGTTATAATTGCGAGTTTATATCATGCAATAGCAAGAAAAAAGTCAGAATTGCGAGTTTATTTCCTGTAATCGCAAGGGGGAAAAAAAAGTCATAATTGCGAGTTTATTTCATGCAATAGGAAGAAAAAAGTCAGAATTGAGTTCATATCCCGCAATTGTGAGAAAAATGTCAGAATTGCAAGTTTATTTCAAGCAATAGCAAGAAAAAAGTCAGAATTGCGAGTTTATATCCTGCAATCATGAAAAAATGTCAGAATTGTGAGTTTATTTCAAACAATAGCAAGAAAAAAGTCAGAATTGCGAGTTTATATCCTGCAATCGTGGAAGAAGTCAAATTCTGAATTTTGTATCCAGTGGTATTGAGGGAAAATGTCAGAATTGCAAGTTTATTTCCATTCAGAAAAAAGTCAGAATTACAAGTTTTATATGCTGCCGTGAGAAGATGTCAAATGTTAGTTTATATCCTGTAATTGTGAGAGAAAAAGTCTGAATCGAGTTTATATACCTCAATTGCAAGAAAAAGTCAAATTAGTTTATATCCTGCAATCATGAAAAATGTCAGAATTGTGAGTTTATTTCAAACAATAGCAAGAAAAAGTCAGAATTGCGAGTTTATATCCTGCAATCGTGGAAGAAGTCAGAATTGCGAATTTTGTATCCAGTAGTCGTGAGGAAAAATGTCAGAATTGCAAGTTTATTTCCCGTATTCAAGAAAAAAAGTCAGAATTGCAAGTTTATATGCTGCAACCGTGAGAAGATGTCTGAAATGTTAGTTTATATCCTGTAATTGTGAGAAAAAAAGTCTGAATCACGAGTTTATATACCTCAATTGCAAGAAAAAAGTCTGAATTGCGAGTTTATATTCTGCAAGATCATGAACATTAGTGTTGTTACTGTTAACTAAAACTGCTATAAAAATGTTTAAAAAGTTAGTTAATTGAACTTAATCTGAAGTACAATATAAGTACAATATATATTTTAGATAAAAAACTTAAATTAAACTTAAACTTAATTGTGTTTGAATTGAAGTAAAACAGTTTATTAAAGCCTGTTTCTGCCACTTAATAAAAAATAAAAAAGGTATTTACAACTTTTTATCTCACAATTCTGACTTTTTTTTTCTCACAATTGCGAGTTTATATCTCGCATTCTGCCTCTATAACACAACATTGAGAGTTGGAAGAATTGTGAGATTAAAAACTCTCAATTCTGAGAAAATATCATTCTTTTTTTTTCCTCTCAGAATTGGACTTTATAACTTGCAATTGTGAGTTTATGTCTAACAATTCTGAGAAAGAAAGAGAATTGCGAGTTCATATCCCGCAATTGTGAGAAAAAAAGTCAGAATTGTGAGTTTATATCCGGCAATCATGGAAAAAAGTCAGAATTGCGAGTTCATATCCCGCAGTTGTGAGAAAAAAGTCAGAATTGTGAGTTTATTTCAAACAATAGCAAGAAAAAAGTCAGAATTGCAAATTGCTTATCCAGCAATCGTGAGGAAAATGTCAGAATTGCAAGTTTATTTCCCGCATTCGAGAAAAAAATGTCAGAATTGCAAGTTTATATCCTGCAGTCGTGAGAAAAAGTCTGAAATGTTAGTTTATATCTTGTAACCTAGAATTGTGAGATAAGTCGCAGTTCCCTTTTTTAATGTTTTACTCGGGCTATATGGGCTTCCATAAAAAATGCTAAAACTGTAAATACTTAATATACTGCAATGACAAAGTAAGCATTAGAGACTTCTTTCAGATACATTAAGTAGTCTTATGAATCCAAACTCTTAAACAACAGTTTATATTATACATAACTGTGTACATGTATGTGTACTATTTCTAGCAGCTTACTGCTGGGTGTGGGTCGAACGCCATCATCCTCCCCATCTGCCCGAGCCTCCCCAAGCCCTTCCAGGTACTGTCTGTGTTTTAGTATGGAGATTAGCATTTAATACTGTAGAGGCTGTAAAAACACTCTCCCTGAAGGCCAGCTTCTCACATTAAACAATAGGCTTTGTTTGCATGTGTGAAGTGAGAGACAGCTGCCTGAATTAATGTGACTGGAGAAAGCAGGAATTCTAGAGATGAAAGTAATTCACAGATCACCAGGGAACAAATGGTTTAAATCTATGTTTGTGCACATGACGAGTCAATCACTCACCACTTCTCTCTCTCTGTAGGCCTCTGGAGTCGTGTGCCAGTAGTTACGCTCAGTCTGTGCCTGTTCCAGTGCCGACACAGAAACACAACTACCAGAGGATGGAACAGAACCTACAAGTGTCTGAAAGGTTGAGTTTATCTCTATATCACTCTTTCTGACATGAATTAGATACATAAATGCATAAATGTGCTTATGCATTAACACATGAGATCTGTTTCTCTTAATTTCAGGACAGCAGCACCTGTACAGCACTGCTGTTTAACTGGGCTACCAACATGTGGGAGAATGGGAGCTTCTCCAGGTTCAGGAGGATCCAGACCGTATCTACCCTCCCCACAGGGTAAAGAAACAACTCATTGCAGAGCTGTTTTGATTTGCATACTTTAAAAATAGAGGAAGAGACTCTAACGGTAGTTCTAGTAGGAAGCTAGAAATAACAGAAATCTTATGCAAATTCATCTGAATCAAAATCTATTTTAAACTCTTAAAGGATTAATTCACACTAGAATAAATATTTCCCCATAATTTACTCACCCTCATGTCATCCGACATGTACATTCTTTTTTTTCTTCATTTGAAAAAAATGTAAGGTTTTTGAGGAAAACATTCCAGGATATGTTTTCTCCATATAGGCAACTTAAATGAGGATCAGCAGGTTGAAGGTCCAAACTGCAGTTTCAATGCAGCTTCAAAGAGTTCAATGCAGAATTCAAAGAGTAATGAAAACTAAAAATTTCTGTGCTTTTTAACCAATGTGGAGCTCTTTGAAGGTGCATTGAAGCGTTTTTTTTGTTTTTGTAGATCACAGAGGATGCTGATGTGTTGTTTATTTCTTTTTATAGTGGGAAATGTTCCTGAAACACCCAATCAGCCTGAACCTGTTGGCAGTAGGACGGGGTTGCATACCGCAGGTAAAAACCCTGTTTCACTGCATATCAATTTGATTCGATTTTTAATACTTCTCATTACAACTTTACAACTGTCTCTTTTTGTCTCTCAGATGCGTGTAAACAGCATGGTCAGGTCTCTTCTCCCTTCACTGACATCAAAGCCATGGATAAAAACCTCACCCACAGACTCAGGGGTCATCGGCACAATCCAGAATCTGTCATGCACAGAGTGAGTAACTGTTGCATGACATAACATAAACATAAAAAGCTCCACTACCGTAATGGGAAAACCACAAGTGTTCCCGTATAGAAGAGGAAGTCATTAGATTTAGCACAGAGCTATGTATAACATGTCAATATTAACAAACTTGCTATGTATGTCACTATTTTTCATGTCAGTGGGATTTGTATCGGCGACCCATTTCTGGTCAAACTCCAAATACGGCGCTGGTTCAGAGAGGCCTGATCACCCGAAACAAGACCATGTCTGACCTGAAAGATCTGGCACAGTATCCGGCTACAGGGCCCCGTGTGCCACTTCTCAGACCAGCGGAAAGAAGGGACACTGTCAAAAGGTATTATTAAACTCTGCTTTAGTTTAGGGTGACGAAAGCTTGTGACGCAGTAATGATGATAATCTGTTTTTTATAATCAGCTGTGATATGATTGCTGTTAGATGAGTTTGTTCTCTAGAGCTGTGTTTATGGGTCATTTGTGTTGTAGGTCATTAAGTACTGGCCGTCTCTCAGATAAGCTGCTGAAGGCTGTGTTTGGACATCAGTTTGACAGGGGCAGCTGTGAGAGCTTAAATTCAGAGAAACCCATGGACACAACAGGTATGAGCTTACATTTACAGTGATGTAAGCCTTTGCTGTTTTCTGCCAAAATGAAAGCTTGATGTTTAACGTTGCAGCCCTACTTAAGGTTCCCACAGGCTACTAATTATTAAAATCGCAGCTTTTATTTTATTTTATTTTTTCCAGTAATCACAAATGACTACAATGATTATTTGAAATGCTGTGGGAATTCATTGATATGTTTTCTTTGCAAAAGGAAATTCACGGCCAAAATTATTTTTTTATTTTATTTTATTTTTTTTATTTTATTTCCAGTAATCACAAATGACAAATGATTGAATGATTATTGAAATTGTTGTGGAAATTCCTTTGACAAATGTGGAAAGTCATATATATGTTTTCTTTACAAAAGGAAATTCACAGCAAAAATCATTTTATTTTATTTTATTGTATTTTATTTTTTATTTTATTTTATTTTATTTCCAGTAGTCAAAAATGACTAGAATGATTATTGAAATTGGAAATACATTGATATGTTTTCTTTACAATAGGAAATACACAGCCAACATTTTATTTTATTTTATTTTCCAGTAATCACAAATGACTAAAATGATTTTTAAAATGTTGTGGAAATTCATTGATATGTTTTCTTTATATCTGCAGTTAGTCATAGATAATGTGGTCTCATTATATCTCAGTGCTCTCATTATATCCTGTTTAAAATGCCGTTTTGTCCTGATCTCCCTAGCACCCCCTGGTGGCAGCGATGGCACAGAGCCTGGTTCAGGCGGTCCTGCTGGAGTCGTGTTCACATTGGGCTCTCCTGACTATGGACACACACCTCCTCACGCCACTCGACCTAGGCGCTTCTCAGGTGACACTTGCATGATTTTACGTAATGAGACTGAAACACAAGTATTGTATTTGCATGTTACAGTATCTGTTAGACTCACAATACATCTTCAATTCACTTCATTTGCTGTTGAAGTGGGCACTCCCAGTCCAACAAGCCCTGGCTGGACCTACGGTCATTTGCACGAGGCTTACAGCTCGCCTGACAGTCTGCGCTACGGTTGCACAGATGCAATGACAACAAACCTATGTGAGGGTGTGGCCTTTGTGCCACCTGAACTGCCAGAGGAGACGCTCATGGAGGTAAAATAATTGGGCTATACATTATGTATGAAGGATACAGTCAGCCAGGCATCATAGTTATCATATTACAATAAACCCAGATGACTAAGATGGTTTTGCATCATCCTGAAGGGGTTTATTTTGTGCTAATAACTGACTGACTATACATTATCCTGACTGCTTATTAAATAAATGCATATGACATTATTTGGAACCTGGTATTATGTGTTTTAGCAAAACAGTTCATTTCAGAATGTGATGTCTGCCTCTTATTCACCACAGGAAGGGCATACAGACTTGCTGAGCCAACTGCGCTTCATTCTAGCCTTTTCCCACTGCATCACAGAGGTTGCTGGAACAAAGGACGGTGGGAATGAAAGGAATATGGCACTTGATGCTTCATTTTTAGAGCAGAGCGTGGTGGCTGACCAGATCAGCCTGCTGAGCCGTGAGTGGAGGTGAGATCATAAACATACATGTGTTCAAACATAAACATACATGTGTTTTATGTGTGATGTCTGTGATATTAAGTCGTGTACACTGTAAATGATGTGCACATGTGTATGTAGCTCTGCAGAGCAGCTGGTCCTCTACATGAAGTGTGCTGAGCTGCTGTCCTGTGCGCTTCACACAGCGATGGCTGGGATCAAAGAAGGCAAACTATACCCATCAGGTTCTGTTAAACAAGGTAAGTCAGAGAAAGTCAAAACGAACAGGCTTTATATAAAATAGACATCTTTTGTACCATTATAAATGTCTTTAGTGTGTCAAAAATTGCATATACTGTCATTTTGACATTCATTTTGTTACGTTGTGTTTGTGTTGTATTTGCAGTAGTGCGTAAGCTGAATGAGATGTATAAGAAGAGTGTGAACTCCTGCCGTTCTCTCACTGAGAAACTCCAGCTCTTCTTTAGCAGCAAACAAAGACTGATGGACCGCATTAACAGCATTACTGCTGAGAGACTCATCTACGCACACACCATTCAGATGGTATGATCATATTTGCATTATGTTTCTTTCTTATAATATGAAGAGAAACATATCAGTATCATACAGGGTCAGAAATTCACTTTTCCATTATGGGGCAATATTTGCCCCCTGGAATTGATTTCCAATGGCATTTTTTACATTTGTGAGGGCAATTTTTATTATAAAAAAATACTTACATTTACCCAATTACTTTAATCAACTGTTGTCAATAACTGTTGACTATTTAAAATTGTATCTAAATTATACATGTAAAAAAACAGGTGCTCATAGGGCTGCAATATTATGACAAAAAATCATTATTGTAAATTATTGCTCTTTATATTGTAATAATGATTATTAATAGTGATATACAGTAGAAAACAATTTAAAATGTTTTTGTTTCATTTTGGGCACTTCACATTTTGGCTTCATAGACAAACATGCCAGTCCATGATGTTAGCCAAGTCAATTCCTGTTATAATCACTGAAGCTACAAATTAATCTTTTATTTACATTGTATCTGCAATGTGTTGTTTATGATGAGGGAATTCACAAGCGTGCGCACTCATCACAGCACCAGCGTTTTCAGGCAGTCGTGGTTATAAGGCTCAGCGCTGCACAAAACGGCACGTAAAAGCAATCTGGTGCAGTTTGAACGGATCTAAATGTAATTTTAATTCCCGTTTCCTCTATTTACACTTTGCAGTTACGACAGCTGTAATACGTTGTGTAATTGTGCAGGAACTGGGTTTTTTTTGCCCCTTTGTTTTGAATTTATACTGTATTTTTGTTCATTTTGGTGGGATTGCCACAAGCCCTTGTTAATTCCTGACCCTGGTATCATATCAGTAGCTATGTTTCCATCACCCTCCTTTTTAATGCGCATTTTGAAGTATCGCATCAGAAACAAGTGATGGAAAAGGCAAATTTAAAAAAACAAATCCCTTAATTCGCAAAAACGAATGAAAGACTCTGAAGGTGGATTTTGATTTCGTGAAAAAAGGTTAATGCGAATAACGGGAGATGGAAACGCATTTGCCGAATAAATTCCTCCACGTGCAGCAAAAAGTCATGTGACTTTGCGCTATGGGACGGCATAACCTGACTAACCAGTGGACCGATCTTGTTGCCCAGCATCTGAAATATTGTTATGGTCATTCTTAAATGCCAGACCAAAGTCTGCCATTCAAGTATTATTTCCTGTATAACTGCTTTCCAGAACTGTCTTACATGACTGCTTTCCCAAACAGCAGGCATCCACCTCCAAAAGCAATGACCGCATTTATTGTATTTCGTAATTTATTATATATAAAAATTATTTTATTCAGTGGTTTCTCCTACTTTTCTAAGCAATATTTAATCCCAGTTTATTAGGAAGTGTCATTTTTGTTCTCTTTAACTCGTTGGATGGAAACGGTGCTTATTCAGAAATGTTTTATGCGATATTCCAATTTTTGTGCATAAGTTAAATTTGCAAAAAAAGTATAAAGTATAAATTGTGTTCCTTTCTTATGTGATCAGGTGCAGACAGCAGCACTGGACGAGATGTTTCATCATGGCGAAACCTCTGTAGAGCGATACCACAAAGCCTTACTGCTGATGGAGGGCCTGTCCTTAATTATTACAGAGACTACAGATCTAAACAATATCAACAAATGTAAGTATGCCATTCATACACTACCATTTAAAAGTTTGGGGTCAGTAAGATTAATACTTGAGCAAAGATGCATGAAATTGATCAAAAGTGACAGTAAAGACATTTACGATATCATGAAAGATTTTTATTTCAAATATGAAAAGTGTTGCGGTTTCCACAAAAAAAACTGTTTTCAACACTGATAATAATAAATGTTTCTTATGCATCAAATCAGCATATTAAAATGATTTCTGAAGGATCATGTGACACTGAAAACTGGAGTAATGATACTGAAAATTCAGCTTTGCATCACATGAATAAATTACATTTGAAATATATTAAAATACAAAATTGTAATAACACTTACCGCTATGATTGTTTGTTCTATATCTGTAGGTAGACAGTGTATTGAGCGGCGGCTCTGCTCCCTCCAGCCCAAAGCATGTATGTGATGAATCCCTGTTCTTTTTGCTCTGCATCAAACCCACAACAGCTGCATTTCATTTCATCCCAGTTGCCATTTGAAATTCTGTAAACGGAAAACTCACACTCACCCACTTATAAAAATGTGATACTTGGCTTCCAAAGCCAAAAAAAAGATGAGAAAAGACTTCTTCATCACAGACAGAGATGAAATCTCTATTGATATATGTGTATAAACAGAAGCAATATCTGCGGACTTCAGCATCTATTTTGTTCACTTTAAAGTACATTGAGTGAAACAGAATCAAGACGTCATGTTTAAACACTTTGACCTCTGAATATACACCAATGTGTGATGGCACTTCTTAAGAGATGAATTTAATCTTAGTAAAGCCAGTGTTGGAGTCTGAATGAGTAACAGCTTGGATGCTTTTCATTCAATCGTACTAAAACATGCCTGTAGCATTAGTGCCATGAAGTTACATGGAATGATCCTGTTTTTGACGGACTGCATGTTTTTGCATGATTCTAAGGAAATGATAGTTATCTGAAGGGAAATCATAATAGTGAATAATAAGTAAACCTCTGTGGCCACCAAAATGTTGTTGAAAAAGCAGCTGGTGGTGGATGCATAGTATTCGGTGTTTCATCAATATGGCTCTAATGTGGCAATTGACCAAAATCATGGTAAATCTTTGTAGACCTACTGATAAAGACTCAGTTTCATATGTTGTCATATGAGGGTGGAAAAAAAAATACTTGAGATTTGTATTATAGTGACTATCATACTGTTATTCATGTGTGTGTAAAACAGCACTTTATGAACCCATTTGCCTTCTGGATGCCTGAAAAAGAACCACTGCAGAGACAAGCCTAATGGCTCATTTCAGGGTAAATTAGCACCTGTAAGTCACAGGAAATGCAATAGAAAGACAATCAAATGCAAAGACAGTCAGTATCTTGTGTGTAGCATTTTATATTTATCTGTTTTAGCTGTCAGTCTGAAAGTGATGTTTTAGTTTTCTCTTTGCTTTAGAATCTATTGCAAGTAAATGACTTTTGCACAATTTGCTGGGATGACTTAGTCTTTGGTTTTTGTAGTGATTTGATAGTGCCTTAAATGACCTAACCTGGTTTAATCTCACACTGGACACTCTTGAGACTTACAATCTGTCAAACTTCCAGCAGTTTCATATCATATTCAGTCATTACTTGCACTACTTCTGCATTTTCCAATGGCAATAAATCTAAAGGTGTTTTTTTTTTTTTTTACCTTATCTGACAGTAGTTTCATATCTAGGCGTTTTTAAGGCATTTAGTCAGAATTGTGTGTGGTAGAATGATTGTCATAAATGCACATGAAAATGTTTCAAATAATAGTGATGTTAAATTGAGGACAATTAACTATTTTGTATATGTTGTTACAGTATTTATGATGTGTTTTCTGATATGTTTGTCTTTTTATGTCCATTTGCAAAGCCAAAATCAAAAATATGTGCAGAATGCATGTGGTATGGGTGTGTGTAATTGAATAAATTTCACTTTTATATTTACTGTGTATTCATTTCAAATTATATGAAAAGTCAGTTACTTAAATGATGGGTTTAGTGGATCAAAATGTGACTAATGGTGGAAACGTTAAAGATTCTACATTGCCAAGTTTTAAGATATAAACGTGTGTTTTAGGGCTAATTCATATAGATAAAATACATACAATTTCCACTAAATTATAAATTCTCATAATCCTTAGTAAATCGCGCTGCAAGCAAACGAAGGGAAGCAAAACCTACGTTAGTCCCGCCCCCACACATACGTTGCGCTTCATTCTGTGATGTGATTGGGGAAGAGCCCGTCAGTCAAGGAAACGTCACTCTCCGAATCGAGTGTTTCCGGGTATTCATAGAAGAAAGAAAAAAAAAATCAGTCTAACGCCATGTTTCACACAGAAATATCTGTCAAACGCGTATAACAGTTTTTATTGCGCTTTGTGTTTGTCAGAGTGGAAATACAGGTGTTTTGTCACTTTGACTCGAGATAGAGCTACAGTGGATGGTCGGAGAGTGGGACGGTGATTTTACAGTAAGTGGCGCGTGTTGATGTTTGTGTTTAGCAGGCGAGCTAATGCTCAGCTAGCGGAAACTTAAACATATTCTGCTTTGTATGCTCGCATAAACTACACCACTATATATACATGAAGAATAGAGACGGGTATGTTAAACGTTTTCTCAGTGGATAAGAAGAGCTAACGTTAGGTGTTGATAAGCGGAGAGTGGGTGGGTTTGTTAGCAGTAGCAGGCTGTGGCTCACTGTGTCAGTCAGCCTTTAGAGCAGAGAGGGCTTTACTAGTAGTAAACACAGTGTTGTCAGCTCCACAGTGGCCATTATTTCTTGCTAAAATGTATCGCTGTTGCTATGTTCCCCCTCAAAATACCATAATTGCTAGTGTAAAATGCTAAAAAGCTAATACGGGATCTGATTCAAACGGAGTACGTATCTGTCAGAGGTTTTTCTGTTATTTTGTTTCCACAGTGGTAAAAATGAACATTTAATGTAATGTCAGCATTTGTAATTGTATTTATGTGGTTACCATGGTGAATTTCTTTAAGAGGTTGAATGGATGACAGTCAATAGCTAATCGATACAGTATTGATTGTACTGAATGGTTAGATCAAGTCTATTTTATTTATGTACTGTTTTTCTCAGTGCACATTGTTTTAAAGCAAATTTGTTCACAGTTATTATGTTAAGGTTTATAAAATATGACCGTGGACCAGAAAACCAATCATAAGAGTCAATTTTTTGAAACTGTGATTCATACATCTTCTGAAAGATTAATAAATAAGCTTTTTATTAATGTATATTTGTTAGAATAAGACAATATTTGGCCAAGAGCAACTATTTTAAAATCTGAGAATGCAAAAAAAAAAAAAAATCTACATATTGAGAAAATCGGCTTTAAAGTTGTGCAAATTAAGTTCTTAGCAATGCATATTACTAACCAAAAAGTAATTTTTGATATATTTATGGTAGGAAATTTACAAAATATCTTCATGGAACATGATCTTTACTTAATACTGTAATGATTTTTTGGCATAAAAGAAAAATAGGTCATTTTGACCCATACAGTGTATTGCTGGCTATTGCTACAAATATACCTGTGCTACTTATGACTGATTTTGTGGTCCAAGGTCACATATTTTAATATCATCATTTAGAAGAGTTATGCTAGCAATAGTAGTATAGAATGTAATATAATTTACATTACGTATATAAGCAATCAAGTTGATATTTGCTGTATTGTCAGTATACTGTATGCATAGATATTTGTTTTACATTGATTTGTGAATATTGTATTCTTAATGCTTTAGACTGGAACATACACACATATATAGTTTCTACGTTCAAACCCTTGTCCTTATAATTATGTGAGTAGACGAAAATAATTATTTTCAATAGCTGATAATGATATTTAGACGTCAGGGTGGTCAATATATAGATTTCTGAACAAAAAATATTTAATAAAATAAAGAAATTGGTTAGCTATTGACAAGGCTGTTTGTAGATTCCATAACTAATACAAGGAGGTAACACTTCAGTTTATTACATTGTCATTGTATGAGGATGAAAATCTTAGAATGACCAGTTATTGGTCTGTTAAAAGGATAGTTCTCCTTAAATTTAAATTCTGTCTTTACTCAATTTGACTTTTCTTGGTCTTTGAAAAATACAGTTCCACCTAAATATCAGTGTGTTAAATAGTTCGCGAAGACATTGTTGAATTAATCCTTATGAATCTGAAGAGACAGAATTGCTTTATAATGATGAACAGATTTACTTGCGGCTTTAAATATAAATGTACACTGCTGTTCAAATGTTTGGGATCAGGAAGACTTGTAATGTTTTTTTTAAATAAGTCTCTTATGCTTAGGCTGCATTTATTTGACAAAAAACTGTAATATTGCAAAATGATATTACATATACATGAATGGTTTTAAGATACTTTAAAATATAATTTATTCCTGTGATGCAAAGCTGAATTTTCAGCAGTCATTACTCCAGTCGCAAGTGTCAGAAATCATTCTAATATGCTGATTTATTATTAGAAATATCTATGTTGTAACAATTGTGCGTGCTGCCAAATATTCAAGGATTCTTTGATGAATAAAAAGTTAAAAAGAACAGCATTCATTCAAAATAGAAATATATGTCTAAGTCTTTACTATCATTTTTAATTAATTTAACACTTCCTTTCTGAATAAAAGTATTAGTTTCTTTCAAAGAAAGAAAGAAAGAAAGAAAAAGAAAAATGTTGACCCCAAACATTGAACAGTAGTGTATATTGTTAAAAAAGATTTCTGTTTTAGATGAATGCTGTTGTTTTTAACGTTTTATTTACCAAAGAATTTTAAAAAAGTATCAGAGATTCCAAAATAAATATTAAGCTGCACAGCTGTTTCCAACATGGATAATAAATCAGCATATTAGAATGCTTTCTGAAGTATGTAACACTGAAGACTAGAGTAATGATCCTGAAAATTCAGTTTTGCATCACAGGAATAAATTCTATTTTAAAGTATATTAAAAATTTTAAATTGCAATAATAATTCAAAATGTTACTGTTTTTTCTGTAATTCTAATCAAATAAACACAGCCTTGCAGCCCAAGCTTTTGAACGGCAGTGTAAATGATGACAACATTTTCATTTTTGTGTGAACTATACTTTTAATTGGCCTGAGCGAATATATTAGTCTATCTCTACGAATGACTTTTTCCATTGAGGTTTAGTATGAATTGCTAAATCTTTGTCCAACCGAAATATATTTGCATGGTAGAATCATTGCTCTGTTGTCTCCCCACAGAGTGTCTTTTAATACAATTGAAGTGGCACGCAATGCACCATGGAGGAGGCCCACCAAATGTGCAGAGGAACCTTCAGAGATCCAAGTCCTTCACTGGATCTGAGGCAGAAGACCAACAGCAGCAGCAACAACCACAGCAGCCCCAACAACAACAACAGCAGCCCATGCCGGTTACCCAGCAGCAGCCAGCAAATGCCAATCACCCCCAGTCACCGGTGACATCTTTTGCTCCGTCCGCCAGCCCCTCTGCACCACAGTCTCCCAATTATCAAATTATAATGAGTCGGAGTCCGGTCACAGGCCAGAACATGAACATCACTTTACAGAACGTGGGACCAATGGTTCCTGGGAACCAACAGATCACCCTCACTTCTCTTCCTCTCCAGAGCCCAGGATCCCCAGGCTTTTCAGCTCAGCAGTGGAGGTTTGAACCTGGGTCTTCGTCTTACGTGGTGACGTCACCCTTGCCCCAGACCATGCAGCCACAAAGTCCGACCCAGCACAGTCCTGTCCCAATACAGGCTGTGCCCAGGCCGAGCGCTCCTGGGTCGGCTCTGGGAGTGTGCAGTCAGAGCCCGACGCGGTTTGTGGAGGCAGGTATAATGGTTAGGCAAATCAACTTAAGCAGCCCACCCGGAAGTGGTCATTTCGTATACCAGGATGGAACAGGATTGGCTCAACTGGCTCCGACAACAGCAGGAGCTGTTCAGCTCACCTCACCTGGGACACCAGGGGCTGTCAGAGAAAGACGCCTGTCCCAGCCACACTCTCAAACTGGAGGCACCATACACCATTTGGGGCCACAAAGCCCTGTTGCAGCAGGAGCTGCTCTCCCAACACTGGGCAGCCCTGGGCACATCACCACCTCCAATCTGCCTCCTCAGATTAGTAGCATCATCCAAGGCCAGTTAGCACGTCCCATGATTTTTGAGAAGACAGCGCAAGGCGTTGTGGCTGGTGTGGCGGCCCCGGCAGGAGCCACTTTTGGGGTCCCATCTGCCATTCCTCCATCAAGCCCATCCAGGAGCAACCCTTCTCAGGGCCTCGCCAGCCAGTCTCTGACCCCCACCAGCATGAAGAAAATGCAGCCGAAGAAGCTGGAGGAGATTGCGCCCTCAAATCCAGAAGTGGCGCAGTTGAGGAAGCAGTGTCTGGAGCATCATGCGAAGAAGATGGAGAGTCTGAAGGAGGTGTTTAAGGAGTATCTGATCGAGCTCTTTTTCCTGCAGCATCTGCAAGGGAACATGATGGACTACCTTGCTTTCAAGAAAAAGCCCTGTGTGCCTCTTTTCACCTACCTGAGGCAAAACGATCTTGACCTTGAAGATGAAGAGGACGAGGAAGAGCAGTCTGAGGTCATCAATGATGAGGTAAAGCAATGCATTGGGCTCTTACCTACAGTCTGTTTTTGAATGCACTGTTCTTTGAATAAAGATCAGTGATAAGTAAGTGTCCATGATAAAGGAAAAAAAACATACATGTTAGAACATACTTTTTGCAGTTATGTTTAGGGTTGGGTATCGTTTGAATTATATCGATTTTGATTCTTCTTTCTGTTGCAGCTGAATAACATGAGCAAAAATCAGCAGTATACAGAACACTTTTGCATATGGTTTTAACAAAAATACAACAGCAAAAACACTAGACTAATATAAATGTCAAACATTAAATTGTTAAAGACAAGTAAACAGTCAGTAATAAAACAGGTGGAAGCAATAGCATAAATAAATACAACTGAACAAAGTGCACGTACAGAAATTTAAATCAAAAGTTTAAAAACTGCATAGTTTTCCTTTCATAAATAAAATAGATTAATGAGGATTAAATAGATTAATCCTCATTAAAGTTATGAAAGATATTCAGTCAAGATTAGTGAATGACTTTTTGTTCTTGGATTAACATTAATGACAGGCAGAACATTTATTAGACTGCTGTCTCTTCAACACCGAACACACACGGATCTAAAAATACTGTTACACATGCGTTTTCTTTCTCATCTGTTTACTTTCACTTTCAACAAAAAACGGCTGTTTATGATGATATACTGATGTATTTTTGTGCATATTGGTTGATAAATGTGAAAGAAAAGTCAGATCCGGCCCGGAACGACCTTCTCTGCAGTGCAAATGCACAGAACGGTTTCAGAACGGACACAGGCCGAGAACCCGCTCCGGGACTGCTGTTCACTGTGCTCACACTTTAGATGCATGCACAAACAGTGCACAACTTCTTTCCCTTCCTGCTCTTAAATTGTTTGATTTGAAACTTTAAGATCACATTAACCCTAGTCATGTTGGTTTCATATTGTTTGTGACGCTTGCAGTGACGCTTGCAGTGTTTTCTGCCTCTGTTGCCTCAATACAGGTGAAGTAGGTGAACACATAAACGTAATAAATAAACATCACTTCATGAGTATTTTACCGCTGCTTGTGAGAAAATCCAAAACTATCATCATATCGTATACAAACGGAAACTTAAAGGTCTTCTCAGAAACCAAAATGAAAGTTCAGTTTAACTTGAAGAAACGGTGACAGAAATGTATTATTTAATGTGATAATAGCACCACTACTAGTAATAATATAATTATCAAAACATTATTTTTAAGGAATTTATTTACCTGAAAAATGTAAGTAAACAACACAGTATTTCTGAAGAAATGTTATTATAATTTTTTTTTAAATAAATAATTTAGAGATGCTTTTAATTATTAACACTTAATGAATTCCATAAAACAGATTTTAGAAAATTAATGGAAAACAGAATTTCGTAGGAAATAAAACTAAATTTGAGAAAAAATAAAATGCATTTCATAGGGCCTTAAAATGTAATTTGTGTTGAATTTGTAAAAAATTGCTGTTAAATTCATGATTTTTATCAATTAATATGCTTTTTGATTCATACAGTTTAATTTAACCATTAAATCAGAGTCTGGAAACATAAAAAAAAATAATAAAATAAAAAACAGAAGTTTGATAAAACTAAATGTATTTTAATTTTGCTTGCACATTGGCTGTTTATTAGTACTTATAAAGCACATATTATGTGTGCATAACTATATTGTAAATACTGTAATCTTACCCAATACCTAAACTTAACTTAACCTTTCTAACTATTAATAAGCAGTAATTAGAAATTTATTAAGGCAAATGCTGTAGTTAATAGTGAGATTTGGACCTTAAAATAAAGTGTGACCATGTTTTTAAGTAAGAAGAACGCATTGCCGGTTAAAAGTTTGGGGTTGGCCTTTTTTTTTTTTTTTAATGTTTTTCAAATATTTAAAATGAAATTTATTTTGATTTACTGCTCAAGAAACATTCTTAATTATTAGTAGTGTTGAAAACACTTGTGGTGCTTAATATTTTATGGAAACTCAATATTTTGAGGATTCTTTAATGAATAGAAGTTCAAAAGAATTCAATTTATATAATCTTTTTAAAGCGTATATATATTTACTGTCCACTATGGTCAATGCATGCTTGTTGAATAAAATGATCAATTTCTTTCAAATTTTCAAATTTTTACTGACCCCAAACTTTTAAACTAAATATCATTTCCTTTTTTTGTTCCTCAGCACACCCCCACTGAAAATTAATATAATTTTTAGAAATGAGTGAAGTTTTAAATAAATGAATAGATCCAGATAATAAACATGATCATCATGTCTTTATGACCCATGAAGAAACTTTCCTTTGTAGGGAACTCTTAGGCTCCTTTTCATTTGGAAATATCAAGATGTATTTTCTGTGGCTTTGTACCTTTCATCTGTTTCTATGACAACCTCTCAGGTGAAAGTAGTGACTGGAAAGGATGGACAGACGGTGACGCCTGTTGCTATAGCTACACAACTCCCACCCAACGTGTCTGCAGCGTTCTCTGCTCAGCAGCAGTTCCAGGTGATGGAGGCTTCCTTACTAGAAATGTGAAGGAGGATTCATTCAGAACATTTCAAAGATTTTAACCTTCAGTATGATAGCGCTTTCATTATGCGGTTTGACAGAATTGTGACATTAGACATAATCAGGCAAGATTTTAGTTAAGGTCAACAGTATGGTTTGTATTCTGAGCGAATGAGATTCTCACTTTGGTTTGTTTACCGTCTCACAGACCCATGCCGGGGTGGCAGGTGGCAGCATCTCTAACCCTGTGGACATGGAGGCTTTCAAACGGCAGCAGGCCATGGCACAAGCAGGTAGGGCGACGTTGACGCAGGGCAAAGGTGGAAGCCTGTTTTGCTTTTGTTTGTTTCTTTATTCCCCCTTTTTGTTTTCTCCTTTTTCCGTTTGCTTTCCGTTCTCCCCTTCCAATTCGCTTCTGCTTACTCAGTATTCCAGCATCTTTTCCCAGCTCTGTGTTTGAAGCCTGTAATCCAGATAACGGGGAGCGGAGCTTCCCAGCAGCTACCTGCTGGTGTGCAAACATCATTGCCGTGTGCCAAGTGTTTTTTCTCCTTCTTTTGGTTTTTCCTGTTCTCTGTCTCATTTTTTGGGAGTGAGGTTTTTTTTTGCGTTTTGAGGGTATTGTGTGTTTTGCATCCCAGATCAGGCTAAGAGGTCCCGGATGGAAGTGGGTCGGCATGGGATGATATTCCAGCACCCCGCTGTAACTCCTTTAGGATCTCCCGGCGTTCCCCTCCAGCAGCTCATGCCGACAGCGCAAGGTAGGAGCGCCGTTGCGTCTCGGGACAGATCCGCTCTTGTGACGGTTATTCAATGCTGCTGGAGGTCAGGGTTCATTCCAGAGTTCCCAAAGTTGATCCCACCTTTTATCCAAGCATCATCTACCAGTTGTGATCCACTTGTTGGGACTCCGTTCAAACTTAGCCCTCATTTAAAAGCTTTCTCTAACCATCAGAGAGACAGCTGGGCAGAAGATACAGCTGAAGATCAATTTGGAAGACGTCACATTTTTTTCATTTATGATTTGCTCATTAGTTCCTTGAGCCATTCACCTCATCCGTTTACGTTCTTCTTTGCCATAACGGCATCTCTGATTCCATCCAGGGCTCATCAGATGATGATGAGCCCCAAACTGTCCACTGGGATGTCCTGTTTCACATAGTGTTTGTTTTGCGTTTAGTTCTGCGGTTGTATAGTTGACATCTCCTCTCCTGATCTTACAAAGCTCCTCCTTCACTTCCCTAAATTCACTGCATTGTCAACTTGGAATCTAAATGCATTTTCAGTCTTGGTTCCCTTCATGTAGCGAGTTATTTTCGTTTCTCCTCGTTTTATCGTCACCATATTTTCAGTTCCCACCCTCATCTTCGGTTTCCATAGCATTGCTTCATGACCTGATGGTGAAGAGCTGAAAGTGGCGCTCAGGAAAGCAGCCTAACCTCAGAAAGCTTGAGAGTTGACAAATTGACATAGTTGGTGATTTAACATGATGAAATGCTAAAAGAGGGAGATACTTAGTGTTTACAGCTGGGCTTTACCTTTTTCTGTGCTGAACTTCCCTTGTCATTCCTCTGCTGTACCCTCTGCTTTGCCTTTTGTGTAGCTCAAGTATTAGCGCAAATGTTCCAGACATTACCTGGTTCATGCATGTTCATGAAGTGTGTCAGCGCTTCAGTCGTGTCCATTACCTTTATGTGCTTTTTTTTAACTTTTGAGTTCTTCTCCTGTTTTTGTTTTATTTTGTTTCCTTGATTTGTTTCTTTATTTAGACTTTTCCTCTTATGAATAGTTCAATGGTAATGCATGATTAGTTTCGTTCTTCATTGTAGTATTCTTAAGCATTGAACAAAGTATTTTGATTTTCACATTTACGAGTTCTAATTTTCATTCATTAGAACATGTAAATTTTCCTTGATTTTTGTTATGTAGTCATTGTGACATGAACAGTATTTTTCATTAATGTTCCCTTTTCTCCAGCATTGTGTAACACATTGCTGGTAATTCATAACATCATACCCATAAGATCAACAGAAGTTTAGTTGCAAAACACAAATGGGAAAAATCATGTCTGAGTTCTGTTGCACCCCACAGTGTTTTCATAGTGTTTTCATGACAGTGAAACAACTTAATTATACTGTATTACAGTGATTTATTTAAAATTGTTTATATTGTAAAATTTTATATATATATTATTTTTTTTAATACAATTTTAAATTGTAAATATACATTTTTGTGTGTATATATATATATATATATATATATATGTATATGTATGTATATATATATATATATATGTATGTGTGTATATATATATATATATATATATGTATATGTATATATATATATATATATATATATATATATGAAATTATTTATACAGTATAATAAATTGCATGTATGTTATTGCATAAACCTATTATGAAATAAGTATTATCTAACATCAAGGTAATGATGAGTGTTCTTAAAGGAGAAGTCCACTTCCAGAACAAAAATTGACAGATATTGTACTCACCCCTTGTCATCCAAGATGTTCATGACTCTCTTTCTTCAGTCGTAAAGAAATTCTGTTGTTTGAGGAAAACATTTCAGGATTTTTTCGATATAATGGACTGATATGGTGCCCCAAGTTTGAACATCCAAAATGCAGTTTAAATGCGGCTTCAAACGGTCCCAAATGCAGTTGTAAATGATCCCAGCCTAGGAAAAAGGGTCTTATCTAGCGTAACGATCGGTTATTTTCAAAAAAAAATAATACAATTTCTATACTTTTTAATGCCAAACGCTCTCTTGTCTTGCTCTGCCTAAACTGTTTTTTTCCGGTTCATGACAGTTAGGGTAAGTCTCAAAATATCCATCTCATGTTCTCCCCAACTTCAAAGTCATCCTATTTCACTGTTTGACCTTTTTTGTTAAGGGTGTTTCTTTGCATCTTCTTTGCATGTTCACTTTGCAGAGACTGGGTCGGTACATTCAGTGATGCAGAATGATTTTTGAAGTTGAGGGAGAAAATACGATTGGAGTTTTTCGACATACCCTAACTGTCCTGAACCATAATACACAGAGTTCAGGGAGAGCAAGACAAGATGAGCATTTGAGATTAAAAAGTTGTATTAAAAATTGTATTTTTAAATTAAATTAACCGATCGTTTCGCTAGATAAGACCCTTCTTCCTCAGTTGGGATCGCATTTGGAATCGTTTGAGGCTGCATTTAAACAGCATTTTGGAAGTTCAAAATCGGTGCACCATATCAGTCCATTATATGGAGAAAAATCCTGCAACGTTTCCCTCAAAAAGCATAATTTCTTTAGGGCTGAAGAAGAAAAGATATGAATATCTTGGATGACAAGGGGCTGAGTACATTATCTGTAATTTTTTTGTTCTGGAAGTGGACTTCTCCTTTAAAGGAATAGTTCACTCAAAAAATAAAATGACTCACCCTCATGTCGTTCCAAAATGGTAAGACCTTCATTCATCTTCGGATTTCATCTTGGATCTCATCAGCATTTGGATTTCATCAAAAATATCTTAATTTGTGTTCCAAAGCTGAATGAAGGTCTTACGGGTTTGGAATGACATAAGGGTAGTTGTCAAACAAATAATGCTTCAGGTAAAATTCTAATACTAATCCTTGTATTTTTTTTCTTCTGATTTGTGGGTGAACTATGACTCAGACATATTCTTTTCATTTTATCTAAAAACAAGGAAAAATGACGTCAGATATTAAGTGTTATATAAAGTGTCAAATCTAACATTTTGGCCTTTCAGTATGAGCCCGTAGGGTGCTTATAAAGAAATATTTACAATAAAAAAAAAAAAAATAAAGACAAGGCTGTGGTTGCTATTAAATGCAATCAGGTGGTCTCTGTAAACAGACATGAGCTAAGACGATATATTGTGTTTCCAATTCTTCATTTTCTCCTTCTATGGAACTCTTCCTTGCCCTCCATATCTCTCTCTTTCTCCTCTCTCTTTTCTGTCTCTGCTCTGTTTCCTTCATCTTGCACCCCTATAACAGGAGGCATGCCCCCGACCCCACAAACGGTCCAAATTGGTGGGCAGAAACAGAACCAGCAGCAGTACGACCCGTCCAAAGGTCCCCCGGTACAGAACGCTGCCAGCCTCCACACGCCACCCCCACAGCTTCCAGGACGCCTGCCCCAGGGTGGGCTCCCTATGGCTGGCCTACCTCTGTCCCTGTCTCAGGGCCAGGCTATGGTGGTGGACCAGCAGGCTCCGGTGACTGGTGGTCAGCTCCAGGTTAAGGTTCAAGGTGTGCAGGGTGCCGGGGCTGTGCTGGCTCCGGTCAACCCACATGTGCAGCTGCAGGCACAGCTTCAGCAGATGCAGTCAGGACTCCACCTACAGATGCAGCAGCCAGTCATACAGCCTGGGCAGGCGGTGAGTATGCAAGTAATATATTGCACAGTCCTACTCGCTACAGTAGATTTTGTTACAGCTCGTCCTTTTTTTTTTTTTTTCAGACTGTGGCACTTGTGCGTCCTGGATCAGATTCCTCCCAACCTGCCCAGCGTTTGATGTCCAACTCTCTCTCCAATCCTTCCATGTCTCCCGCTCCTCTCACATCCCCGTCCTCTCTTTCCTCCCCACACCCTTCTGCCCCGGTCCGCACCCCCAGTACTGGCCCAAGCCTCTCTCCCGCTGCCCAGTCCAAACTCGCTGTCATAAATGGCACCACCGGGCTGAAAATGTCCAGTCTGAGTCAGAGTCCAGTTGGGCAGAACTCACAAGAATGCTCTCAGGACAAGCAAGCAGAACAAGCCAAGCTGGTGAGAACAGTCAGATCTTTAACTATGAATGAAATTACCACATTTTGTGGTATACACTACATATCTCACACAAGATTGTAACGTTTCATTGTAGGAGAGTCAAGTGCACCAGCGCATCGCAGAGCTTCGTAAAGAGGGCCAGTGGTCAGCTAGCCGCTTACCCAAGCTGCAGGAGGCCTGCAGGCCCAAATCCCACTGGGACTACCTGCTGGAGGAGATGCAGTGGATGGCTGCTGACTTTGCCCAGGAAAGGCGCTGGAAGATGGCTGCTGCCAAGAAGGTGAGAAGACTCACACTTGGTCTGTGATGGTCTATAAACTGAGCCAATTACAGTTGAAGTCAAAACTTTACCTTTACCTTGCAGAATCTGCAAAATGTTATTTTTTTTATTTTTATTTTTTTACAAAATGCACAGTATTTTTTTTATTTATTTGGTACTGGCCTAAATAAGATATTTCACATAAGACATATAGTCCACAAGAGAAATTAATAGTTGAATGTATAAAATTGACCCTGTTTAAAAATACACTTGATCTTAATACTGTGGTGTTATCTGAATGATCCACAACTTTTTTTTTTTTTTTTTCGTGATAGATACACATGTGTGCCTTGTTTGTCTTGAACAGTTAAACTGCCTGCTGTTCTTCAGAAAAATCCGTCAGGTCCCGCAAAATTTTTCAGCATTTTTATGTATTTAAAAACTGTGTGATTGTATGATTATAAAATCCATCTTTACATACTGAGGACAACTGAGGGAATCATATGCAACTATTACAGAAGGTTCAAATGCTTACTGATGCTCCAGAAGAAAAGAAAACAAAAAACAAAAAAAAAAACGATGCATTAAGAGCCAGGGGTGAAAACTTTTTGAATTTGAAGATCAAGGCAAGTTTCACTTATTTTGTCTTCTGGAAAACATGTAAATATCTGTAGCTTCTGAAGGGCAATACTAAATGAAAAAAAAAAAAAGATATTTAGGCAAAATAAGAAAAATGTACACATCTTCATTCTGTTCAAAAGTTTACACCCCTGGCTCTTAATGCATCGTTTTTCCTTCTGGAGCATCAGTGAGTGTTTGAACCTTCTGTTAATAGTTGTATAGGAGTCCCTCAGTTGTCCTCAGTGTGAAAAGATGAATCTCAGAATCATACAGTCATTGTTGGAAAGGGTTCAAATACACAAAAATGATAACAAACCCAAGAATTTTCTGAAGAACAGCAGGCAACTATCACTAAACAAAAAAAAAAAAAACACAGCTGAGGTTTTTTCACACATTCAGGTAACAACACAGTATTAAGAATCAAGTGTATGTAAACTTTTGAGCAGGGTTGTTTTTATAAATTCAACTTTTTTTTTTTTTTTTTTTTTTTTTTCGTGGACTATATGTGAATGACTTTTATGTCAAATATCTTATTCAGGTCAGTGCTAAATAAAAATAACACGCATTTTGTGTGATCCCTCTTATTTTGGTAAAATAATTAACATTTTGCAAACTCTGCAAGGTATTTAAACATTTGACTTTAATGGCATATGTACATCCAATGTAGAGGTCGGATGTAACCTCAGTGTTTTCATCCACATCTTCTATTGCCAGTAAATGTTCATCATGGAGCAGGTTAAAATTCAACTTTGATTTTCGGTTAAACAATCTCTCTCTGTAGCTTGTGCGCACATGTGCACGTTACCATGTTGAACAGAAGAAGATGGAGGAACGTGAGAAGAGGGAGGAAGAGATGAGGCTGCGGCATATTGCCAGCACCATTGCTCGTGGGGTTGACTACTTCTGGTCCAATATTGAACAGGTAAATTTACAAACCATTTACACAAGTGTTATTTCAGTTATTATGTACTTTAATTTAGTTTTAGTCATTTTAGTACTTCAACTTAAACTCAAATCTTATTATTCTTCAAATTGGAAGTAACCCTAGGGGGTTTGGAACTTATGTTCACGTTTCAGCTTCTTTTCAATTAATGATTTTATTCAACAAAAGCTATATTTAAACTTTAGTTTTAGTTAATAATAATAACCCTAACTACTTTAGTACTGGAACTAAAAAAATAAAATATTTATTTTGTATGAATCTTACGCAGCCTCAAAAGGGATTCACCTGTGTTTGGGTTCATTGCTTTTGTCTCGGAGTGGGTCAGATACAAAATAATGCATCATATTTATAATAAATTAGCATTCACACTTAGACAGAAAATGTTACTGTGGTAAATGCTATTCCACTGTATATGGCGATTTCTATTAGTTCTTCATATAGAGCATTTTTTTCCTTCTACCACAGGTTGTGGAAATCAAGCTGCGTTTTGAGATCTATGACAAACGCCAAAAAGTTCTTACCTTGCAGAAGGCTGTGAATAAAGGTGAGATTAAGTAATGGTATCTGACCTGTCTTTAACTGAATGTTCAGACTTTGTCAGAGTTTATTAATTCAGAAGAGATTTTGTATTGCTACAGGCCAGTGTGCTAAAGTGACCCAGTCATCTGGAGAGAAGTCAGATAAAGAGAGTAAAGGGGTAAGACCTTCTCCATGACTTCTCCAAGATCCTTCCGCATTGCTGCTCCACTCATCTTCTCATTGACAATTTTTCTTGCCTTTTTTCCTTCTCAGCAGGAGACTGGCTCATCCCGCAAGAGAAAGTCAAGCACCTCGCTGTCGGATGTCGAGGGTACCTATTGCATTTATACATAGATGATTTCCGTTCCCTGTGCGCATGCTGCTGATTGCTCTGTTGTTGTTTTGCAGTTGAAGATGAGGAAAGTACAATAGAAGAACAGGAGGCTACCGAGGTGGCAGCTGATCAGAAAGCAGAGCTGGCCGAATTAACAAAAGAAGGTAAGTTTTACATCTTAAACTTATGGGCATGTGTTTAAACAGTTTTAAAGACTCCTCCTTAAAAGGGTTAGTTTGCCCAAAAGTGAAATTCTGTTATTAATTACTCACCCTCATGTAATTTCAAACCTGTAAGACCTTTCTTTGCACACAAAAAGTATTCTTGTAGCGTCATAAAGTTACAGTTGAACCACTGATGTCGCATGGACTATTTTAACAATTTCCTTGCACGTGGTAGTGGCGTTGCTGCCTATGCAGAGCCAGGAAGCCCTCTGGTTTCATCAAAAATATCTTTATTTGTGTTCCGAAGATGAACAAAGGTCTTTCAGGTTTGGAATGATGTGAGGGTGAGTAATTAAGGAAGTTTTTCTTTAATCGCTTTACCATTTTGGAAATATTTCAGACTATGTATGAGCATAGAGTGTTGCATGTTTAGACAGACTGAAATATATGATAATCATTTTGGGCATTTTAAGGTTTTTAACCCTTGTGCATCAATTAAAAAAAAGTTACATATAGGTCCATAGTAGACAAAAATGTCCATGTCAAAAAACTGTAATAAAAATTTGAAGCTTGGGAGCACAGACTTAAGTTTGGCCTCATTTTAAGGAAGACCCATGGCAGATGAAAATGCTTTTATATAAAGCATATATTATATAAAATATATATAAATTATGAAACATGTTGAACTCTAAACCTGCTAGAAAATCAAAGCCATAAATCTAAACAAGCTGTGTTCCAAATTTAAGGTTGATATCTCAAAAAATGAGCTTTCAGTAAGATTTTGTTTGGGCGCAGTGTCAAATATTCCCCATAAGATGCCAGCAAAACTCCGCTGGTGTACACAGTGGTTGGATTTGTGATTTGCAGTGGAGTTTTTCTCTCTCAAATGTAAAAAGAACACACAGGCACACACACAATTTTTTTTTATAACACACATACAAACCACTATAATATGCAGAAGCGAAAAATAGGAATAAAGCAAGTATTTGCTTTATAGGCCAAACCTGAAAAAATGGCACCATCTAGGAAAAAAATAGTACAGTTAAAAGCCTTGCTAACAGAATTAAAGCCTCCTAACAAAAATTGCATCATTTTACAGTTGCCACTGTGATTTAAAAATGGCAGTTTTAATGGGTTTCAATGGAGACATTTTTGTCCAAAAGGTGCTGTGTAAGAATTTTTTGTACCTAGTGCAAAATAGGTTTACTAAAGGAAATGGACGTGACATAGTAAAATTCCAATAAAAATACACACCTGTGCCAAAATGTATGCAGCTGGCAATAACATGGGCGAAATGATCACAATAAAGACTGAAAAGGACAAATATGTCCAAAAGGTTGCACAAGGGTTAATCATGCATTCTCAATATATTTGAAACATAATGTCATATAAATCTATTCGTACACTTAGCTGAAGTGCCATTGGATGATCTGATGAAGCAGTACGCTGGTGCTTATGCAGAGGGCTTTGAGTGGCCGCAGCCTTCCAGCCAGAGTGAAGATGAAGACAGAGAGGAAGCTGAGGGTTTGTGTACATCTGCTGCTTGAGAACGAACTTAGAGCACCATAAAATCCCTGAAATGCAAAAGAATTATGACAGTATGTTGATTTGATGTCACAGTCACTCTATGTTCTTTTCTGTTCAGACATGGATTCTCCATTGGACAGTCCACATGATGCGGTGCTGATAGACTCCTTGCTGAGTATGGAACAATACCGTGGGGCTGAACGGACGGCTTCTGGTCCTGATGGGAAGCCCACAAAGGATATCGCTGAGGTCGCTGCAGCAACAGACCTGATTCTGCCCAAAGGCAGTGCCAGGACCATTCTAACAGTGAGTCATTTATGTTCTAACTTAAAGATTCCATTGAGCAGCTGTTTAATTCAAATTGGTCTCAGTGTCTGATAGGGCTGCAACGATTAATCGAACGATGTCGTGAGGCGAGTTTAGTCAGTGAAGCCGGTACTTTGATTAGTAGTAAAGCTCCATCACGTGCCTTCAGCTGGAGCGGCAAGTAATACACAGAGCCGTAAAGCACTGACAAGCTACGCCAAATCGCGCGCAAAATCGAATTCGATTTTGAGCGCGATTTTGGCGTAGCTTGTCAGTGCTTTACGGCTCTGTGTATTACTTGCTCTGTGTACTGAACGCACGTGATGGAGCTTTACTACTAATCAAAGTACCGGCTTCATTGACTAAACGCGCCTCACGACATCGTTCGATTAATCGTTGCAGCCCTAGTGTCTGATTGTATTATGACTCATGAACCTTTTCCTCTCAGACTCGTTGCTCCCCTCCTGCTCTGCTGCACGGCTCTCTGAGAGAGTACCAGCAGGTTGGGGTGGAGTGGCTGGCAAGCCTCCACCGCAAAAACCTTAATGGCATCCTGGCAGATGAAACCGGCCTTGGCAAAACCGTACAGACTGTGGCTTACTTTGCTCACTTGGCCTGCAACCAGGGTACAATCACCTGCCACACTTACCACTTTATAGAGACAATAAAATTAGTTTTTGTCTCAAAGCATTCATTTGTTGTGTATTAAGAATAAAATGCAACACATTCTGCTGTCGTGTGATTGCTGCAGGTATCTGGGGGCCACATTTAGTGGTGGTGAGGAGCTGTAAGCTGCTCAACTGGGAGATGGAGTTCAAACGCTGGTGTCCTGGATTGAAGATACTCCTGTATCTCGGCAGCAGAAGGCAGCGCAGATACAAGAGATCGGTATGAACCAGAGAAAGCTAGCTAGCCTGCTTTGTACTCTTACATACTGCCACATGTCTATTATTGAAATTCTTGTTAATTGGGTAGCTTTTGTCCATTTTTTTTTTTTTTTTTTGACCATTCTCATTTTCCCATTGTTGTCTGATATGTGCAGCGGTGGAGTGAGCCCAACAGCTTTCACGTGTGTGTGACTTCATACAAGCTCTTGCTGAAAGATCAGTCTCATTTCCTGAGGAGACGCTGGAGGCACCTAGTGCTAGACGAGGTGCAGCTCATCAAAAACATGACTGAGAAACACTGGGAGACCATCTTCAACATAAAGAGGTTAGGAACTGTTTTCTGTATAGGTCCCTATGATTTCCGCAATGCAGAAAACGGGGACGGAATTGCGGAATCCTGTCATAAAAATGGAATTTACAGTTAAACACGGAATGTCACTGAATTCGCCCAGTTTGGGATGGCAAAACATAATCTCTAGAACTGCTCATAATATCATATACAAACAGAAACTTAAAGAAGTCCACTTCCAGAACAACAATTTAAAAATAATTTACTCACCCCCTTGTCATCCAAGATGTTCTTTCTGTCTTCAGTCATAAAGAAATTGTGGTTTTTGAGGAGAACATTTCAGGATTTTTCTCCATATAATGAACTTTATTGGTGCCCCGATTTTGAACTTCCAAAATGCAGTTTAAATGCAGCTACAAAGGGCTCTAAACAGTCCCGGCTGAGGAATCTAGCGAAACGATCTGTCATTTTTTTTTGAAAAATAAAAATTTGTGTATGTTTAGCCTTTTTATTTCAGATTTAGTAATCTTAGTAATTAAACATTTTATCAGTTAGTTGGAAAAGCAACATTTCTAATTTCTTTTTTTATCTTAATATGCATATTTTATTTATTTCAATTAACAAACATGATTTTTTATTAGTTTTAGTTTTGTTTTGCAAGTTTCCAACATACATGTATTTCATATGCATGTTTTTTTGTTTTTTGTTTTTTTTTTTCTGTCCTCTCAACAGTCAGCAGAGGATCCTCTTAATCAACACACCTCTGCAGAACACTCTAAAAGAGTTATGGACCATGATCCACTTCCTCCTGCCTGGAATCACTCACCCATACCTTAACTTCCCCATCAAACCTGGCACAGATCAGAACCAGGACTACTGCCACAAACTGGTCATCCGACTCCACAGGGTAAGTCTTGCTGGAAGTTGTTTCTGGTGACTTTCACCACAGAATGTTGCACTTTGTGTTAACTACCGTACTTGAGAACCACAATCATAGTTTTGTTTTCTTCCTGTCTGCTGTAGATGATTCAGCCCTTCATCCTGCGCCGTTCCAAGAGAGACGTGGAGAAGCAAATGCCTAAGAAGTATGAGCACATTCTCAAGTGCCGTCTGTCCAAGAGGCAAAAGAGCATGTATGAGGACATCCTCATCCAGCCCAGGTCAGCACAGAACACACTCAGCCAAACACAATCTTAACCAGCTCTTTTCCAATTCATCTGTTTTGAGTTATACTCTGCTTTTCTTCCGCCCTCTAGTGCACAGGAAGCACTGAAAACGGGACATTTTGTCAGAGTCCTGGAAGTTCTTATGCAGCTGCAGAAGATCTGCAACCATCCAGACCTGATTCAACCCAGAGACACGCACAACTCTTATATATGTCAGCCACTGCAGTACAACACCCCATCATTACTGCTCACAGCCCTGCAGCGGGACCAGTGGAAGGTAATGAAAAAAATAAACGCTTAGATTATGAAATGCTAAAGAAAAATATTTGTTGACTGACAAGCCGTTTTCTTTTCAAGACTGTAGATATGTCACTGTTTGACCTGATCAGTAACGAGGGCAAATTGACCCGTTATGAGGCCGAGGAGGCTCTGCCGAAACTTAAAATGACCAAACAGCTGATCGAAGAGATCTACAATGCACGCGACCCACCAGCCAGACCCAGACCATGCAAGATCAAACCTATGAGGTGTCCATTTGTACAGAATGCTTACCTATCGTAGTCATATCATACTGATTTCTGTAGTTTTATTAACAGGACATAATATTTTTAAATAAGACAATACACTGAAAATGCTGATATGATATTACACCAAATATTATGTCACTTCCTTGTTGAATAAATAAACATGTTACAGGTGTTTTCCATTAAAAACATATGCAAACATTAAATGCTTTTTTTATGTTAAACATTAGTGTATCACCTTGTAATAAAATATATTTTTTTTATAAAATTATAATTTTTTTTATTAATTTTTATTATAAATTTTAGATGTTTTTATTTGTTTTATTTTTCATTAAGATGTGGATATGTACAACAGAATAGGCCCATAAGAGTTGATTCTGACTGTGGCATATTTGTAATTTCAGGTTGTTCCTGCCGGTGCAGTATGGGACTAAACCAGAGGGGCGTCTGGTCCCCATGACTAGCAGCACCACTCAAGCCCCTCGTGCCACTGCTGTGACAACTGCCCCCACCACCACTACCAACCCTGCTACAGCAGCTCCAAGCACACAGCCCAGAGGCAAATCACCTCTCACCACAACCACATCTGCACAGGGTAAGACCCCTTCTTGTGTAATTTCTTACGCAAACGTGTTCCCACAATGTTTCACAACCTGCAAATTTTTGTGAAGTGATATGATATTTTTGTAGTTGCTTTTTGATGTAAACGTTGTGCTTCTTCCCTAAAAATGTGCTCACAACAGTTCTTTGTGTGTGTGTATTTTTGTTTTTTTGGCCATTTGCACTAGTTACTAAAAAGTGACATCTGTAAGATTTCTTTTATGTCAAAATACATGATCTAAAGTCAGTTTATTGTACATTAACTACTATATGTATGCCATTCATGGGTTTATCTCCCCCAAAGGTGTAATTCAGTCTCCCAAGCACCATCAAAACATTCTGTCAGTGTCTGCCAGTGTAGCAGGCTGAGCCAGAGGTTGTTTTCCCAGTGCGAGACAGTGGTTGACACAATTGGGTTTCAATCCAGATGTCGAACTTATTGTAACTAATACAAAACCTTCATTTCAAATAATATGTTTTATAAATCCTTTTATAAATCTGTTTGCATGTTGCACCTTAGCAAGTAATTATTATTATAATAACATATATTTTTTTTAATGCTTTTATGCTGAGGGTTCACCGAAATCCCTAACCCCAGAATTTAAATTTTTGGATTTTAGTTGATATTTAAATGGAAATTGCTGAGATTATTGAGTTGCTTCAATAAACAGCAATTAATTAATTAAATTAAATATTAAGAATTGTCGGTTTTACTTTTGTGGTTACTTTAAACAATCACATAGCAATGCATAGCATTGTAGCTGTGAGTTTTGCATGGGCAAGCACCACTCACCACCCAACAATAATCAGTGTTTCCCCTTCCATTATATTAGAGGGGTGAACCTCCCCCCCAGAAGCATAAATTTAATTTAATTTAATTTTCTATATATTTCTATTTCTAAATTGGGTCTGTCACTTAATTTGAATCGCAAAATAAACTAATGTCTGTTAATATTTAAACGTAAAAAGAAGGTTTAGATATGAATCCTGCATGTTCAGCAGCTCTGTATGTATGAATGGTGGAAACACGGCACCCCTGCTCCATCCATCCCCCTCCCCTCACCCCATCAAAGCTGTGAACCTAGGGGAAACACTGAATAATCAATATTTTGTAATGCATTGTAATTTTGTATGTCCTAAATAACCTTTTATTTAGAGCACTGGTTCTCAATTCCAGCGTACCACCTCACTGCATATTTTGCATGTCTCTCTGTGGTGATATGCAAAGACTGGAATTGAGAATCACTGATTTAGAGGATTAGAAAAATTAATCCTCCAACACCATAGCACTCGCCCTGATTGGTCCATTCAGACTGTTAATTCCTCTTCCTCTTTAGCCTCCGCAATCAGCAGCTCATCAGGATCGCTTTTAACAGGAGCCACCCCTAACCCCCCTTCTACCCCTCTGGCTGTGGGTGTGACAGGGGTCACCACTATGCCTGCTGTGGCCCCCCATGCCCCTGCCGCCCACCCCCTCCAGCCCAGTTTGGTACCCCAGAGGCTGGTGCTCAGCTCCCAGGCCCAGGCACGCTTGCCTAGTAAGTGGCCTCATCATAACCCAATGCAGATCGGCCTTCTCCTTTGCGCCCTCTCCCTCGTGCACCTGTTTCCTTCTTATCAAGCCCCCAAGCACAGCAGTAAATGACCTCAGTGAAGATCAGAGACTACGGTACGGCTCTGCTGAAGTGGGCTAACGCATACAGAGTTGCATCAGAGAAACTAATGGTGATATTTAACTCAAATTCAGCCAAATAAAGTTGGCGTATTTCCAGTCTGATTTGAAGTGCAGAAAATCTTCAGCAGATGACCTATGGTGGTTTCTTTCCTCACCCTTTGTAAACAAGCATGAGCCCTCCAGATCTTTCTCCAGACTGCACCCGCTACCTCCAGTTTATTCACGTCTTCTGTTTTTGTTGACACATTTATTCCCTTTCTTTTCTTTTTTCCTTCTGCATTTTAATGACTAATCTCTTTGTTTTTCGTGCAGTACAGCTGAAGGATGATCCAGAAGCTTTCTAATGTGGTTTTGCCTCCCTATCTTTTCAGTGCAGCTTTTCTTCAGAGCCGTTTATTTTGTTGTCGTCCTGTGGGTGTAAAGAGCGTCAAGCTTGTGGGTGCTACTCCCCATGTCACATGTAACTGCTGTTACATGGAAAACCTTTTAAACAAGATTTTCTCCCACTTTGTTTTGCTCTGCTAAACGAATCAGTTTGGTTTCAGCTTGTTTCAGGGTTTTTTTTTATTTTTTTTTATTTTTTTTTGAGAAAAAAAAAAAAAGTGTCATTCTTCCTGTTTAACACACCGTGGTTGTGCATGTCCCTTTCCGTGCTCACCCCGAAACTAACTATAATGTTTTTTCTTTCTCAGAGATAAATTGTCAGGCACTTCGTCCTGTCATTTAACATTAGTTGTTCTATTACTGAAGGTGGAGATGTGGTGAAGGTGGCTCAGTTGGTCGGGCAGAGTCGTATTGCCCAGCCAGAAACCCCTGTGACCCTCCAGTTCCAGGGCAACAAGTTTACCTTGTCTCCAAGTCAGCTGCGGCAGCTCACCACCGGCCAGCCCCTGCAGCTCCAAGGTACACTCGGTAATGTTCAGCCCATATTCATCCTCTTTCTGTCTCATTTCACTTCCATATCCAGTCACTTGTCAGGTGTTTTTATGTGTGTTCAGTAAATCCTCATTACATGGCATAATGTGATGCTCATATGTTTATGTGTCTGCTTTAGGAAACATCTTGCAGATTGTGTCTGCACCCGGACAGCCTCTTCTCAGGCCACAGGGGCCGCCCATGGTGATGCCTACCGTACCTCAGGCTGTGCCTGTTCAGAACTCCTCAGGCACGCCACCTCCTGCCACCTCCACACTGCCGCAAGGTAAAGCACTGCTCTGTCCTGAAGCTGATTTTTAAATGAGTGGGTCTCAACCTTAATTTTCAAAGGACCCGATGTAGGCAAAGATATTTCTGCTACAGTGCCTTGCGGAAGTTTTCATACTTCTTCATTTTTCCACGTTGCTGCCATATGTTAAACTGGTTTAAATGACTTTTTCCCACATAATCCTACACTCCATACACCATAATGGCAAAGCAAGAAACATGTTTTTAGCATCTTTGCAAATTTATTAGAAATAAAAAACATCAATTATTCCATTGCATAAGTATTCATACCCTTATCTGGGACACTTGAAATTTAGCTCGGAGATTTAGCACTGGTTAAGAATCACTAACCTAAGTATATGATGTTCTACTTTATTTTATCCAAAAATAAAAATTTACCCCATGATTTACTCACCCTCAAGCTATCCTAGGTGTTTATGACTTTTTTCTTTCAGACGAATGCAAAGAAGAGAAGAAAGAAGAAAGTCATATGCACCTAGAATGGCTTGAAGATTATTAAATCATGGGGTCCATGACTATCCCTTTAAACTTAAGTTTCTGTGTTTCTGCCTGTTTCCATTAAAGCAACCAACATGGCTAACACTGCAGTCACTCCAGCTACCACAGACATGGAAACAAATGCTAAACATTCAACAAACGCCACAAAACAGGTAGGTGATTTTGAAAGTCGTTAAAGGAATAGATGAAACAGTTTCCATTAAGCAGTTGTGAACTCTAAACACTGTCTTTGTCTATTTAGGAGTCAAGCGAGGAAAGAAACAGGCAGCTGAAAGAGCGTCTTGCCAGTTTATTTTATGCCAACGAGCGGCGGTCCTCACGCTCTGTGATGTACGGTTCTGATCTGCTCAAGACCTGCTCCGTTTATGATGGGCGCCCTCCACCGGCCTTCCCCGCACCCCAGCACTCACGCTGGTCCTGGGTTGGCAGAGACAGCTGTATTCGGGCTCAGCAGACATGTGTGTCCACAGTGGCCCCACTCCGCTCAGCGATTCTCTCTAACACGGAGCAGGAGGCAGCAGCAGGCACCTTGTTGAAGAGGTCTGAATTTGACAACTCCTTGCAATGAAAGCAGTTTTGTGAGCTTTTCATGATCTAATGCTGCTTACTATTTTATTAAAGGTTCTCCTGCGTACTTCCAAATGCTGTGGCCCCTCCCCTTCAGCTGTATGCGTCCAATCCTCCACCATCTTACAGCCTAGCACAAAAATCGTTCAGGCGGCAGCTGCAGGAAGTGGCTGCTCCACATAACGCAGAGATCCGTAACTTAGCCTGTCCTCCGGTTGTCAGCTTCCCTGATGTACACATGTTGGAGATGGATTCAGGTGAGCGCCACCACAACACCTCAGCTCTGTTACCTTCATATTTAAATTTCACATATATTACTGATATTCAGTTAAACACATTTTTGTATGTTGTCCAATAATTTAAACTATACTACAATGTCACAATGTTACTAATTTTACTGCATTTTTAGTCAAATAAATGCAGCCTTAGTGAACATTGATTTCTTTAAAAAAATAAATAAATAAATATTACTGACCCGAAACTTTTGAACTGAAGTGTACAATTGAGGTCAGAAGTTTACATACACCTTGAAGAATCTGCAAAATGTTAATTATTTTACAAAAAATAAGAGGGATCATACAAAACACATTATTTTTGATTTAGTACTGGCCTGAATAAAATATTTCACATAAAATACATTTACAAATAGTCCACAAGAGAAAATAATAGTTGAATTTATAAAAATGACCCCGTTCAAAAGTTTACATACACTTGATTCTTAATACTTTGTTGTTTACTGAATGAACCACAGCTGTGTGTTTTTTTTTAATAGTTTTAAGTAATAGTTGTTCATGAGTCCCTTGTTTGTCCTGAACAGTTAAACTGCCCACTGTTCTTCAGAAAGGTCCTTCAGGTCCCACAATTTTTTTTATTTTTTTTATTTTATTATTTTTTTTTTTCAACCCTTTCCAGCAATGACTGTATGATTTTGAGTTCTATCTTTTTACACTGAGGACAATTGAGGGACTCATATGCAGCTATTACAGAAGGTTCAAATGCGTACTGATGTGTCAGAAGGAGATGCAATGCATTAAGAGCCGGGGGGTGAAAACCTTTTAGAATTCAGGGTAAATTTAACTTATTTTGTCTTCTGGGAAAAGTGTATCTTCTATAGCTTCTGAAGGACAGTACTACATGAAAAAAATATAATACTTAGGCAAAATAGGAAAAATGTACACATCTTCATTTTGTTCAAAAGTTTTCACCCCCAGCTCTTAATGCATATTATTTCCTTCTGGAGCATCAGTGAGCGTTTGAACCTTCTGTAATAGTTGTATAGGAGTCCCTCAGTTGTCCTTAGTGTGAAAAGATGGATCTCAAAATCATACAGTCATTGTTGGAAAGGGTTCAAATACACAAAATGCTGAAAAAACAAAGAAATTGTGGAACCTGAAGGATTTTTCTGAAGAACAGCAAGCAGTAAATTCAAATTTATAAATTCAACTATTTTCTCCTCTTATGGGCTATATGTAAATGTCTTTTATGTGAAATTAGCAGATTCTGCAAGGTGTATGTAAACTTTTGACCTCAACTGTATGTATTATATTTGTCGCTTTTATAATTCATAAATATCAGTATAAAGATTTCCCACTTACATGCCACTTCCTGTCTGAGGTGGATAATATCACAATAATAGAATGCCATTGTAAAAAAACAAAAAAAAAAAAAACAATAATAACGTGGCAGTCAGGGTCTGCAGCTGGCTGTAAAAAGTACTAAATAAAACTGGTATAATGGTAAACATTTTGATATGTTATAATGTTCCTGTATCTGTTTGCAGGAAAACTGGAGGCGCTGTCCATCTTGCTGCAGAAGCTGAGCGCTGAGAACAGACGTGTGCTGATCTTCACCCAGATGACCAGCATGCTGGATATACTGGAGGCCTTCTTAGACCACCGTCACCTCACCTATGTACGGCTGGATGAAAGTCTGTCAGTGGAGGAGAGACAGGTAAAAGACATGGAGTAACATATTCCCTGTTGCTCTCTGTTGCCCTGGCCAGGTCCATGTCCCACTGCTGCTGTGTGGGCTTCTGGGCTGTATTTGAGGGTAGATTAACGAGCGCTCTTCCCTCCCTGTTGGATTCCATTCCAAACAGGGCCTCAAATGACGCTTACATGAATACGTAAACATCTGACCTTAGTCGTCTTGTATTGAAAACGCAATAGTAATCTTGTTCCTCATGTCCCGGCCACATTCAGGAGCAGGTCAAGAGGTTTAACCGCAACAGACAGATCTTCTGCACCATCCTGACCAATCGCTGCTGCTCAGCCATGGGCCACGTGTTTGACGCAGACACCATTGTGTTTTACGACACAGACCTAAATCCCAGCATGGACATGCGCACACAGGAGTGGTGTGACAAGATTGGACGCTCCAAAGACATCCACATCTACAGGTCAGACTGATGGACACATTTGTGACCCTGGACCACAAAACCAGTAATAAGGGTCAATTTTGAAATTGCTGAATAAATAAGCTTTCCATTGATTTTTGGTTTGTTAGGATTAAAGATTTTTGGCCGAGATAAAACTATTTGAAAATCTGGAATCTGGAGGGTGCAAAAAAATCAAAACATTGAGAATATCACCTTTAAATTGACCAAATGAAGTACTTGGCAATGCATATTACTAATCAAAAATTAAGTTTTGATATACTGACGGTAGGAAGTTTACAAAATATCTTCATGTAACATGATCTTTACTTAACATCCTACAATAATATATTGCTACAAATACACCCATGCTACTTATGACTGGTTTTGTGGTCCAGGGTCACATTTTTGCTTGTCAGGTTTATATTGGTCTTCTTTTTTTTACTGACACTGTGCTCTGTCAGGTTGGAGAGCGGGAACTCGATTGAGGAGAAACTCTTAAAGAATGGCACTAAAGACCTTATACGAGAGGTGGCTGCACAGGGCATGGACTACACTCTAGCCTTTTTAACACAGGTAAACACTTTTAGAGTCATGCAATCACTGTTACCTTTGACATTGAGGGAATGTTTCAAAACCTCGGTTGCGTTTCAGTAGACAGTGAGGCAGCTCACTAGGGCTTGAAACAGAGCCCAGTGTTCACATTATAAATATTTGGTGGATATTTGCAGCGCACCATTCAGGATCTGTTTGAGGTGGAGGCTGGTTCTGGAGAGAAGGTGGAGGAGTTTGTGGTTCTCCACCAGGAGCCTTCTCCATCTGAATCCATCCCTCCGCACGTGGCCAGACCCTACATACAGGCCCTGAACACCATCCGAATGGAAACCCGGTACAAAGATGAGGAGGAGGAGACGGAGGTGGACACGAAAAGTGAGAAAGTGGGAGGACAAGAAGAGATGGATGTGGAAGAAGTAGCGAGAGAGGAGGCATCACAGTTAGAGGAGTTAGCAGCAGTCATGGAGCAGGTGAGTTAATTGAAATTTATAGGAAGTGTTACTTGAAAATTTCATTGTTTTTGTATGTGCTTTTTATACTGTGCAACCATAAACTTTTGCTTTTGTTATTTAACATGCAGATTCAGTTGATTTAACTTTATACATTAACATTTTGAAAGAAAACACTACAGCTAATAATCATTCTTATTAGTATACAATTAGTATACAATTTTTTTGTTGCCTTATTGCTATTATATATGTATTTTAAAGGCTAACATTCACTTGAATCTATTTTTATTACCACACAAAAAAAAGAACAGCTGTTTTATGGAATAAAAATCTTTTGTAACATTCTAAATGTTTTTAGTGTCGCTTTTGAACATAACAAAAAAAAAATACGCATTTCTTCAAGGAAAAAAAAACAGCATTGTTCTGACCAGAGTTTGTGATGTTTTGTCTAGCTGACTCCTATTGAGAGATACGCACTGCACTATCTGGAGTACCTGCACATCAGCGAGGATGAACAGGTTATAAAGGTATGAAACATTTTTGCATATTACAGTACATTTTGCCTGCCCTGTAAATAATACAGACTACTTAATTGTCACGTTTGTGTGAGTTCCAGGAGCGTGTAGAAGCTGCTAAGAGAGGCTGGGAGCTGCAGCAGCAACAGAAGCTTAAGATGGAGAAAGAGGAACAAATGATCCTAGAGGATGAGGAGGATCTGTTCACCTACACCAGAGAGGATGCATACAACATGGTACAGATATATTCTGATATTTATATGTACTTTCCACTAGGAAGTGATGTCATGTTGTTTAGATTTGATACCCTGTTTTCGGTTGTCTTTACAGGAGTATGTGTTCGAGAATGAGGATGGACAAACAGAAATAATGCCGGTAAGTTCATGACTGAATTTTGGGTGAATCTCACTAAAGCATGTCCATATCATATTTTACTCCCAAATCAAAATGCATTTATTTATTTAAAGTAGGGTTGGCAAACGATTAATCGCATACAAAATAAAAGTTTGAGTTTGCCTAGTATATGTGTGTGTACTGTGTGTAATTATTATGTAGATATAAATACACACAAATTAATGTATATATTTAAGAGAAATATGTTATGTACAAAATATTTTTATTTATAAATTAATATAAATTCTATAGAAATTATAATAAACATGTAAATATTTAAATATTTATATATGCATAATAATTACACACAGCACACACACATATATTAGGCAAACTCAAACTTATTTTGTATGTGACTAATAAAGTTTATTTTATTTTATTTATTTTAATTTTTTTATGTTATTGCATTTTTTTAATAGAATACAATTAATACCATGATGTATAAAGAATTTACAACTTTTTTTAATCTGTTCCAATGGCAACAGTCTAAAGGGTGCTTTTTTTTAAAACCTAAATTACTTTTATTTGTTTGTTTTGGGGTAAAATTCTTAATGATTTAATTTTATTTACTCAGTATTTTTTTTAATCAATATTTAATTTATTTACCCAAAATTAATATAAAAAAAAAGCCTGAATATAATTTCTAACTCTTACTGTTGCTTTTTTCTGTAGCTGTGGACTCCCCCAACTCCTCCGCAGGATGATAATGATATCTACATTGACTCTGTAATCTGCCTCATGTATGACACTGCACCTATGCCCGAATCCAAACTGCCTCCGGTCTATGTCCGCAAAGAGCGTAAGAGACACATGGATGCGTCAGGTTAGACTGCTCAAATAACACTGTCAATGTCTGAACTTACTGTATTCAGAGCATGCTAAATTTTCTCTTTCTCTCTCTCTCCTCCTCCTTGTCAGCTCTGGGACGTAAGAAAAAGAAGGGCCATGGAGAGTCAGTGATTCCTCCACGCTCTCTCTTTGATAAGGCCAGTCTGCTCAAAGTGAGGCGGGAGGGTAAAGACCAGAAGAAGAACTTCTCTCTGAAGCAACAGGCTCCATTTGCCAAACCGTTGCCCTCACTGCTCAAACCAGCCATGGAGGCCGGGCAGGACAACCCTGAGTGGCTTATCAGTGAGGATTGGGCACTGCTACAGGTAGTTGATCCATCACATGTCAATATCACTGCCTATGTATATTTTGTCTTAAATGGATAAGCTGAGGTTGTAATTTTCTTGTTCCTTGTGTTCACAGGCTGTGAAACAGTTACTGGAACTTCCTCTGAACCTGACCATCGTGTCTCCGGCGCACACTCCTAACTGGGACCTGGTGAGCGACGTGGTCAACTCCTGTAGCAGAATTTACCGCTCGCCGAAACAATGCCGTAACCGCTATGAGAATGTCATCATTCCCAGAGAGGAGGGCAAGGTGAGAGATTGCACTAGTATCATGTGGTTGTGAATTTCCTTTAACATTTTCCTCATGACGTAATTGTACAAACTGTCCTACAGCTAATATATGAAGCTAACCCTAAGAAGAACAAGACCAAGAGCATTTACAAGGTATTAAAAAACACATTTTCAGTACATATTATCAGCTGTTTCCTCGCTAACACTTAGTTTTTTGCACAGTCCAAGAATAGCCGTCCTCTGCGCACATGTCAGATCTACACACAGGACGACAATGCCACCCAGATTCAGCTATACAACAACCGCTTTGAGCTGATGAAAATCATTGCTAGCAAGAGGAGCCCACCAATAAAACCACTGTAAGTGCAGGCAGTGCCCAACACACAAACCTCATTAAAAGCAACTCGAACATTGCATTTAGATGTCAGAATGCTTTAAAATCTGCTTTTGTTCATGTTTTTGTTTGTAGACTGGGCATGAATCCATTCCAGAAGAATCCCAAGCATGCCTCAGTGCTGGCTGAGAGGTATTGACTGAAGCACTGAAGTAGTCTGCTTCCAATATAGTTTGGACTGAAATTCATCATTCTAAAAAAAAACAAACAAACAAAAAATCGTATTTTTAGTCACATTTGATATTTATTTGTGGTTACACGACATCTCATTCATTCTTTCTTTTTGTCATTTGTAGCGGGATAAGCTACGACAAGCCTCTGCCTCCTATCCAGGTCGCCTCTCAGAGAGCTGAGAGAATCGCTAAAGAGAAGAAGGTGAGATTTAGTTCATGAACCGCTTAAAGATGTTTTTGCATATATACATTCGTATTAAAAAAGTTGTTTTTTTTTTTTTTCTTTTTAGTGATTTTTAGTTTAAACCCTTCTCTCTTTTCCTTCGTCCTCCATCCTCTGCAGGCACTAGCCGAACAGCAGAGGGCTCAGCAGTTAGCTCAGCAACAACAGCAGCAGACTACAGGAGCCGCCCAGCCTCAGGGAGCTGCTGCCCAGCCTCAAGCACAGCCACAGGCCACTGCAACGGCCACACAGGCAGCGGGAGTACCCCAGCCCAACCAACCTGGAACAGCAGCAGTCCCCAACACCGCTGTACTGGTTAGTCTTCTTTAGCACTGCTAAATGGACAGTTCATTCTGTCATTTATTACTCACCCTCATGTCGTTTCAAACCTGTAAGACCTTCGTTCATCTTCAGAACACACATTAATATTTTTGATGAAATCCGAGAGCTGCATAGACAGCAACACAGCTGACACACTCAGGGTCCAGAAAGGCAGTAAGGATATTTAAAAAACAGTCCATGTGACATCAGTGTTTGTGTTTTGTTAATTCTCAAGACTGGAGCTATCAAGACTGCTGCAGTGGGCACAAGCATCCAACCAGGTATTATCACATTACACAACTTTTACTTGTACTTGTTGATCCAATTATGAGTACTGTTTTTATAAGTGCTCATCTAATATATATTTCTGTTTAAATTCAGCGACAGCTACAGTGAGTGGAAATGTGATTGTAAACACTGTGGCTGGAGTTCCTTCCGGTCCGTTCCAGGTGAACAAGCGTCTGACATCTCCTGTCATACCTGGAGCCCTGCCTGTGAGTTCTGACTAACCTCATACAGCACACATAACTAAAACACTCCTGCCTTTTACACAGATATGTAGATTAGCAGCTGAATTGATTTGCCACAGCAGTGCCTGCAGTGTGACATGCTGTGTGGAGTTCAGAAGTCCGGCTATTTTGTTGTGAAATACGACCCTGGACCACAAAACCAGTCATAAGGCTCAATTTTTGGAAACTGAGATTTATACATCATCTGAAAGCTCAATGAATAAGCTTTTTCATTGACGTATGGTTTGTTAGGATAGGACAATATTTGGTCGAGATACAACTATTTGACAATCTGGAATCTGAAGGTGCAAAAACACCTTTAAAGTTGTCCTAATGAAGTTCTTGGCAATGCATATTACTATTCAAAAATTAAGTAAATTTACGATAGGAAATTTACAAAATATCTTCATGGAACATGATCTTTACTTAATATTCTAATGATTTTTGGCATAAAAGAAAAATCTATAGTTTTTACCCATACAATGTATTGTTGGCTATTGCTACAAATATACCTGTGCTTATGACTACATACACACTACATACATACTTATGACTGGTTTTGTAGTCCAGGGTCACAAATTACTTTTTCAACTGATTTGACCCATTATGTCCTGTTTATGTGTGTTAAATATTTGTTTACTCAAACAGACGGCAGGAACTGCCGCACCTCAGGTGGTTCACACTCCGCAGAGAGCAGTGCCTGCAACAGCGGCCCCAGGGGACGTTGTTGCGATAGCGGCGGGTCAGAGCGTGAGAGCCGTTACCCCAGTGACCGCATCAGCTGTGGTGTCCTCTAATCTGACTTCGGGTCAGTCCCAAACACGCACGCTGGTGGCTCCAGGTAGACCAAATGCCATCCTTAGAGAAGCCATGCGTGTTTTGGGTTCTCTGGTGGCGAAATCGATTCAGAGAGTCATACTTCTGCATTGTTTTTCATTTAATCATATATAGCTGGACTGTGTCCTGCCATTGTATTCTGAAGCCTGTTTTTTTGCTTCTCTAGCTCCCGGTATGCAGTTGTCTCAGAGTAAATCACTCACGCCAGCTCAAATCCAATTTCAATTCAGACAGCAACAGATACAGCAGCAGCAACAACAGCAACAACAACAGCAACAGCAACAACCACAAGCTGCATCTCCACAGATCAAAGCAGTAAAACCACAGCAGGTACACACTCATAGTATGGAGATGCCATATTTGTTTTGCTTTTGCTGGCCTATGAGGTTTTAATATTAACTGTCTGGTTTTTATAACTTTCGCTTTGGAGTAAAAATAATAAAGAAATAATTTGATATTCATTGTGATAATTATCAGTATAGACTAGGGATGTTCATTTTGGTTATGTTTCCTAACCGACAGCTGACGCTCATTAACCGATTATTAACCGTTAACCGACAAGATTATTTTAAATTAGAATTTAATTATTTTTTCATTACCATTAGGCTTTAAATAAAATACAGTCAGCCAAACATTTGGAAAAATCATACTGCTTAATTATCACCGTACTGCCGTGATGTTATGCCAAACAATTTGTTTTATGTGGATATTGGAATGCGAGTGAAGTACAAAACCAGGTTTACACAATAAATAATATTTTGGCATTCAAGTACATCTTGAATATGGAAACATTTGGATTTGTGTCATAGAGAGACCCAGTGTTAGTTTCAGTTTCGATTTAGCCTAAATGAATTCGTTTTGGCTTGTCATTTACATAGCCTAGCTTCTTATATTTTTCATTCTTGTTCTTTTTTGAATACTGTTAAATTGAAAGGATTTTTTTGTGGAGTGAGGGGAACTAAAATAGCCTAGCTTATGTTTATAGTGTTTGTAAACATTTCGCGTCGACATCAGGTCTGTTTCTGAATGTAATAATAAAATGCGACTTATAGGCCTATGCGATTTATCTTTTTTCTCTCTCAAAAGTGCAGTTTCATTTTATTTTAACTATCCATCAAACATTTTAAAATATTTGATAAATTACTGAAATATAAATAAATAAATAACCTGTTAAACCATTCATGATTGTATTAATCGTTCAAAATTCTTTGTTGGTTAATGATTAACTGGTTAAAATGAGCAATCCTAATATAGACTGATATAAAAAAACATTGTGATCATTTTTTTGGATAGATATATAGTCAGATAGAATAGTAAATATTAAAACATGTATTATAGTGTAGTACCATGTTATCGGCCATGTTATAATATTGGTATCGACCATCATAATTTTTTTTTGTCTACCACTAGTTAACAGTTAATGTATTTTGACACAAATTAATTAGTGCTGTGCAACAGTTTATTAACGATTAATCACATCCAAAATAAGTTTTTGTTTACGTAATATGTGTGCTGTGTATATTTATTATGTAAATACACACAAACAGTATATATTTTGAAACATTTACATGTATTTACATGGATAATATTTTATTGGTATAATTAAAATTCTATATCAATGTATTTAATATATAAACACATTTTTCTTAAATATATCCATGCATTTGTGTGTATTTATACATGCATAATAAATATACACAGTACACACACACACATATTACGTAAACAAAAACTTATTTCTGGATGCGATTAATCACGATTAATCGTTGCACAGCACTAAAATTAATACTTTGATTGGCCAAAAACTGAAAAACAGTATTAATGTTAATGTTAATATTATATTAAAATAATTGCTCTATAATTTACTTCTAATGGTAAATTCGCATTTTCAGCAGCCTTTACTTCTGTGGATTGAGAAAACGCTGTCACATCATCATATTTTAGTACTAAAGACCGATTATTAGCAAAAGTGACTTTGGTTATGTTACTTTATGAAGTGTGAAAATCATGATTAAAATCTTTTTAATAAAAACACTTTCATTTTAATTTGAAACGTGGCCAAAAACAAAAAGGAGCTTTCTCAGTGAAGCCATTAGTCTGTTGTTCTTTAGAGAGATAGAGGCTATTTCATGCATGAGGGCTCGGCATAAATCCTTAGACAGGAGGATGGATGAAACCTCTGTCTGAGGTGGTGTTGTTGTTGTCAGAATTGCTTGATCGTATGTTTAATGAGCAGTGACCTACGAGACAATCACAACTACAGAAAACATCCAATTAAACCACCATAATCCTAATAAACTCACTGCTTCAGTGCAGAAAGTTGATGTAGCTCTCAGGGAGTTTGAAGATGTAGTGATTAATAGTCAAGTGTAAATGCCTGCTAATCTCTCTGTTCTGCACTCATTCTCTCCAGGAGTTGTTGAAGAAGCAGAAGCTGCAGATGACCCAGCAGCAGGTTGCGGTAGCTGCAGCTGCAGCTCAAGGTCAGCAGGCTGCATCTACTCAACAGCCGCAGCAGGTTCATGCCACACCAGCGGCTACGTCCAACCCTCAGATAGCGGCCGTCACTACGCCCAGAGCAGGAGCTGTGCTTACTGGAACTACCGTCGCCAACTTACAGGTGACCAGACTGGTAAGCACATACATGTACACCCAGACCAACCCTTTCACATGCACTTGAATGCACATTAATATATATGTCTTTTCATTCAGGCACGTCTCCCAGCCCCAGGAACCATTCAGGCTGCGCCAGGTTCAACCGCTCAGGTGACTCTGACCAAACCACCTCCTGTCGTCTCAGTTCCTGCCGTGGTCTCCTCCGCCGGAGTCACAACCCTTCCCGTCACTGTGGCCGGCATTAGCGTCGCCATTGGTCAAGCGCAGAAAGCAGGTATAGACTTTCTCTGAAATAAGAGGAGAATGATATAGTGTGCAAGCGTTAATTAGCAAAAGGCGATCAATTGTGCTCAGTGTGAAATGGCCTTAAATCTAAATAGAAATGATCAAAACATAATAAAAAAAAATAACAACTATTAAAACAGCTGAATTAAAAAGGTCATTGAGACTTTTATCTCACAATTCTGGCTTTTTATTGCAATTCACATATCAGTCTTTTTCCCCTCAAAATTTGACTTTATCATTTATCAGTTATTGAGTTTGAGTTGATTATTTTACATTTGTAAGAGAAAAAGAATTGTGAGATACAAATTCGCAATTGCAAGAAAAAAAGTCAGAATTGTGACTTTATATCTCGCAATTCTGACTTTATAACTTGCAGTTGTGAATTTATCTCACAATTCTGAGAAAAAGTCAGAATTGCAAGATATAACAGGGTTTGGAAAAGTATGGAATTTGATTTAAGTATTTTCCAGTTCTGGAAAAGTATGAAAAAAGAAAGCAGATTATGGAAAAATATTTGTATTTCCAGACTTATGCCCCTATTTAGTTTTTTTGTTTGTTTGTTTTTTTTGTTTTTTTAAATGGAAAATTAAGAATTTAATGAAAATAAATTTATTGTGCAAGAAGTGAGGTTTAATGGCAGCTGTTTAGTAATTATTTAGTGATTGTCAAATATGGATGGCTGAATGAATTCGAGGTGCACTTTTTCATTATGCAAAAAGCAGGTTATAAGCATTTTGGGTTTCTTCTCACTATATTCTTAGCACCGTATTACATAGCCTTAAGGACCTTTGCAAAAATAAAAAATATACAGACTTTTATGTGCGCACAAGAAACCATTAAACTTGGTATATAGGACAATGCACACTGATCCACCTATTGTGCCATCAGCCCATTTCACATTGTGGTTCCTTGGCCGCCACAGAGAAGGCCTTGAAAAATGGCATATTGCCCTAATGAAAGCCAAATTTTAAACACTTTTTTTTTTTTTTTAATAGACCCTTGAACTTGGCAAATTGTATGCCATCAGCCCATTTCATATCATGGTTTCTATGCTGCCACAGAGGATGTGTTAAATTGAACATTGTAGAGCTCTCTTAATTCATGTGCATCCATGCTCTCGTTTTATTCATAGTAAGATGGCCGTGATGCACAAAGGAAATAGGTTATGTAAAGCTAGAAATTGTAATGTGCAAGCATGCTAAAAATTCCTTGTGTACATAAATAGTGTCTTGAGGGCATAAAGAACTTTCTTGTGTGCATGTAAAAGTTGTGTTTTTTTTTTACAGGGGCTCTGTATGTTGTCACTTTGAGAAAATCAATGAAAAAAACTGAGAAAATAAAAATATTTACACATGACTGTACTATATACCAAATCTAAAAATCTACTAAGAGGTTTGGAAATTTGAGTCTGGAAAAGTATGGAATTTTAAAATGGAAAATGTGTAGGAACCCTGAAATAAACTCGCAGTTTGTATCTCAATTCTGAGAAAAAAAAATCATAATTGCGAGAAAAGAGTCAGAATTGCGAGTCTATATCTCTTGCAACTGTGAGTTTACCTTTGCAATTCTGACTTTTTAACTCGCAACTGCAAGTTTGTTTCTCAATTCTAAGAAAAGGTCAGAATTGTGAGATACGAATTTGCAGTTGTGAGGAAAAAAGCCATAGAAGTTCATAGAATTGTGTGATTTTAAAAAGGCACAATAACTTTCTTTTATTTAAGAAAGCACATAACGGGCTTCCATACAAAAGCACATAAAATTGACTAAAGCTTAAATGAAATGAAAGCTGGAAACAAAACTAAAAGCTACTTCAAAATAGGAATTAATAATATAATAGTATGTACTGATGACTAGACTAGTCGTGGCATCATAAGTGCTTATTTTATACCAAATATTCCATATATTTGGAATTCGGTAAATGTCAAGTAGGGCTGCATGATATCTATTGAAATAAAATAATTTATCAAAATAGAGTCAGCGTTGTGATATGGCTTTCTGTGATTATCAAATCGCCCGGTTTCAAATGTGGCATTTATGTGTCTAACTGGTCAAAAATAGTGGGCATTTGGCCTATTAATTTCTAAGAGATTAGATATTTCAGTAACTTATTGTGAAGCAACACAAACCTAATCAGTTGTCAGACAGAGACTTACAGAAACTGTAAGGACTGGTGCAAAACTTAGTGCACTGTTTATGAGCATCAGTCTAGCAGTGGAGATGCTTGCTTTCTTTAGTCGCCCACATCATCTCAGTGTCAGTAACAACCTTTTAGGGGCTCCTACTGTACACTAAAGCGTGTGTGTTCGTGCAGGTGGTCAAGTGGTGACCCACCCGTTCCAGGTGCAGCAGGTTCAGCAGCTGTTCAGACAAAAGCAGGCAGCTGCACAAGCGGTCCAGAAAGCAGCACAGCCACAGCAAACACAAGCCGCTGTACAGCAAAAGGTACCAATCAGCCAATGTGACTTATTTTTTTAATGAAGCTTTATTTGTGTAGACGTGCTTTCAGTGTCTCTCCTGTCTCTTTGTTTAGCTGGGCACTCAGCAGGCCGCACAGACCACAGCCCAACAGCAGCAGAAAGTGACATATGCCACTGCCGCCGCCACTCAACTTCAGCCCGGCATTAAGACCCAGTTCTTCACCACCTCCATCGCACAACCACAGAAACCTGCTACAACACAGCAGATACAGGTAAGAAGTTAGGCTTTCACAGCCAGAACCTCTCTAGCACCCGCACAAGTGCAAAGCCTGTGGTGTGAGTATTTTGATGTGCAGTGCCATGTAGTGCTTTATGTGTGTGGTATTAGTGCCCAGCTTGGCTTTGTAGTGATTTTCACTTCTGCTTGTAGGTCACTAAGATCCCTCAGATAGTTCAGCAACAGATAGTATCCTCACCTCAACAAGTAAGTGTTTTAGTGTTTGGTATACTTTGTGTTTGATTGCTTATATTGTTTTGGTGCCTTTTTTTAAAGTGAACATGAAGTCAAAAGTGACCTTGTTTCCTTTCTTCGTGTTTGTTCCTGATTCCGTTCCACCTCTGAAATGCCTTTTTTGCTGATTGTGTTTTTTTGTTTGTTTGTTGTTGTTTTTTTATTGTACAATATTAACATGTACTGCTGTTCAAATGTTTGGGGTCACTGAGACATTTACACTTTTATTTGGCAAGGATCCGTTAAACTTAACAAAAGTGACAGTAAGGACATTCATAATAATATGAAAGATTTCTGTTTCAAAGATTTCTATCAGTTTCCACAAATATATCAAGCAGTACAACTGTTTTAAACAGTAATAAGAAGAAGAAATGTGTCTTGAGCAGCAAATCAGCATGTTAGAATGATTTCTAAAGGATCATGTGACACTGAAATAGTAATGATGCTGAAAATTCGATAATAAATGACATTTTGAAATGTATTCAAATAGAAAACAGTTATTTTAAATAATAATAATATTTGTATAGTTTGAATAATGTAATATTTCACAGTATTACTGTTTTTCCTGTATTTTTGTACAGTATAATAATATAGCCTTGGTGAGCATAAGAGACTTCTTTCAAAAACAAAAGTGTATATATATAATTTTATTTTTCTGCTCATCAAGGCTTATCATCAATGTTGGAAACAGTTGTGCTGCTTAATGATGATTATTATTATTATTATTATATTTATTTATTTATTTTATTTTATTTTATTTTTTTGGAAACTGAGATACTTTTTTCAGGATTCTTTGATTTAATAAAACATTAAAAAACAGCATTTATTTAAAATAGAAATCTTTTGTAACAATATACACTACTGTTCAAAGTTTGAGGGCAGTAATTTTTTTTTTGAAAGAAATGAATTAATACTTAGCAAGGATATGTTAAATTGATTAAAAAAAAATGATAGTAAAGAATTAAATTGTTATAAAAAAAAATATTTTGAATAAATGCTGTTGTTTTAACCCTTTTGTTTATCAAAGAATCCTGAAAAAGTATCACCGGTTCCAAAAAAATATTAAGCAGCACAACTGTTTCCAACTTTGATGATAAATGATTTGTGAAGGATCATGTGACACTAAAGACTGGAGTAACGGCTGATGAAAATTCAGCTTTGCATCATCAAAATAAATTATATTTCAAAGTATATTATAATAGAAAACTGATATTTTAAATTCCAATAATATTTCGCAATATTACTGTTTTTTTCTGTTTTTTTAATCAAACAAATGGAACTTTGATAAGCATGAGAGAATTAAAAAAAAAATAACATTAAAAATCTTACTGATCCCAAACAATATATATGGGTTAGTTTTTTTAAATTGATTTATACATTATCTGAAAGCTGATAAGCTTTCCATTGATGTATGGTTTATTACAATAGGACAATATTTGGCTGAAATACAACTATTTGAAAATCTGGAATCTGAGGGTGCAAAAAAGATATAGAGAAAATCGCCTTTAAAGTTGATCAAATGAAGTTCTTAGCAATGCATATTACTAATCAAAAATTAAGTTTTTATATAGGAAATTTACAAAACATCTTTATGGGACATAATCTTTACTTACTATTCTAATACTTTTTGGCGTAAAAGAAAAATCCATATTACATTTAAAATGTTATCCCAGTTGTGTCAGAGTCTACTTTTTTGGTTGTTTTTTAATTATTATTTTCATGCGATCCTTGTTCTCTGATGCCTCCGAGATATTCTAACTCCTGATTCTGACAACTGAATTAATTTTGTGTGTGTAGATCCAGGCTCAGCCTCAGACCGTGGCCCTAACGCAGACAGCACCCGCAGCAGGTTCGGCACAGACCCAGGTCCAGGTCATCCCCGCAGGCACCGCACAGGTGGTGCAACAAAAGCTCCTCCAGCAGCAAGTTGTTACAGCAGCAGCCGCCTCCCCTCAAATCCAGACCCCACCGCCACACAGCCCTGCCCAGCAGCAGAGCGCCGCTGCCACCACCGCCTCTGAGTCTCCAGCGCAGCAGGCCGCTGCCACCCCGCAGCCCCAGCAGGGCAAAGGAAACACCCGCACCGGAGCCACCATGCGCTCCAAAACCCCCGCCAAACCCAGCGGTGGCAGCTAAAGAAACATAGAATGGGGAAAAAGTACTTGGGCACAACATAGGGCTGAGTTGGGGGGGTTTCTTCATTTGTTTTGGAAAGACTGACCCTTTGTAATACTCATCGTTGACTGTCTGTATTGAGCTTTTTACAATTTGAAGTAACACTCATAAGCTAACCACGTCTCATGCTAATCAAACATCACTCTGCCAACGGCCCTCACTTATATGGCCAATCTGTTTTGGGGTTTTTTTTTTTTGTTTTTTTTTTGTTTTTTTACAGCTTATTAACTGAGGATCCTTCCTCAGGACTGGCATGATGGCTCGTTTTCACTTTGAACTCTTTGCCGAGCCACCAAATCCTCGCTGTTTTTTTCTACCATGCTGCGTGCTCTGTTTATACAGTGTTTAATGTCATCACATCCTTAAGGTTATGGATCAAGTGCTTTTGGATCACAGCCATCGCTTCATAACTTCATCACTTCAACGCTTCATTTGGATGTGCCAGAAACTCTTTGGCAGATCGTTTCAACATTATTCATAATGGTCAATCAGTCGAATTATATGTGTCCCCCCCCAATGTTTTTTAGTAGGTGTGTTGTTGTTGTCCCTTTGCTGTTTGTGTCAGTAAATATCCCTTTATTTAAGCATTTAATAATGATAATCAAGATTAGCAAGCCTCGGCGAACCAAACTCATCCTTTCAGGATGAAATGGCAAACTACCATTAGGTTGATATGTGACCTGTTCAAATGTGGAAGAATTGGATAGCTTGTATCATGAAACCCCCCCCAAAACAAATTCTTGTCACCATATGCACAAGTTCAGCTGCATGGATGGATACCATCTGAAAATTGTCTAGTGACGTGTGCTTGTGTGTGAAATGTTTGTGTTAAGTGGTACAATTCAGACAACAAATTGATAGAAAAACTATCCTGCGCTGTAGCCATTTCATGGTAGCGGCAGCTGTGGGAAGTATCAGCCTCCCAACTTCGATTTGGAAGAAATGAATATCGCTGAAAACACATCTGTGAAATATTTTCGTTTTTTTAATGCGTAGTTATGAACAATGTCACCATTAGTCAGACCTCAGCTTGGCCGCCGATGTGTTTACGTTGGCCCGCTATCAGTAACGAACGGACTTAAATCAAGACTTTCCCTCTGTGTATCTAAATCATATAACGTCGGGGCTTTCGGTCATAAATACGTCTTTTTGTATTGATGTTGGGTCAGGAACACATGTAAATAACTTGGGAGGGGGGCATTTGTATTTGTAAAGTAGTTGTGTATTCATTGAATTTTTTTTTCAGCCTACTTGTATAAAGTGTTATGTTTTTACACATGTCTGGCTTACGCCATGTCTTTGTTATTTGTCTGGATGGGTATTTGTATTTTACTCAATAAGCTGTTTTAGGTTTCGGATTACATTAAGTCAGCGGTTCTGCCTGGAGTCTATAGATATGCATTCTTATACGTCTGTGTGTGGACTTGCTGAGTGCGGCGTATGTGTCAGCACACTGGCCAATAGGGATTTCAGCAAGATAACGCATTGAATCTTGCTTGCTCAATGCAAAAAACCTGCTGATTGCAGCCACAATCAATGTTAATTTTTCCTGTTTAAGAAACTCACTAGTGAAGGAATATTTGGTACTGCAAGGTGAAGTTTGCACAAGTCTTGATTTGACTAGTGTTCATATCTTGGGTAATCCATAGGGGGGCGCTCTTTCATTTTCAGTATTTGTGAGCATAGCTGCTTTATTGCAGATTGGAACAAACTGGTGTTTGCAAACTGAACATCACTATTAGTTTTGCTTCTACTTATGGGTAGGGATTTGAACAAGACTTTAATTTAACTACTCTAGCGCAGTTTGTTCTACACTGGCATCCGCATGGGAATGCAGTTGAATCGTGAAAGCAACTTTTGCAGTGGAGAGCACAATGAGAAGTTCTTCTGAAAACATGAACTTATAGTGTGAATTACTGTACTGTTGAAATGAATTTATAATTTTACCTGTGTATTATTTAAAAAAAAAAGTCTGTAAGTGTACAAAACAATCACCCTTGCAATACTATTATAGTATTTATTTGCGTAGAATATTTACAGTACTATTTCACCCAAAAAATCAAAATATCATCTGTGTCTGCATGTGTGGTCACGTTAGCCAAAACAAAAGCCTATTGTCAATCGTGATGCACAGGTCACCTCTTGCAATTAAGTCACTTTAAGCCAATCAGCTTTCTGTTGGTCAATGTGGCAAATTCATGTGGAAAAGCTTGAATAACAAATGCTAAACCTGCATGAGGAAATCTTTCACCCTCAAGGTGCGGCCATTTACAGTTATGTAATTATTGTTCTTGTTATTTGTAATTTTATATATATATATATATATATATATATATATACATACTTAGGGGGGTGACTCAGGAAAGGTTCTCAAGCCAGAAATTTTTTTTGTTTCGTTTTTTCAGATTTGTGAGATTCTGAAAATGGCAATTCTGACTTTTTCTTGCAAATGCAAGTTGTATCTCACAATTCTGACATTTTTCTTGCAATTGCGAGTTTGTATCTTGCAATTCTGACTTTTATCTCGCAAATGTGAGTTTGATTCTTGCAATTTTTACTTTTTTCTTGCAATTGTGAGTTTGTGTATCGCAGTTCTGACTTATTTTCTCACAATGCGAGTTTGTCACAATTCTGACTTTTTACTTGCAAATGTGAGTTTGTATCTAGCAATTCTGATTTTTTTTCTCACAATTGCAAGGTTATATCTTTAAATTTTGACTTTCTCGCAAAAGCAAGTTTGTATCTTGCAATTCTGACTTTCTCGCAATTACAGGTTTATATCTCGCTATTCTGACTTTTTTCCTCATAATTGCGAGTTTATATCTTGCAATTCAGACTTTCTCACAATTACGAGTTTTAATCTCACAATTCTGTCTGTTTTCCTCAACTGTGTTTATATCTCACAATTCAGACTTTCTTACAATTACAAGTTTAAATCTCGCAATTCTGACATTTTCTCGCAAATGTGAGTTTATCGCGCAGTTCTGATTTTTCTTCTCGCAATTGCGAGTGTCACAATTCTGACTTTTTACTAGCAAATGCGAGTTTGTATCTAGCAATTATGACTGTTTTTCTCACAATTGCAAGTTTTTACCTTTCATTTTTGACTTTTCTCGCAGTTGTGAGTTTGTATCGCAATTTTGACATTTTTCTCACAAGTTGTTTGTCTCGATATTCTGACTTTTTTCTAGCAGTTCTAAGATAAACTCACAATTGCGAGGGGAGAAAACTGTTCTCAGAATTGTGAGTTTGTATCTCACAATTCTGACTTAAAAACTCACAATTGTGTATATGAAGTCAGAATTGCATGATATAAACTCACAATTCTGAGAAAGAAGTCTCAATTGTGAGATATGAACTCGCAATTCTGAAAAAAAGTTTTTTTGTTCACAATTGCAAATTTATATCACGCAAAACTGACTTTATAACTCGCAATTGTTCTCGCAACAATTCTGGGAAAAAAATGTCAGAATTAGGGCTGTGTGAACTCAGTTAAGAAGAATAAAGTTACCTTCTTTTTTTTTTTTATTCAGTGGCAGAAACGGGCTTCAATTGGCAATTGACAACGGACATTTTTGAGGCAAAATTGCACATACATATAATTCATTTGACCGCACTTTACACAGAATTCCAGATCAGATTTCTATTGAAATGACTACAATTTAGCCTGCAAATTTTTTTACTAAGCAAGAGTAAATGTGATTCTAAGAGAAGACAGACAGGTTTGGAACGACATGAGGGTGAGTAAGTAATGGCCAAAAATGAGTTAACTATCTTTTTAAAACTTAAAACCTACAAGGTCATTTACCTGAGATTCAAGATGGCGCTAGTCTGAGGTTATCCCGATGAGCGGAATGTTACAGTCGCAATGGACTACGATAAAAAATTAAAAATATCTGACTTCTGAATGTCGCGAATGACCAATCAGAATCAAGTATTCCAAGAGAGTTTTGAGAGATTTGACAGGTACATTCGCACTGCATACTAACCCAGACCACCCGCAGAGCACCTTTGATGACGTTTTAAACGGTGCAACGTGGGAACAACCTTGACAGTTTTGTTTTATAGTCTCTTCTTGTGTATCCGTATGCTCTAGATGTGTTTATTGGCACTGACATATTTCCCCTGGTGCGGGTGGCATGTTGGTAACGCAGGGCAGGGGCTGTTCCAGTGATCTGTCAGATGCTGTATCTCTCCGACTGACACGAGCCTTTGAACACTGCAGTTCAGAGAAAGAGAGAGCGAGCAAACCTACAGAAGTGTGTCAAATGTGAGCATGAGCAGAAGTGTGTTTTTCCTCTGTATTTCGCGCCATGTAAGGCTGCTGAGAGAAAGCCAGTGCTGTTTATGAGGGGAAGGTTTACAGCCAGCGGTGCTGCTAATGTGGGCAGAGGTTGAGTTTGCGTTTGTGTGAGTGTAGGTGTGTGTTTTCTTGTTTTATTTTGTGAATGGTCAGTGCATTTCCTCTTTCTTGTGAAATTCAAGTCAGATTTGAGCAAACATATAATTAACATGTATTTCCGTGCTTTAGTGGTACAAGGTAAGGTAAAAAGGTTATAATGACGCAGTCATGATCCAAACATACATTTGGAAGCTGCTTTGTATGTGTGTGTGTGTGTACAGGTTGTATATGTTTTACAAAAACAAAATGTCCTACAATAAAGGCTAGTGAAACCAGTCTTAAACCAGGTGCAATAGAACAAAAAGTATTTATGAAAAAACTGCTGAAATTGCATTGGTCTTTGTACCTTTCACAGCTTATTATTCCCCCAGGACATGATAGATCATCATTGAGATCAACAGGATCTAAAGCTTCAACAGTGAGTTGTCATGACAACCTCAGGCTGGCTATACATTAGGCTGTATGTGTGGGATGATGATGATTTGTATAGCACTGATGTGAATATATATGCCTGTGTATGTTTGTGTGTGTATATAATAACATAGACAACAGTGAATAATGTGGTCAGTTGTGCACCGAGTGTCATGGGAATGCATTTCAGACAGCCTTGATGTAATATTGTTTTGTTTTTTGTTTTTTTGTTGAGATGAAAGCTTGTGAGATTCACCCAATAGCTGCATACTATTAAGTCATGACACATCCACAGTGGAAATTTGTAGCCTAACAGTGTTGATTTAATATATGAAGATATGGGAAGAAAAACGATTCTCTCAGGAATCCTCCTCCACACAGCTGCTTTGCTGTCTGCAGGCTTGCGAGAAAGCGAATGAAACATTCATTAAGAATTATTTATGAAGTAATAGACGACGGCAACTTCTTGTTTAAAATAGGGAAAACAGCTTGGCCTTCATACATGTGCGTCATTCCACTCACATTTCCCCTAATCTATTACTTCCTGATTCTGATGAAAGATTTTTTTTTTTTTTACTCTTACTACAGTAGTGGGATTCGTCTGTTTTGTGATTTTTAGATTTTACGTTTACTCAGTCTAACTAGTAGCATGTACAAACATTTACATGTCTTCATTTAGCAGACAAACAGAAGAATGGTATTCTCTGGTCAACATAATAAGCAAGTATTTTTACAGCATTGGTTAATCAAGGTTAGTGTTCTACATTTATACATTTACTGTTGTTAAATTATATTAATGTTAATTTACAGTTGAGGTCAAAAGTTTACATACACCTTGCAGAATCTGCAAGATGTTAATTATTTTACCAAAATCAGAGGGATCATGCAAAATATGTTTTTTTTTTTTTTTATTTAGTACTGGCCTGAATAATATATTTCACATGAGTGTTTACATATAGTCCACAAGAGAAAATAATAGTTGAATTCATAAAAATTACCCTGTTCAAAAGTTTACATGCACTTGATTCGTAATACCTAAATGATCCACAGTTGTTATCGTTGTTGTCTTTTTTTAGTGATAGTTTTTCATGAGTCCCTTTTTTGTCCTGAACAGTTAAATTGCCCACTGTTCTTTAGAAAAATCCTTCAGGTCCCACAAATTCTGGTTTTTCAGCATTTTTGTATTTCAAACGCTCACTGATGCCCCAGAAGAAAACACAATGCATTAACAGAATGATGATCATATTTCTCATTTTGCCATTTTTTTTTCATTGCCTTTCAGAAGCTGTTGAAATGTTTCCCAGAAGACAAAAGTTAAATTTACCCTGATCTTCAAATTCCGAAAGTTTTCACCCCTCGGCTCGTAATGCATTGTGTTTCCTTCTGAAGCATCAGTGAACGTTTGAACCTTCTGTAATAGTTGCATATGAGTCCCTCAGTTGTCCTCAGTGTGAAAAGATGGATCTCAAAATAATAGTCATTGTTGGAAAGGTTCAAATACACAGAAATGCTCTTGTAAACTTGAGACCTCAACTATATATAACTATGATTAAAAACTATGATTAAATAATATAGAAATAAATGTATTTTGTGATACAAGGCCATATTTGAGGTATTCTACATTTGGAAAAGAGAGGTGTAATGTAAAAAGAGCTTGAATTTGCAGAGCAGGTCTTGCGTTTCACAAAACTATGATTAAATAATATGGAATTGATGTATTTTGTACATATTTTAGGTATTTTACATTTAAGTGAAAGAGATAAACATGTTTTTGAGCGTCATGAGTTGTGCCGCACAAGTATCTGCCTCAGAGCTTCAGTTCTCCCATAATCCCTCAGCTCACATATAAAGCTGTCACTGTGTGCTCGTGTTGGCTAAATCGTAGCGTTTGAGCTCGGGTTATTTTTAGAGTTCTTATTATTTATTTACCCAGGGAACGGCAGAGAGCCAGAGTCACTTGACCCGAATTACTCCATGCAATGGCTTCCTTCCTTAAAACACATCAAATGAAGCTGACAGTAGCTGATCATGTTTGTCAGGGGTTTTCCTATGAAATGCTGCTGGGTTTTAAACAGATGTTCAAGGGAAAAAAGGAGTGGTGTGACGGGACATCGAAATAAAAGATAAAAAGTCTTCTGCCAGACAGATAAAAACGGCTAATGTTTAACAGCAAGATCTGTGGGAGAAACATCCCCACATATCTGGTTTTAGTACTATCTGGAAGTAGACATCATTAAGCAGCACCCCCTCTGTCCACAAAACCCCCGTGACGCACACACACACACACATACATGCACAAACACAGACATTTGCCAAATGGAGGTGAAAGGTTAGGAGGCCCTCCCCGCTCTCTGTGTGTCATAATAGTGGGCTCTTTTCAAGCCATGTGTGTGTGTGTCACGGTAGGATGTTATTTATTGGTCATGCTTCAAATCTCATGGAGCCTGCTTGCACTCTCAGTTACTCTCATTGATCTTATTTAGTTCCGTAGCGAGCGTGTCTCAGTGTCCGTGCATGTATGTTATGTGTGTGCGTGTCTGTGTGTGTGTGTGTTTGAAGAGGCGAGTCTCATTTTGCCAGGCCATTTCACAATTTCATTACCAGAGAGGCCTGGGGCAAGCACACTTATTCAGCATGATTTGACAGACCGTTGTTGGGAAAAAAATGTGTTGTCAGAGTTGTTTTTAAAGAGCCAGCGATGTAGAGAGCAATTCCTGGTGGTGTATTTGATTGGATGCGGTGTTAAAAAGTCTTTTTTTTCGTGCTGTACTGCTACATTAGATATATTTAAAGAATGTTCTGGTTTCAGTACAAGCTAAGCACGTCTCTGACGTGCTGTCAGTTACCACAGAAAATAATTTTAAACTGCCCTTAGGCAAAAATTGCGCTCACAATGGAAGTCTATGGTGCAAGGCTTTACACTTGGATGAACCTTTAAAATACACACTATTTCAGAAGCATAGTGACAATATTTATAGACTACAGTTTAGTACAGTAAAGAAATTATGTTAATTCTTTCAAATAAATGTTGTTTTTTCTGTTTGTCACTCTGGAGCACAAAAAAAGTCATAAGGGTCAATTTTTGGAAATTGAACTGAATAAATATGCTTTCCATTGATGTATGGTTTGTTAGGATAGGACAAAATTTGGCTGAGATACAATCTGGAAAACCTGGAATCTAAAGGTGCAAAAAAACAAAAAAAAATTAAGAAAATAGTGCATATTACTAATCAAAAATTTGATATATTTACGGTAGGAAATTTACAATATATCTTCATGAAACATGACCTTTACTTAATATCTTAATGATTTTTGGCATAAAGGAAAAATCAATCATTTTGACCTGTATAATGTATTGTTGGCTATTGCTACAAATAAACCCGTGCTACTTATGGTTTTGTGGTCCAGGGTCACATTTATCTCAAAGAATCCTGGAAAATGCATCATAATTTTCAACACTGATAGAAATGTTTATTGAATAGCAAATAATCAAATTGATTTCTGAAGGATCATGTGACACTGAAGCATGATGAAAATTCAGCTTTGCCATCACAGGAATAAATTACGTTTTCAAATATATTAAAATAGAATACAGTTGTTTTAAATTATTATAATATTTTACAATTTTTACTGCATTTAAGATCAAATTAATGCCACATTAGTGAGCATCAGAGACTGATATACTGTGATTAAATGAGTAGCTAAACTTACAGATAGTTTTACACTTGCAGCATTTTTGTACAAAGTAATTGCTGTAAAAAAAAAATCCCAATGGTTTTGCCCTTTAAACTTTCATTTAATCATGTAATTTGATTTTTGTTCATTTTCACAAACAAAAGATTAATGTTCAAGAATTGTTCATTCAGAAGCAAAACAAGTAACTGTCTTTTATTAGTGAGCCATTTGAATCATTCACTTAACTGATTAATTCCAAAACACTGACATTCTGGTACAAAACCCTATTCAGTGTTGCCAGGTCCTCTACTTTAACAGTTGCCGCGGGTTATTTTTCATGTCCACGGATTGAAGCAACCCCAATAATGTGATATTTAGCATTTGGAATGCCAAAAAAATGTGTATTTTACTTCCCTGGAGCGTGATTTTAGACGGGGGGCCCCCTTGAAACACAATTGGACTAGTCGTTTATTAGTGAGTCATTTGATTCATTCACTGAAGTGATTTGTTCAAAAACACTCACACTCATTCAGGTTCAAAACCTTATTCAGTGTTGCCAAGTCCTCTATTTTAATACTGTTGCTGCGGGTTGTTTTTCATGCCCGCGGATTGAAGCAACCCCAATAATGTAATATTTAGCGTTTGGAATGCAAATTTTACCCTGCCAAAAAAACGTGTTTTACTCTCCCGAGCACGATTTTTAATTAGGCACCCCCCTCGAAACACAATTAGGCTGTTTTTTTATTAGGAAGTTATTTGAATCATTTACTCCACTGATTTGTTCAAAAAAACTCACACTTCTTCAGGTACAAGATCCTATTCAGTGTTGCCAGGTCCCCTTACTGTAACACTTTTGCCGCAGGTTGTTTTTCATGTCCGTGGATTGAAGAGACCCCAATAACGTTACATTTAGCCTTTGGAATGCAAATTTTACCCCGCCAAAAAAACATGTATTTTACCCACCAAAACTGTGTTTTTAACGGGGGACCCCCCCCCCTTTGAAAAGCGATTGGGATAGTTTTTTTTATTAGTAAGTCATTTGAATCATTCACTCAACTGATTTGTTCAAAAACACTGACACTCATTCTGGTACAAAATCCTATTCAGTGTTGCCAGGTTCTCTACTATAACAGATACCGCAGTTGATTTTTCATGTCCACGGATTGAAGCGACCCCAATAACGTGATATTTTGCCTTTGCAATGCACATTTTACCCCACAAAAAAATGTGTATTTTACCCCCCCGCAGAGCGATTTTTAACAGGTACCCCCCTCGAAATGCAATTGGGCTAGTTTTGAGTAGCAATTTGATGGGTTTTGTAGTGAAAACCTGGCCACCCTGACCCTATTACTATATGTATTACTGTTGTGCTGTTGGTAACACAGCCGAATAAATAATATCTATTAGCTTCTATTATTACTCTAATAACTGAATGAGCAAGCACACTTGCATTTATTTGAACACGAACAAACACAAACATGTAAATGTAAAAATCATGGTTGTAATTCCTTTCACAGATCTTTTGCAACAATATTCCCCTACAAAGCTGTGTGTCTCAATGCATTGTGTAATCGGGGGAAAGGTCACATCAGCTTTATATCAGCAATATATGAGAAATGTCATGAGTCTGCCTAGTCCTCCATTACAAACTTGAGAAATATGGATGTAGCACTGCCTTTTTCTCCTGTCCTCACAAAATGTTGTTTTTTTTTTTACTAGTTGAACGTGTCTACATACATGTGCTTGTGTTTGAGGAGAAAGAATGCTCTGTGCTCTTATCACAAAACACACACAGCCTTGTCAGATGTTCACATTAATTTGAGAACAGCTTGGAGCTACACGAGACTCACATGTCCGTCCACAGAGAAACCTTGATTACTGCTCCCTCTGTATGAGCAGAGGAATTCATTAACAACACATCCTAATCTTTGTGTGTGAGTACATGCTGAATTCATTTCCACAATATACTGAAATGAATTTTTTCTCTTTATGGCTGTGTACAGTACTGTGTAAAGATTCATTAAAAAGAAATAGCTTATGAGTCATTGTTCGGGAATTAGACTACACTGATTGTGCTGTGTTTATTTGATTCTTTAAAAATAACAGACTTATAAAAGGTATTTTCTCGGGAATTAAACTGGTAGTGCTGTTATGTTTTTGAATCACTAAAAAGAACCAACTCATAAGAGTCATTTGTCCAGGAATCGGACTAGAACTGGTCGCACTATATGTGACTGATTCACTAAAGAACCAACTCATAAGAGTCATTTGTCCAAGAATTGGACTAAAACTGGTTGCACTGTGATTGAATCACTAAAGAACCAATTCATAAGAGACATTCATCCAGGAATCGGAGTACACTTGTCACACTGTATATGGTTGATTCACTAAAGAAGCAACTTGTAAGAGTTATTTGTCCAGGAATTGGACTAGAACTGGTCACATTGTATGTGATTGATTCACTAAAGAACCAATTCGTGAGACTCGTTTATCCAAGAATCGGACTACACTGGTTGCTCTCTGTGTGATTGATTCACCAAAGAACCAACTTATAAGTGTCCTTTATCGAGGAATCAGACTACACTGGTCGCACTGTATGTGATTAATTCACTAAAGAACCAACTTGTAAGAGTTATTTGTCTAGGAATCGGATTAGAACTGGTCAAACTATAAGTGATTGACTTACTAAAGAACCAACTCACAAGAGTAATTTGGCCAGGAATCATACTAGAACTGGTCACACTCTATGTGACTGATTCACTAAAGAACCAACTCATAAGGTTCATATGAGTAATTTGTCCAAGAATCGACTACAATGGTCGCACTATATGTAACTGATTCACTAAAGAACCAACTCAAAATAGTAATTTGGAATTGTACTACACTGGTAGCGTTTTATGTGTTTGATTCACTAAAGAACCAACTCATCAGAGTCATTTGTCCTGGAATGGGACTACATTGGTTGCACTGTATGTGACTGATTCACTGAAGAACGAATTCGTAAGAGTCATTTGTCCAAGAATCAGACTACACTGCTTGTGTTGTATGTGTCTGATTCACTAAAGAACCAACTCATAAGAGTCATTTGTCCAGGAATCGGACTAGAACTGGTCGCACTGTATGTGACTGATTCATTAAAGAACCAACTCATAAGGTTCATAAAAGTAATTTGTCCAGGAATCGGACTACAATGGTTGCACTATATGTGACTGATTCACTAAAGAACCAACTTGTAAGAGTTATTTGTCCAGGAATCAGATTAGAACTAGTCAAACTATACATGATTTATTTACTAAAGAACCAACTCATATGAGTCATTTGTCAAGGAATCGAACTACACTGGATGTGATGTATGTGTTTGATTCACTAAACAACCAACTCATAAGAGTCATTTGTCTAGGAATCGTACTACAATGGTCGCACTATATGTGACTGATTCACTAAAGAACCAAATTAAAAAGAGTAATTTGTACAGGAATTGGACTACATTTGGTTAAGACACTGTATGTGATTGATTCCCTAAAGAACTAATTTGTAAGAGTCATTTGTCCAAGAATCGGACTACACTGCTTGTGTTGTATGTGTTTGATTCACTAAAGAACCAACTCATAAGAGTCATAAGAGTAATTTGTCCAGGAAAAGGACTATTCAGTTGTGTTGCTGTCTATGCAGGGTCAGAAAGCTCTCGGATTTCATCAAAAAATATCTTAATTTGTGTTCCAAAGATGAATTATAGTCTTGGAACGACATGAGAGTGAGTAATTACTGACTTTTAATTTTTGGGTGAACTATCCCTTTATGTGTCATTAGTTCTGAAAACAAACTACGCTTGTATGTTTTACACTGTAAATTCAGTAGCGATGTTGCAGTGCTGTTGAATAAGTAGTGTAGGTTCTGGTTTTCAGTTCCAAAACTTAAATGTGTTGCAAATGCCATTTTATGTTGTCTTTAACCAACAAAAGGGAATTGTGGCTTTATCTTGTTTATCTCTTTGGTGAGTTTGTTGGGCTTTGTTTGTGTGCTTCGCAGGAAGATTGATCTAAAAAATAAACCAGTAACTAATTAACCATGGAGCCTCAGTAGAGCTATCAGTCCCACACACACAAACACTCAATGTACACATTCATACGCACTCACAAATATGAAGCCAATAACCCCACAACTCCCCAGACAGGTCAGTGTTTACTATCTCTGATCAGAGATATTTCAGGGCCAGTCCCCTCAACGCTCAAGCAGGCCCCTGGCCTTTACACAGGGTTATGTAAAGAGACAGAGGCCATTGAACCCAAATGAACTTGATCTAATCTTCCATCAGCACAAACATTCTTAAGCTGAAACATCTCACAGTTGTCCGAATGTTCCCTGCTGTTCGATTGTAGGTTATTGAGTTTTTACATCTGTAATTTGTGACTGGTTGCAAGACCTACAGGGGTTACTATAGGATAACAGTTGTCAAGGAAACAATATGTTGCTAGGGACATCAAGGCTTTTCATTTGGATGGATATGTCTGTGTATCTCATTATGAAGTAAAACATCTGCAGAGTAAGAGGCTTTTGGGGGATTTTGTTATTGAGCAAATATTCATTCTCTTCTGCTGTTAGTCTAAAAGGATCTCTGTTCTGAGGTTAGACAAAGCTTTTACCTATCGACTGCTCGCAGCAATCACAACAACAGCGCATTTGCTCACAATACATTTGTTTGTTTTGACCTATTATGACATACAGAGAGCTAAAAATCATTAAATATACAGTTATGAGGCTTTTAAGGTTTCCTGGTTGAACCTATTCTGTTTGTTGCAGGAATGTGACGCAGAGCTCTCTTGAAAATTGTTCATGCATGTTCATTTCCCCTATTTTTGCATGTTTACTATCATTCAAAAGCTCAGGGTCAAATATTTTTGACTATTTTTTAGCCACTGCATGATGCTTCAGGAATCATTCTGTTGTACTGATTAATATTTTTGTGGAAAATCTTTGAATAAGGTGTTTTTGAGGAAGGTATATGCTCGACTAGAGAGTGTTGGCACAGTCCCTTTCATTCATCCGATCCGTGCGCTTTGATCCGATCTCCTGTCATCCTCATCGCTATGTTTTACCATCCTGGAAAGCCCATTTTAAATTGTGTGTGCTGAACACACAGGGTGGGGGTCACAAGAATCTGTGTGAGCTTGTGTGAGTTTCATAGATATGTGTGTGTGTGTGTGTGTGTGTGTGTGTGAGAGAGAGAGAGAGCGAGAGAGAGAGCAAGCAGACATGTGGGTGATAAACAGCTTGAGTAATGGCTGCTCCTGACAGCATCTGATGACTCTTATAGAGAGTGAGTAGAGATGGGGGAGGAGAGTGGATAGCTGAGGTCTTGAATCATGATTGTACACACTGATCTTCAAACAATCTTCATTTCAACAATCTACTAAAGCATAAGACAATGTTAAGAGTGTGATTTCAGTTTTATGTGATTCATATGGTGGACAAATATTGTCATGCATATAAGCACATTTTGATTTGGGTGTATTTTGGGTTTGATTTTGTTGTCATAATTTACTCACCCTTGTGTCATTCCAAACACATTTGTTTCACAATATTTTGCAAGCAGGGTGCCACATGGATAGGGTTTTCACAATATTTTGGAATTTATTTGTAATTTAAGCAAAGCAAATCGGAACCCCGGGTGTTAAGACTTCTGTGGTTCAATATAATGTAAATGATGTCTTTTACTGAAATATGTAGTAGAAAACCCATGAAATATGTACATCATTTAAAGGGGTCATCGGATGCCCATTTTCCACAAGTTGATATGATTCTTTAGGGTCTTAATGAAAAGTCTCTAATATACTTTGATTAAAAATTCTCAATTGTTTTGTAAAACAACACCCTTTTTACCTTGTCAAAATGAGCTCGTCAAAAATCATCTCATTCTAAGGGGTTGTTCCTTTAAATGTTAATGAGCTCTTCTCACCCCGCCCCTCTCTTCTCTCTGTGGAAAGACGGTCTTGTTTACTTTAGCCGCATTTAGCCACGTTTAGCCACTAAACTTCCTAACTACCACGTTTTAAGGAAAGGCAATCGCAAAGATTCATTAAAAATACTTATACTCACTTCTGCTGTAAGTGAAGCTGGATCATGAATGATTTGTGCGAACATAGACGGATATATGTAGATCGGGAGGCGCATTCCCTTCACAAACAAACGTAATCCACTGCATCTTCAGCGGCTCAGATGTCAGGAGTAAATGACGACCACTATGTTCATTATTACATCCAGCAACACAACACCTCAGTCTGAGATATTCTTGTCTAACTTACATCCCTGCTTCGGCTTCGAAACAAGGAAAGTTACTGGACTGTGACAGCTGGTCTGAGGTAAGAGCTCATGTCAATCAACTATCATGGGAGTGACGCCACACCGACAAGCATCTGAGAATGGCTCGATTTGAAAAAGGGGATATTATTTTTACAGATTAATTAAAAACCACTGCATGGATTTTTATCATTATAGGGTAGATTTGTACATACACTGCCAACACACATTGAGGTTCAAACCACATGAAAAAGTGAACTTAAAAAATCCACATCGTTTTATACATATTTTGAACTATGGGGGGCACCATTATTTCAATGATGTGAAATGGTTGCACTCTGTGAGCTACTGGCACTACCTGTTGCCATTTTTACTGCTACACAACTTACAAGATACTGATGTGATGCCACATTGTGGCTGTTGTTTGTAATTTTCAGTTGAAGGACAAAAATGTACCTGGTGAAACTTTTTCGCGAGACGTGAACTAGAGGCAGTAAAACAGTGAGCACTTTTTAATCGTTTTTGTACAAAGTTATGATTACAGCTCCATATGTTTTGCTTTCTGGTGTTCTGACAAATAACCTTTAAGATTATGCTACCAACACTGTATTTATTTATTTTTTTTAACATTTATTTTTGGCATTTTTGCGTTTATTTTTGATAGGACAGTATAGCAGTGACAGTAAACGAAATGGGAAAGAGAGAAGGGGGCGGAATCGGGAAAGGTACACGAGCTGGGACAATGGCGCTACATGTCGGCGCGCTGCCCACAAGGCTATCGGCACTGACACCAATGCTATATTTTTTAATACAGTAAGGAGAGGTTAGGGTTGGGGTAGGTGTACACAACAGGGTAGCACAAATGGACACAACACTGGCTGTAACAAGCTTGCTTGGTAGCTCAGGTGGCACAGAGTTGAACTTAGGATTCGGAATCCTTAAAAATCCCTTGAAAAACATAACTCGCGATGAAAGAGCTGAAAGATGAGAGATCGGAAAACAAGCTAAAACGGGATGTTTGCGATTGTGTTTTTACTTAACATTTGCTGTCAGGTAGATTTAGGTGTAATGCAGATGGTACATTATTTAGAAATGTATTAGATTGTGTTTTATTAACGTCTACACCTACCCCAACCCTAAACCTACCCATTACAATAATGCAAAAACAGTAATTATTGTACAGTACATCTGTATACCATCTAGCCTTTACCATAAAACAATCCATATGTACGTTTATCTGTTCCGGGGGGGAAAAAACCAAACACTCTTTTAGTGCCATTCAGTGGACATTTTTGTTGGAAACTGCAGTGGTGTGTATTTCGCGTCTCGCAAAAAAGTTCGTACGTTTTCATCATGAGACCAGGTTGAGGGAAAATGTCAACAGGTAGCACCAGTAGTTCACCAAGTGCAACCATTTTTACGTCATCAAAATAATGGCGCCCCCCATAGTCCAAAATATGATGTGGATTTTTAAAATAACACAAGTCTTTCATGGGTTTTCTACTACATATTTTAGACATTATTTATGTTATATTCAGGCATACAAGTCTTAATACCCAGGGTTTAATTATTCAAGGTTAAATTATTTGTTCAAACCAGTTTTAATGATTCATTCACAAAATGATCTGAATGATTCGTTCACAAATCAGCCTGATCCGGTTTTCACTGACTCAGTGATCCAGTTACAGTGGTTAACAGTCCACTGAAGTGGAAGATTCAATTAAATTTCAGTCTGTTCCTCTCACAAAGCTTCCATATGACTTTGGAAGACTTGGAAGGTAGTCCACAATTCATATACAAACCACTTTTATGATACTTCAGTGGTGTCATTTTGGAGCCTCACAGCCCCAGTCCGCATTCTCTTTAAATATAAGATTACCCAGGATATTCTTTAAAAATTCATCTTTTCTATTTCACTGAAGGAGGAAAATCACACAAGAATAACATGAGAGTAAATAAATGACAGAATTTCCATTTTTGGATGAACTATCCCTACAACTGTGCTGCATGTGTTGCTCAGCTCTACACAATTCTTCAGACTTAAGCAAAAAAACACATGGTCATGCGTCAAACATAAACCCTGTCTCCTCTGATTGTGCGCATGAGGATGTGTGTGCTGTCTGAGAGACACTCATTAATCTACTCTGCCATTATTAGGGTTGAATAGGGTCTGACTATGATTGATACTGAGAGAGCTTTTTCTAGGGGAAAGGTCCCTTTCACTGTGTTAATCACCACTGACCTCTACCCCCCTTGTGTGTGTGTCGGTGTGTGTCTCTGCGTGTGTGTGTCTGTGTGTTTTGCCGCTGGCCTCTAACCCCTCTGAGGAAACACAGGAGAATAGCCATCTTATCCACACTAGACTGGCCAGCAATCATTAAAGGGAGAGAGACAGAATGAATGAAAGAGAAAAACGCAAAGTGTGTGTGTGCGTGCATTTGGTGCACATTATGCAGGAAGAGCAGACGAGGACAGGAATGAGAAGAGTCGCTTCGTATTTCTCTGTCCTTTATTCACGCGCTGATGTCTCTCGGGGCTGGAAACCTTTACTGAAGAACTTCACAGTCTTATAAATGTCTCTCAGAGCTCACTGCAGTTATCCAGCACCACACAAAAAGACGGGGATAAACAGACACACTTACCGTCTGCACAAACATATTCCCAAACTAGATTACACTTGCCTGTGCAAAACGTGTTGTAAAACTCTGTTGCATCAAAGGCTGACACAGAAGAGAAGAAATTGTTGATTAAAGTTGTTTTTGTTGATCATAAATCAAAATAGCAGACAGGAAGTTACTGACTATGGCATAATTGGTATGTATGTTGTCGGCATGACCCAAGGAATATTTTGAGACCAGTTTCATTTAAATAAGTTAATGTAGTCAAAAGTTATTAGCATTTTTGGAAATTTCATAATTAATGGTTAATGAATGGTTTATTACTCTTGACCAGTAGGTGGCGCTGTTACCAAATTGATGTGGCGTGGTCAGTGTGAGGTGACAATGGCACGTACAAAGTTTGGTGCAAAAATGTCAAAGCTTTGCAGAGATACAGCCTCAGATGCAGTTTGGCATCTTTCCAGCAAATCTGTTGATGCGTTAAACAAAAACCGTTTCGTATTTCGACACAAAATCCATAATTTTTTGTCAGCATGGTCTGAAGTAAAATTTGGTAAAAATCTGACCAACTGTCTAGGAGTAATTCGAAAAAGTAGGTTTTCAACATTAATCAAAATGGCGGACAGGAAGTTTGGCCAATTTTGGCATAATGGGTATCAGTGTTCTCAGAATGACCCAAGGAATCTATTGAGATCACTTTCATTACAATAGGCTAATGTAAGCAGTAAGTTATTTGCATTTTTTAAAATTTCTTTCTAACTTTGCCCCCAAACTTTTTGAGTACTGTCAGGGCAAGGTGCAGAAGACACATACTGAGTTTCCTAATGATATGCCACTGCGTTTGTAAAATATAGCATTTTTTTTTTACAAAATTCAAAATGGCTGATGCCCAAAATGGCTGACATGGGTATACTGGGTATGGTTCAATTCGGCATGATGCACTGAATCTAAAGAGACCAGTTTTGTGGTCCAAACCATTCAGTTATAAGCATTGAGTTATAAGCAAAAATAGACTTTTTTCATATCTCCTGACCACTAGGTGGCACTGCACCGAAACAATGCAGGTAGCCTCAGGTTATGCTTGTTATAACACACACCAAGTTTGGTCTCAATACACCAAACCGTTGCGAAGATATAGCCTCACATCCATTTTTGCGCGCTTTTCGTAGAATTTATTTGCACGTTATTCGAGAACGGTTCGACTAATCAACTTGAATTCCATAACTTTCTGCCAGCATGGTCTGAAGATCTGAGCCAACTTTGGTGAAAATCAGACAAACTGTCTAGGACAAGTTTGAAAAAATAGGTTTTATGAACTATTAAAAATAGCGAAAAAACCTTAGGATTTTTACATTTTGGTGTCCATTTGACTCGGCATGAGCCAAGGAATCAAAGAATTTTCCGTCTGTGCCTTATGGTTCAGAAGTTATTAGCATAAAATGATTGACATTTTGGACAAGTGGTGGCGCTAGAGAGTTTGAGTTAGAGACTCCAAACTTGCTATGGTTAATGTTGAGCCTGTCCTCTATCTGTGTGCCAAATTTCACAACTTTCCCCAAACGGTTCTATGGGCTGCCACAGACTCGATCGGAAGAAGAAACGGAGGAATAATAAGAACGGATACGCACCCTCGTGCTTGGCCTCTAACTACTGACGTCACATAGACAATTTTATCGATGTCCTTGCTAGTTTGGGCCTTGAATGTGGTAGTTGCATTTCTGTCTATGCAGGGTCAGAAAGCTCTCAGATTTCATCCAAATATCTTAACTTGTGCTCTGAAGTTGAACAACGGTCTTTCAGGTTTGGAATGGCATGATTTTTAATGTTAAATTTCACAATCTTGCTGATTTCGCTGTATTTTTGAATCAATAAATGCTGTTTTGGTGAGCACAAGTATACAGGTTTATGTAGTGCATATGGAATATAGGCGAAAGGTAAACAGGTGTGGCCTCCATACTGACCGCAATGGCATGAAATCCCCTGCGGCAAAGTATTTAGTTGGGGCGGATGAGGGAATCTGCCAAGATTTATGGTGGTGAAGTATTCAATATACATTCATCAAAGACAAACATGTCTTTCTCCATTTCCTTCTCTCTCTCTCCCTAGTCTCTAGTGAGATCAAGATGACTCAGTGTATCTGTAGAGGACAAAAGTGTATTCTATCAGCCTGAGACTGTACAATACTTGGCTTTGCCGTGAGCGCAGGAATGCCTGCGATCGCATTACAACCTATCAGTTCTACACTCTCCATTACTGATTTTCCCTCACTGTGGCGGCATTGAAAGTTTTTTTTTATCATGTGTCAGAGATTACAGCACATGCAATCATTAGGTTTCACACTCTGAGAAGACTTGGCACATGGACACTCGGCCTCCCCCACACATATGTGCACGCACACTCACGCTCATCCATATTTATGGATCACTCACACTGTCACACATTATCGCAGAGGTCTACGAGCTAATTGAGCCTCTCTTGGTCTCCGTTTCACTCTCTCTCCTTCTCTGTATTTTATTTTCTTTGCACTTGGAGCTCAATGAAGGCGACTTTATCTTGGTATTTCAGCACTTTTCAGAGCAGCCCTGCTTATTCCGCCGTTAACACCAAGCCTGTTAAGGGGGAGGGGATGATTTTTGCTGAGACACACCAGCCGCTCTATCGGCTGTATCATCTATCACCACGGATACCAGTGTGCAGAGAGCACTGACAGAAAGAAAAATACACAGTTAACAGCAGATAACCTTGAGACTCTATATCTAGACTAAAGTGGATGCCTTCACACACTCAGCGGAAGGAAAATTGGCTGTAAAATAAGCACTAATGAAAGACATTTTACCATAATTGCTCTGTTCCGAAACCTTGAGCTGCCCACCTAGACAATTGACATGCTCTCGATTCAAAGGCTGACTTGAAAAATTATGGTACTTTCTAAGATACCTCCTTTTGGCTAAATTTTTTGCCAAAATTATGCAAAATTGTGCATTTAGCTTACTGGGCAGTGGTTACTAGGGCAGTGCTCCCAAAATGCACCCTAAAGTCTAAAGAATACTTAGACTTTAAGCATCTGCTAGTGTATACATACAGGCCACATTCACACGGCAGCAGAATACATGGATCACAAATAATGGACAAGGATGAAACTTTTTAGTGTGCATGCTATCAAATGGAGTATACTTTGAAAGGTTATGCATTAAGCTATGTTCATTAAAGTTACACTGTAAAAAACGATTTGTTTATTCAGCTTATTTTAATAATTTGTTACCGGCTGCCTTAAAAGTGTAAGTTCAGTCAACTCAAATAAGTTTAGTCAACTTGAAATGTTAAATGTTTTGATCCCTGCTCCGGCATCAAAACATGGAGGTTGGACTGTTACAACTGATCTTAGGTAAAATACTCATGTCAATCAACTATGGTGGGAGCGGCCTCTGTCGGTATGATGCAACAATGACAGGCATCTGAGAATGGCTCGATTTGAAAAAGGGGATATTATTTTTACAGATTAATTAAAAACCACTGCATGGATTTTTACCCTTACCGGGTAGATTTATACATACACTGCCAACACACATTAATGTTCAAACATCATGTAAAAGTGAACTTAGCATCCGATGACCCCTTTAACCTACTATATAGTAGGGAAGTATGCAGTTTCAGATGCAGTCTATGGGTGCTTCTCATTTCTTATTTGTGCATTCTCGTTTCCTTTCCTTGCTTCCTTTCCTCACGCCTTAGCTCCACCCCTTCAGGATGCGAGGGAAGGACGCAAGGAAAAGACACAAGGACAGAGGAATCAAAGAATGAACATTGGAATATTCTTGACCACTCAAGCGTCACTTCAAAGCATCATCAGCTGCGCTAAAGGGATCTGCCCATATGTTGTTAAAGTTCATTATTTAGGACATTCATAATAAATATGAATAAATATTTATATCAGTCGATAAAACATTTCCGCAAAGGATACACCTGTGTATCCTCGCTCATGACTCCTTCCGGTTCATAGGATGGAGGATGGAGGAGCGAGGAGACGAGGTGGGATATTGAGAAGCACCCTATGTGTTTGCATCAAAACTGAAGTATACTTTGGGCTTTAAAGGGATAGTTCACCCCAAAAAAAGAAAATTCTGTCACTCTGATGTCATTCCAAACCCGTAAAACCTTTGTTCGTCTTCAGAACACAAATTAAGATATTTTTGATTAAATGCAAGAGCTTTTTGACCCTTCATAGACAGCAAGGGTCCTACCACGTTCAAGGTCCAGAAAGGTACCAAAAACATTGACAAAATAGTCCATGTGACGTCAGTGGTTCAACCACAATTTTATGAAGTTACAAGAATACTTTTTGTGCGCAAAAAAAACCCTAAAATATTTAGTAAAATACTTACGAATACTTACAATAAAATACTCAACAATTCTTCTCCTCCACGTCACCCTAGCGCCATTTTGCAGAGTACCACGGACATGCATTGTGGTACTCTCCGAAATGGTGCTAGGGTGATGCGAATGAGAAGAATTGTTGAATAAAGTTGTTATTTTAGTCTTCTTGTGCAACAAAAAGTATTCTCGTAGCTGCATAAAATTACGGTTGAACCACTGATGTCACATGGACTATTTTTTCTGGTACCCTTGGTGGGACCCTTGTCTATGGAGGGTCATAAAGCGCTCAGATTTCCTCAAAAATATCTTTATTTGTATTCCGAAGACGAACAAAGGTTTGGAACGATGTGAGGGTAAGTAAGTAATGACAGATGCTCTACCCTAAACCTAAACGATAGTGTTAACAAAAGCAAATTTTGTGAGATTAAAAAAAAAAAAAAACATTTGTTGAAGCAACCATGCCATTCTAGCTTGCTTTTACAAGTCTCTTTAATCATGACTTGTGTTTCACAGGACTCATACCAAAGTGCCATATCGCAAGTGCAGTGCTGTACCAGGTGCGCTACCGAGCAAGCTTACTATGTCAGAAAGACCAAAACATATGGAGCGTGATGCAAACATCAAAATGCATTAGTTTATAAATATACACTGTGGTAAAAGTGTTTTGAGGTCATAACAATGTATTGTGCAAGGAACCATGTTAAAATAAGTCTTGCTTGAGCATGTCAAAAAACTTATGATTTTGTCATTATTTACTCACCCTCATGTTGTTCCAAATTCGTAAGACCTTCATTCATCTTCAGAACATTTTTTCATCTTCAGAGATTTCTGATGAAATCCAAGAGCTTTCTGACTAGCATAGACAGCAACAGCAAAGTCATTATTTTTGCTTTCTTTGCGCACAAAAAGAATTTTGGTAGCTTCATAATATTACAGTTGAACCACTGATGTCACATGGACTTTTTTATCGATGTCCTTACTACCTTTCTTGGCCTTGAATGTGTCAGTTGCGTTGCTGTCTTTGCAGGGTCAGAAAGTTCTCAGATTTCATCAAAAATATCTTAATTTGTGTTCCGAAGATGAACGAAGGTCTTACAGGTTTGGAACGACATGAAGGTGGGTAAACAATGACAGAATTGTATTTTTTGGGTGAACTATCCCTTTAAATAAACTAATATTCATAAGGTTTATAATCAGTCCTCCACTTTTCAGATTGTTCCTACACCCCTGGTACCAATCTGATAAGCTCATGTACCATGGTACTGCATCAGTAAGGGTGGACATGTTACATGCTTGCGGCATAGACATGGTGTCACGGTGCACATAGGGGTGTAGAGAGATTAAATGTCACTGGCACTGGTTCAGAGTTTGTTCGAGGTATATCTGTCTAGCAACAGCAGATCGTATAAACAGCTTGAGCCTGCTCTCCTTTCTCTTCCTGTCCTTTGTCCTGCACAGGGGTAATGCGTGGGCCCGCTGCACTGACTCATACAACACTCACATTGAGAGAAAAACAGCCCACCCTCAGAGAAAGAAGGATGATGCTCTGTGGAAAAGAAGGAGAAGAAAAAAGGCATAAAAATGAACAGTAAACCATCCAAAAGATATCTCTTCATTTCTGCGCCCTCTTTCTCTCTCCATCCCACTCTTCTTTCTAGACCTCCCACGCACGAGTCCCCACCGTTCGCTTCTGTTACAGATGGAGATCCTTTGAAAGCAGTTTGAGGTGTTCTATTTTTCTCCTCTTCTCGCCTTCTACCTCTTTCATCCCTCTGCCAGCTCACAGCTCTTTGTATAACCTGAACGCCACTTCATACACTTCATTCTCTGCCGTATAATTACCCACAGCATGAGCAAAGTCAAATGGAGCTGGCTTCAAGCAACGCTGACCATTATTGGAAATGTTGAAGACTAATTTAGGTAAAGAGCTTGTCAAGTACCTAACTAAGAGGCCAAGGAAAGCAATTAGCAGAAGTTCTCGAAATATGGTTGCTGTGATAACCACTTTAAAAGTGACTGAAGAAAACATATCAGAGGGATGTTAATGTATGATCTAGTATTCTTTCTTGGATCTTTTCACTAATGATTTTTTTGCAGAAGAGCATTTCTTTCAGAAGAGAATTTTAATGATTTCCTTACTATCTTTCTAGGCCTTGAACATGTCAGTTGCATTGCTGTTCATGCAGGGTCAGAAAGCGCTCGGATTTCATCAAAAATATCTTAATTTGTGTTTTGAAGATGAACGAAGGTCTTATGGGTTTGAAACGACATGAGGGTGAGTAATTAATGATAGGATTTTCATTTTTAGATTAGATTTTGTAATATGGTGAAGTAAACGTCCAACTCCATTGGAATCACTTTCCGTCCTGTTACTTACTTGTGTTAACAGCATACGTGATTCCAAATCCCCACAATTAACCTAAAATGAAATAAATTATTGATCAGAGATCTTATGAAGAATTGTCAACCCACTGTTAAGCAGAGAACTTCATAATGGTTTAATAAAAGCATATGGAGAGGAACAACTGGTGTGAGTTTGAAATGATTCTCCCATTACATCCCTCCATAAGCGTGGTAATTATAACTGATGTGAGTCTTTGTTGAGCAGCCTGTGGGCCTGTTATTAATATCTCTGACAACACACTCATACATACAGCAGAGAGAAGCAGAGCCGATAAAGACGTAACGACTGAAACAGAAGCTCTATATCACAATGTGATGTTAAGAAATCCGTCTTTGCTCTGGACGTGTGTGTGTTTATGAGAAAACGAGAGAGAAGCAGAAAGATTCTAACAAATGGATGAAACACAAGCCCACAGGAGTGCTGCTCCGGGCTTTGATGAATAATGTCACTGCTTCGACGTGTAGGTTTGGAGCTCACAAACACACATACACACACCTACCTACACACATTCATTCCAAAGAGCTCCAAATGTGCCAATATTACACACCAATCTAGTGTGTGCCGTCACTTTAGAGAAATCCTCCTGGGTTTCTGCAGTCCGACTGAGATTTTAGACTGGTTCGTATTAGACAGAGAAGATGAAAGACCTTGCCATGAACAGGAGACACAGAAAGCTGTTAACCCTCAATGTTCTGGTCTGGGAAAGCTCTTACCAGGTACTCAGAAATAATATGTAGAGTCAAAGTGTCTAGCCAAAAAACCAACTGACATAAAAGTAAAAACGCTTCCGCATTTCAATTGCACACCAGGTGCGTGAAATCTGATAACCTGAAATCGTTAAACAATCACCCGCAGATGATATTATAATTGTTTGATATTTCAATATAGTAGTTTATAGACTTAATGACTGGCTGATCACACTCAGTCAAGATTGTGATGGTTATAATATGTTGTCATCCAAGATGTTCATGCCTTTCTTTCTTCAGTCGGAAAGAAATTAAGGTTTTTGAGGAACACATTTCAGGATTTTTCTTCATATAGTGGATTTCAATGGTGGCCCAACTGGCTGAAGGTCCAAACTGCAGTTTCAAAGAAGGTTCAGAGGGCTCTACAAGATCCCAACCAAGGAATAATTAAGGGTCTTATTTAGCGAAACGATCATTCATTTTCTAAAAACCGCATTCTGTCCACCTTATTTTTCAATGTGGAAGTAAGCTGTTTTCTGGTAATGTGTTAGACGTCCGGTTCATAATCCGCCATAGGGAAATAACGAGAAGAATATCGAAGTGCAGTAAACAGTAGAACAGTTTGCACTACAAACCAGTGTGTTCATAATTAAGATAATACATTACAATAATATGGTAAGACACACCAGTTTGCAATAACATGCAGCAAAACAAGCTTTTTGTGCAGCTAAAAATAGCTGGAAGTGGACGGGACCAAAAGCCAAACACAAAAAATTAAGAAATGGCTGCACCCACTCTTATGGGAAAAATAAGGTGGATAACCGAACGCACACCGGTAGATTTTCAGGACTCACAGCCGCATTCTTGGAAAAGACGCGCTGTGTGAACGGAACCAAAGAACTTATATTGACTGAACAGGACCGGACAACTAGTTGTCCGTCACGTCATACAGTCTGAGAGAGCCGCTCTGCCGCACAAACGCGCGTCTACCGTGTGTTATGTGCTTTCATGTGTTTGTTAACTTACAGTGACGGAGAAATGAGCTGCGTGTCATCTGGAAGTTTTACATCCAGTCTTCACCGGAGCCGCTCCCGTCAGTTTCGTGTTCTGCGAGCGACTCAAATGGTCCTCTCTTCACCCAAATATAAAAACTGCTGTCGGTTAATGAAGGTTTGATGAATGAACTTGAGACCCTATTGCGCTCGATTGGACTCTTGTCGTGTCAGAAAGTGATAAGACTTTAAGTTTTATGGACGTCGCCATCTTTTATATTGCTTTGGTCATTGTTGCTATAGTTACTGGTAAGGAATACGGGCTTGACTCCCGTTTCACGTTCATACAGACAGAGATGCTTCTGTACGCTGCTGGTGTGAACGGGACATTTCGAGACTCACACCTGTAAGTAAATGTGGTCGTCAGTCCCAAAAACTGACTGTGTGAACCTAACCATAGTCATGTTGGAAAGGTCACGCGTGACATAGGTTCAAAGTGAACAAAGCAAAGAAAGTTAAACGCCCTTTACAAAAAAAGGTAAAACAATGTCTGACAGTTTTGAAGTTGGAGGAGAAAATCAGATGAGATGGAGTTTTTCGCCATACCCTACCTTTTTAAACTGAAATACCCAGATGAAGAATTAACAATGTGTGACCTTTTCAGCATGATTATGCAGTGCGCGAAGTCGCGCATGTGCATCGCAGAGCTAGTGTAAGACGAGCATTTGTGGTTAAAAAGTATAACATTTTTTATGACTTATCGTTTCACTAGATAACACCCTTCTTCCTCTGCTGACTAAAACTACAATTTGGACCTTCAACCCACTGATCCCCATTAAAGTCCACTATATGGAGAAAAATCCTGGAATGTTTTTCTCAAAAACCTTAATTTCTTTTCAAGTGAAGAAAGAAAGACATGAATATCTCAGATGACATGGGGGTGAGTAAATTATCAGGAAATGTTTATTCTGGAAGTGAATTAATGTATGATTCTCAACCTTTTTTTATTGAAGCCCCATGTTTTGACCAAGATATCGTCAGTTTTCACATCAAAAATGTGAGTAATGATATATTAAATGTAATTAATCATGATTCATTTTGTGATTTCAACAATTTTAAGAACTGTTTTTCAGTAGTTATTGAGGGGGAAAACTTTTTTTTACATTTTGATTTAGATTATTTCAATTATTATAACGAATATAATTTATTATATAATACAATAATTTATTAATTTAAATACTATAAAGTCATTCTGCCGTATCCTTGGAAGTTTGATGAGGCCCAAATAGATCCTTTTCACAAAGCACATTTCCGTCCTAATTAACATTGTAAATCTAGCAAACTAGCAAACATTTTTTTTTACATCTTTTACATTTTCATTTTCTGTACTCCTGTAATCCATCTCTCTATACTTTTTTGCCTTTTGGAAATCCAGTGCAAAGTAGATAGTAGATATTAGTTTTTTTGCTGTTGCCATAGCAATTAATATTTAATGAAATTTACATTTACTATTGTTTCACATGTGCCTTATATAATTCTTTATTCTCCTTTATCGTTTAGTCGAATGTTCCAATGCTGTAAATGTGAAAAGGTTATTTTGTAAGTTGTAAAAAGTGTAATTTCTACCTTAGAGAAGTAATTTGAGTAAAAGTGCAAGCATTAAGTTTCAATGGTGCTCAAGTAAAGTACAAATTGCCCAAAATAAAACATAATTATAGTAATGAAGCACAATTACTGAAGTAATTTACACCCCTGGCTCTTATGGCCTCTTTCCATGGTTGTGGGTGCTAGATATCTGCAAGCAACATGATATTAGTACCCTGGAATAAGATGTGAGTGTCTGGGGTGGGGGTGGGTGATAGGAAGAGAGACTGAGAGAGAGCTGGATAGATGGGTCTGCTGTGTGCTGGGACACAATCAGAATAAATCAGGCTAAAGGCCTGGGCCTCAGCCATCTAAAGCACGGTCATTTCATTAGCCTTATTTATGGCTTTCCAGCCCCCCAGATGACCCTCTCTCTCTTTCCACCCAATCAGCCCTCTCTCCCCTGCTCTCTCTTTCATCCTCCCACAGAATCCTGGCAAGATCTCCTATCTTTTCTCCTCCATCCTTGAACTTGCATCTTTATCTTTTCCCATTGTGGATCTCCACCTTATTCATGGTGAGCAAACTGACAGATCGGTGTGAAAAAATCGCACAAGACGAGTTATGTTATTCAGCACGGGGAGAATGTGCAGGGTTTATGTATGAGATCCGTGAATGATGCCCTCTTGTTTTGATGCAGCGAGATAATATGTCTGTAACCGCATAAATATTTATGATACGTTCAGTGGATCGTAGCTTGATAATCTCGGAAGATTTACTTCCCTGCCTGCTGCATTTTTAAACGCCGCAGATCAGCCGTTTCCCAAATGTTAACGCCGTGTCCTTATTTTTCCCTTCTGTACTCTCTGATATCTCCTGATCCCTGCAGAGTTATACGGTGCAGGAGAGCATTTTAATAGGCGCTCTTTGATGAATATGGGATTTTCCGATCTAAAGGCTGTCTATCTTCTCTCCTTCGTGTTTTGTGCCAAGTTCCTGCTTGGAAGACAAACTGACTCAAACCTCTTTTCTCCTTGACTGTGAACTCAAAAATAGCCTGTGGAAATATCAAACAACTGTACTCTCATGTGGCACAAGGGTAAGAAATGAAAAGAAAAAGTCTGTGGAGCTTGATGCTATTTTGTTGTGGATATTCTAGGTTGCTAGAGTGTTACAAGGTGGCTGCTGAAGTGTTATGGGTGGTTGCTTTAGCAAAGCTAAACAACTTCCAGGTCTTTGTGACATTCTCATGCCTAGATATGGATTTTATTTTGGCAGATTTGATTGCTTATAAAATGAAAAACATCTCGTCATCAAGCTGCATGAATTGAGGTATCATTCATGTACATCATTAGCTAACCGAACTGCAAATTTAATTTATACAGTAAATTACATACGAAGCATTGCCATTCAATCCCAAAATTGTCACTTCTAAAACATTCAGAAGTTGGAAATGGGAGTCACAGCCACTTATTATTATGAAGTGCCCAGACAGACATTTTCTAGTAATATTTGGTCTTGTTCACTAATGTCTTTAGTGAACTTTTTCTTTTTCTTCTTTTGACTTTTGACCAAGGCAGATTTCCTCAAAAAATAGGACAATAATGGGTCATTCCACGAAATCTGTGCCTTTCCCACTTGAAAAATAAAATAAATTGAATCAATTTTTTTTTTAAATATCCATGAAATGAAGACACCTTAAAATGACAAGAAATTGTATTGTGTTTCGGTATTTTTGTCAACCCTATTACCAACACTTACTATATACTATAGTTTAATTAGAACTGAATGATATAGGCATTAGCTCAATAATATACCGAGGATGACCTTTAAAATGTTTGAATTTTACACAGACAATTTTTAAAAACAGGGTCAAACCTAATCAGTGTCATCCTGTCAGACCCTTTGGGCTGTTTTTGTCTGTTGTTTCCCTTGTATGCCCATATTTGGTCCTTCCGTTTCCGTTTCTCGTTAATACGTCATTGTCTCATTGTATTCCCCTGATTGGTTGGTTATGTGTATATAAGTTTGGTTGAGTCATGTTTAGTTTGTCAGTGATTATATTGTCATTCTGTTTTCGTTCATGTACGTTGGTTTGGTTTTGGTTTTCCCTGCTGTTCCCGTCTGTTTCCTGTCTTCTTGTGGATTATTTAATAAACTTGCGTGCATTGGACTTTCTCGTCTGTTCCTCGCACAACACCCAACGTGACACATCCCTGTTACCTCTAAAAAGTAACAGGTTGACAGTAACAGGTTTGATGATTTCAAACTAATTTGCTAATTACTAGCTAATAGTCAAGTTCACAAAAGCACATATTGTACACATATTTGTACAATTTAAAAAATGGTAACAGGATTGACATTGACAAGATGCCCCTTAATCAAGCCTCATAAATCATCAAAAATAGAACATTATAGAGGAGTGAGAGAAACATGTTTTTGTTTTAAGTGTTGGAATCCTGTTTAAGAGATGATGTAGCCTGCTTGAGGTGATGTCACCTGAATGTACATTATTTTACAAGGTTTTTTTTGATGAGGGTAACAGGGCTGACATGAAATCAGGGGATACCAATAAATAATTATATGTGATTTTTATATAATTTTGCCTTCATTTTGCAAATTAAACGTCCTGCTGAAAAAGAAAAATTATAGTGGACAGGCAAAAAACCTTATCCCTACCGAACTTTTTAAATTTCACATTTAAAAATATGGTGTTATTATATAAAAATATAGTGTTATTATTATAGTGTAATATAATCATTTCTAAATATTTTTAATAAGTCATTACTGGACCATAATTATTGGACAAATAGTATTTGGCACTAAATGATTAAAATATTAAAAATTATTGAACTAAAATATAGATTTCTAAAATACATTTATTTAACTGAAAAATAGTTAAGCTGTATGGTCACATTATAAGTAAGCAATACCTTAGGGTTAAATACAAGAAAACCATATTAACCCTTACAAAAATTAACCATGGTGTTATTATAGTAAAAGTGTAGTAATCATGTTTTTGGCGCATTGATTACCATTTGTATAACTATAGTTTTACTACAAATACCATGGTTAAACTGTGGTTAGTGTAGCAAGACCATGGTTAATTTGTGGTTACCATGGTTTAACTATAGTAGCAAATATATTTTATTTGTAGTAAAACCATGTTCAATTTTCGTAAGGGTAGCCAGCCTCTCCATCACTCTCCAAAATAAAATTACACTGTAAATGTCATTGACGTAAAAATCAATGCATAATATGCTGTAATATTTACCAGAATTGCTGCAAATACCTGTATAGTGAAGCTGTCTTCTCTATCCTACTTAAACACATTCAAATGTACTGTCTACGCTGGTTTGTCTGGAGAGTTCCGTGAATCACGTGACCGCCTGGTGGCGACGCCGGCGAGATCAAAGCTTGTCGCAGCTCTGTTTTTCAATGGCTTTAGCGTTAACAGAACCGCTACATTTTACGATTTACGCCACATTACGTGCGCCAAAACGCTATTTATCGTTTGAATTTAGTATTAAAACTTACAACATTTGAAAGCTGAAGCTTTGTTTAAAATCGCAAGCAGTGTTGCCAATTTGGCGTGAGATTTACATGGGAAGAGTGAGAGCGTGAGACAGAGCCTGAAAGCGTGTGTCTCACGCCAAATGCGTGAGAGTTGGCAACCCTGTTTTAAATGAGTATTGGAATATAATTACAGTATTTTTTGTGATTAAGCAATTTTGTTTATGCATTTATACTAAATGTATTTATGTTTATACTGTTTATACTGTTAAATAAATTTTAGCCATATAAAAATGAGGTTGCTACAATTTTTACAGATATTAGTTACTGATTTTGATAATGAACATAAATCTACATCTGCATCCTAACTCAAGCTACTATCAAATGTGTATTTCTAAGAGACATTTTTTAGTATATATATATATATATATATTAATATTATCAGGTAATACAAACCTGTTTCTTGATTTGATATTATGTTACTCATTAAAACATGCAAAACTAAGACTTTTTTCTATTAAGATATTTATGTTGTTATGAACGTGACTGGAAAAAGTGTGAAGAATTCAAAAAACATGAAGTGTTTGCCATGTTCTGACCGTAAAGACTATTTTAAAGCCACATTTAATCATCTGGTTTTAACAACTTTCACATTGTAGCAAAAATCTGCCTTTAAACTTGAAAGAAATAAAAATTTGATATTTATCGTGATAATTATCGATATCGACTGATATGAAAAAAAAATGTGTCAATGATAATTTTTTGCCCATATCGCCCAGCCCTAGTTCATACTATCGGGTAGGTTTAGGTGTGGGATACTATAACGCAGTAGGTGTAGTATTCTGTAGCGTACTATATGTACGTTCATCTGTTCTGAGGGGAAAAAAAACGAACACTCCTTTAGTGCCACTCAGTGGACATTTCACATCGAATATGTCACGAAACATACATGGCACTACGTACTTTGCATCTTGCGAAAAAGTTCCCTCAGGGGTACGTTTTCATCATGAGATCAGGTTGTCAAATGACTTACCCAGCACTAATAATCATTTACTGGTTGTCCTCATCTCTCGATTAATGCTAACAGAATGCAGATTACAGTTCTTCAAGACAAAAATAACAACTGCCTTAATGGATGGTTGCCGTGATGGGTACTCGCGGGATCTGTAGTGCAAACATATATAAACCTGTTTCTACAGTCATACAAACACTCCAGCTGACATATGGTTTGTAATGGAAAGACATGACTGGTGACTTTGCCAAATTCTGGTATAGTGCTTCAGCTGTATGTACAGGAAAGAAAAATGTGGGTGGTTTCTCTTTCTGTCTGTGTGTGTGTGTAACAGACGGCCGTACGGAGAGTGCTGTGATTGCAGTCTACCAGGCTGTGCTTAGTACCAAAAGACGCTTTTCTGAGAGTGCTGAACATAACAACTTAAGACAGAAAAACAAGGAGTGGGGAAAAGAGCGCTGGCTGCAGGCCCAAGGAAGGCAGACACTGGAATACAGGCTGGAATTTCAAGTATGTGAGCGGTCAATAGGGCCATCTGTGTATGCCTGCTAAAGAACCAAAGAAGAAAAGAGAGAAAAAAAGAGTGATTACACTAAAGGCCCTGGACACCAGTGACACAGGGTTTTTATTTATTTATGTATTCATTTGTTTATTTTTTAAAATCTGAACTGTGTTACACATTTGTGTACAGTTATGTATGATTTTATACTCAAAGGGTTTACACAAGTTTATCTGCTTCATATTTTTGAAGTTGTCCTCACAAATACAGTCCATTATGTTAGAAGAAAAATGCAAGGACGTTCTGCTTTAACTCTACTGGTCAGTCAGTTTATGTGAAGGTAGGGTTTAGCTGAACGGTAGTCTTATAGTATGAAAACCATGGCACTGTAAGATGTTTTCATCATAAACGGGCTTTTCTAGCCCTTTCTAGCCCTGTAGTTTACACCAAGTTCTTAAATCGGCAAACCATAAGTTTTGCCTCTTTGGCGCCATCTCTGTTTGAACCCTGCAATTGTAGTTATTTGCAAAATTATTTTCTTTATGTGGGTTGTGGATCGGTATGGCTCTTCAATGCGGGTGAATTTAATGTTTTGAGGCGTATGTGTGGGCTGTCACTCCATGCACCGGTGTGAATATTCATTGTATTTTAGCATTACAGATACTACGTCTTGGAAGTATGTCCAAAATACTATGTTTCACCTGAACATGTCATCTGAACAAGTAACATGTCTGTCAGTTTTTTTCTGACCAACTGAAAAAAAGAAGTTACACTACACTACTCTGGCGTTCTCAACCCTCGAAAATGCTGCAGACTCCGTTTTAGTTTGAAAACTCTGGGGTTGTGTTTCAGTGTAAACGGACCAAAACAAATACTTTTAAAAAATAATGGCGTGGCTGCCCACATTCACTCTGATCATCTTTGTCATCTTTGATGACCGTGTAAACAATAACATCATGCTCATTGTTGTACCCATTGTTGTATAGGTAGAAACCTCATTCAACTGCTCTAGGCACGTAGACGTGTCCGCCAACTAAATAACAGGGCATATACATATCTATGGTTGTACCTGCATGGTCATGTGACATGCGTTTTCGGTTGTGTAGTGTAGTCGGAGATCATTTCTGAAACGCAATGAAAATGCCACTGTTGACGAGGATCGGTTATGTATACAGACGTGACATAATGAAACAACGACAAACGACCCTAACCAAAAAAAATAAAATAAATTACAAGCTAACTGTTGTAAATCAGGCTGAGGTAAGGAACACTGATTGGTTATGTACTTGCTCAATGATTGATTTTGGATAATTTTTAACCAAAAAAAAATTGTGTAATGCAGGTTTAAAGGCTAAGCATAAATGTGTTATATGAATAAACATGCTTGTAAATAGCTGTTGAGTACTGAAAATGGCATAACTATAAAATGTACAGTCACATTTACCATTGTTAAGCAAAGCTTCACGGACAAAATCCAGTCTTTCTTGTAGATTTCTGCATGATGTAAAAATTCATGCAAATTTGCAGTGCTGACCAAAAGAAGACTGCTTGGTCTGAAAGTGACTTATATCCCTGTTGAAAAAAACAGCATATGCTGGTTAGGTAGGTTTTGATGCTGGGATGCTGGTTTATACTGGTCATTTGCTGGGTTTTTGCTGGTCTTTAGCTGAATTAAGCTGGTCCTGGACCAGCATAAACCAGCAAAGGACCAGCATAAACCAGCTAAGGACCAGCATAAACCAGCAAAGGCCCAGCATAAACCAGCCAAAACCAGCATCCCAGCATCAAAACCTACCTAACCAGCATATGCTGGTTTTTTCAACAGGGGTGTAATTTGTGCTTTATACATCACTATGTTAATGGACAATTGGACAATTCATCAGCTGGACAAAATCGTTGCTCTGTGCCATTATTGTTGTATAGTTTTGGCATTATACTTTATATTTACAGATATTTTCCTTTGTATATGTGGGCCTGTACTACTTGTGCATTCCAAACAGATTCTGGCCAGAATGTAAGCCACTCGATATCAGCTTGCTTATTGAACCGTTGCATGAAAACACACACACAATCACACACAATACATTTCTGATGTGATATATAGTTGCAGGTTGTAACTTTAACTTCACTTTAAATTTAAGGCTGCAGTTGAACTACACTTCCATTTTAGTGGGTTGAAATGTTTACAGTGTGTGTCTATGAGGCATTCTCAGTAATACAGATTGTGAGGTCTGTGTATGTAAACCGTATTGACTCTGTAAAGCCTAAAGCCAAGCTCTTCCTCTAGACAGAGAGAGAAACATTGAAGAGCTGATGATTTATCTCCACCATTACTCAACACACCCTACAGCCATTCTGCCAGAGATCTTCTGTGTGTGTGAGTGTGTGGTGTGCTAGAGGATATGAGATTAATTTAAAGGCCACCCTACATCCTCACTTTTATTGATGTTGTATTTCATACAGACATATTTTCTGTTCATTCTCTTGCCTTTTTTGAGCAAATGTCACCTGCTCCTCATATTCTCTGTTCTTTTATTCTCCCTCTCTTTCTCTCTCGGCTGGGGAGGGATAATTCTCCGGAATGTTCCCCCTGTTCTCTGGTTGCGGTAATGAATACCAGCTTTGGTACGTTAAATTTTGTCTAGACCTGAAGAGTGCACACCTCTCTCTCTCCCTCTCTCTCTGTCCTTCTTCTGCTGATTGAGAATTTGTGATATAATTATAACAATGCTATATATAACCCACACGCCGTTCCAAATATGTCTTCTCATTTTTATTATCTGCGCTCAAATCTTTTCCTATTACTTTTTCCTTGTAGACTAATTATGTAATGCCTAAAATGGGTTCATTTTTCATCATTTTGATGGGTGGCTTCATTTCCGCAGATGAGAAGTAACAGAAAGCGTAACGGAGAGAGTGTGTGTGTGTGTGTGTGTTCTTTGAGTAATCTGTGTGGTGAGAGTCTGGAATGTAGATGATCTGTCCGAGGAATCCAGCATGTGGAATTGTTATCACAGATGTGGCTGTGTGAAGTAACCATCCGTCTGAGAGTATATAAATAAAAGCGGCGTTTTCTTTTTCTCTTTCTTGTCAGCCGAATTCATTTGTCACTTTTGTGCCACGGTAATGTCTTCAGCTGTATCAACAGGGAGAGCTACTTTGAGCGCCTTCCATCATTTCCGACCCCCCCTCTCTCTGCCCGCTGCCTCTGTTGATGTTGCTCATCATTAATTTGAGCTAGGCTAATGGCTCTCTGCTAGATAACCACCAATTTAGAGGCTTTGAAATCAATAGCTTGTAGCTAAAGCTTTGCTTGCAGAAGAACCAGCAGGGATAAGACTTTGATGCCGGCTTAGATATGAAAGTGTGTGTGCAGCTGAGCAGAATTTTTTTTTTTTTCCCCAAAGTCTGACAGACTAGAAGAGGAAGGCGTTGTGGTGAGAAGGGACTTCCACTGCTTTGCTTCCACTGAATCTTTCAACCAAAATTCCATTCAAAGTCTATTTTTAGTTTAATATACAGAGACAACTGAAAGTATGCCATTCATATGTTAATTCTCCAAAGAAGTGTTAACGACAACATGAAATAAAAAAGGACTGGATTTAATTTCTTAAAAGGAATAGTTCACCCAAGTTTGTTGAAAATTGACTCACACTTAGGCCATCCAAGATCAGTTTGCTTCTTCATCGAAACAGATTTGAAGAATTTTGGCATCATTTGCTCACCAGTGGATCCTCTGCAGTGAATGGGTGCCATCAGAATGAGTCCAAACAGCTGATAAAAACATCACAATCCACAAGTAATGCACACAACTCCATCAGTTAACATCTTGTAAACAGAAAAGTGGCATGTTTGTAAAAAAAAACAAATCCATTGAGTCATCCACTGTCTACACTCAGTTTATAGCCAAAATAAGAGTCTATAATCCATAAGAATGCTTCCTCCAGTGAAAAAGTCCATCATCTGTTGTCTTCTCACATCAAAATCCACCAACATATTTGTTTATAGGTGTTTTCAACTGTTTTCGTTTATATGACCAGTACTTGATCTGCATATTTTTCTCCTGATTCAGACAAGATGACTTTTTTACTATACAGAAAGCAATATTAGAATGTATTAATATACAGAACTCATATTTTAGCCGGAAGCAACGGTTTAAAGTTAAAACATTTTAGTCATATTTTTGTCTACGATAAAGCTAAATTTAAAAAAAATCTGGTTTAAGATTCATGTATCAAATTCTTTAAATGTCATATCTGTATTCGCGCTGATTTCAGTCGATATAATATTACATTTCCAAGAAACGTTTTTAGTTAAATTTGGCTTGAAAAAGAAATAAAAATGGAAATTAATCTAATTTCTAAATTATGTTGAGCTAATGTTACCGTGAATGTTTAATTCCTTTTATTTTCCGATAATCTGTTACACTTGGATATACATTACAATATGAGAGAAAATATCTGTAGTTTATTTGTTAGATTGCCAGTTTATTGTAAAAATATCATGTGGTGTAACTGTCAAATAAATGTATGCTTTCCTTTCATCATGAATACATGTACACTACCATGTTTTTTTTTTAAAGAAGTCTCTTCTGCTCACCAAGCCTGCATTTATTTGATCCAAAGTACTGCAAAACAAAAAAATATTTGAATATTTTTACTATTTAAAATAACTTTTCTATTTGAATATATTTTAAAATCTAATTTATTCTTGTGATTTCAAAGCTGAATTTTTTGTATCATTACTCCAGTCACATGATCCTTCAGAAATCATTCTAATATTCCGATTTGCTGCTCAAAAACCATTTATTATTATTATGTTGAAAACAGCTGAGTAGAATTTTTAAGGTTTCTTTGATGAATAGAAAGTTCAGAAGAACAGCATTTATCTGAAATAGAAATCTTTTGTAACACTATAAATGACTTTATCATCACTTTTGATCAATTTAAAGCATCCTTGCTAAATAAAAGTATTCATTTCTATCATTGATTAAAAAAAAAAAAATATATATATATATATATATATATATATATACTGACTCCAAGCCTTTGAATGGTATAATGTATAATGTTACAAAAGCTTTTCATTTCAGATAAATGCTGATCTTTGTATCTTTCTGTTCATCAAAGAATCCTGAAAAATGGACATTTAAATATTAATGATAATAATAATAATGTTTTTTTTTAGCAGCAAATCAGCATATTAGAATGATTTCTGAAGGATCATGTGACACTGGAGACTGGAGTAATGATACTGAAAATTTAGCTTTGATCACAGGAATAAATTACATTTTAAAATATATGAAAATAGAAAGAAGCAGTTATTTTAAATATTTTACAATATTACTGCTTTTGCTGCACTTTGGATCAAATAAATGCAGGCTTGGTGAGCTGAAGAGAATTCTTAAAAAACATTACACATCTTAATGTTCAAAAACTTTTGACTGGTACACATCTTGTTCATTATTGTGACAAATTGTAGACTTTTCAAGGTAAAATATTTATTATTATTTACAAATATCATTAATTTGTGAATGTGTTATGTTGATATATTTGTGTTGATATTTTAAGAGACTTACTGACCTAGAGACAACAGTCATAATTTCCTGTTTTATAAAAAAAAAAAAACAAGCATCACATAATTAACCCTAATGCTATCCAAAAGCCAAATAGCAATTCATTTTGCCTTCTTTCTATAATGCCCACTTTTCACCATTAACTTGTTTCCCGCTCTACTTTTTTTTTTTTGTTAGCTGAATATCCTGTTTTACTCTTACACAATTCATCAATTCTCATCCAAATATCTAAGCTTGTTTTCACAGGCAGTTTATTATACGGAAACCACATTGTAATCTATTGCAAAACAATAAAAATAAGCTCAAGTTATAATGGGCGATGGAATGTGATTGCAATATTTGATATACCCCACTGGGTTTGCTTGTCTGTTAGTTGACGCGCACACACACACACACACACACAGGCAACTGTAACTGCTTTAACTTTATCGCAGTGCTGAGTAATTGGCCATTGTAGAGATGGAGGGCAAGATAACACAGTGACACTTCAGGCTCTGGGGAACTTTGATAAAATAAACAACCCTCTTTCCTCTTCAGTGGCGGGTAACCCAGGAGAGAGAGAACGACAGAGGAAGGGAGGGATGGTGGCGAGGCGGTATAGATGGGCGGAAAACTGGATGGGCAAAGAGAATGAAAAGACTGCGGAGCAGAAAGAAAAACAGAGCTAAAGAAAAACAAACCCTGACATCATGGAGTAACTTGGAAACTGAATGTAGGTCAAACCCAACCTGGTCTTAATGTTACACTTAAGACACTTTTCCAGGCAGATAATCAGATCAGATGGCTAAGGCATAAATATAAGATCAAAACAGAAAAACAAAATAACAGTGTTTTGTTTTAAAAGGATAGTCTGAGCATTTACTGTAAGCTCAAGTTGTTTCAAACCTGCAGAGTTCTGCTAAACACAAATGAAGATATTTTGAAAAATGTTGACTTTCACAGATTTGGAACAACTTGAGGGCGAGTAAATGATAACAGAATTTTCATTTTTGACTGAACTGTCTCTTTAATTTCTCTTGTTTTGCCTCTCCATAAAGGCGAAAGAGCACCGGAACATCCAGCGTTTGAGGCAATGTGAAAAACGACTGACTCACGCTTATGAATGTCAATTCTGAGATTTTTTTTTCACCGGCTCTCTGAAGGTTACCCTGACACACATCCATTGAAAATGTCAACATGCAAATCCGCAGACTCACACACACGAGATTAACACCACAAGGCAAAGATAGGAGGTGGCTGTGTGTCAGAGAATCATCCTGTGAGATCACCGCCATATTGTTTGACTTTAGAAAAGCAGGAACACATGTAATGATGCTTACAGTAAAAACCGCCGATTACACAAGGGCTTGAATAAAGGGGCTGCCCACACAAACAATATGCCCCTAGCGGGTCAACATCATTCAAACTGAGGTATGGAAATGAAATTCTGTTGACATATAAGACTCCTCGGGAAGATGTGTGTGAAAGGTTGATTAATTCTGGAGCTTCACGGATGCGTGGCTGTCGGTGCCTGATGGCCGTGGGTGGCTGAGCTGCAGAGAAAAGGATTCAGATCATTAGCGAAACCACAGGTCATTTACTGAGCCCACAGTGTGATCTCTCTGACACTATTCTTCAATGTTAAAACACTGTATCCACAGCTTGCGTCTCCACGGGCTTCAAATAGCCCAGATGTGGAGGGCCTGGAGAGATGCAACTCAGGGGGTACAACGCATTAGTGTCTGGAAGAGCCATTTGCCAAAGTGTGCATGTGTTTTCTGGAAACACAGTGATATTTCAGTTGGATGACAGAACCTTTGATATTTAGTTTGGCCTTTTTAAACTATTTTAGATCATTAGTAGACAACTTTTGTGGTTTAAATAATTCAGAAATTCATTGATCTGGTAATGGCGAACAGTTTTGGTTCCCATTGACTTCCATTGTAGTTTTTGTCCATGGAAAAACCAACTAACCAAAGAAAATCAATAGGAACTGAAACTGTTTGGTTACCAACACTGTTCCAAAGAAGAAAGGAAGTTCTGTTTGTATCAAAATAGGGGTGAGCAAATATTGACAGAATTTTTTATTTTTGGGTGAACTATACTTGCAAAACCTTCTTATGTTATTTAGCATTCTTTAGATTCCTAAAAAAAATTTAAGAAATAAATAAATAAACATGTTCGTACAAACCAATTCAGGAATCACTTGTTTAGCATAGAGGGTTTTCATGACGCGTCATCAGTCAGCCATATTGGCAGCACTGAATGTAAACAGTGCCACTGAACTGAATGAAACTAGCATATTTGCTGATTATTGCGGCTGAAAAGAGTCAATTATTGTCATGTTTTGGGCTTTACTAATCAGTTGGACTGGGAAAACATTTGGAGTACTATACACTGCCAAAAGTTATAACAAATCATGGAGATAAGTGCAAAAAACTGAGGGACAAAAGGCATTTGTGGTCAAACTGAACCAGGATTTCCAGGGCAAGAATCTTGACAACATTCGTCTTCGTTCATATAATTTCCGGTCAGGTAGGTGAAATATTAGGCTAATATCTTAATTAATACTGCTCGTATGTATTTTTACAGCCTATCAACTTATGTTTGTCAAAAGACTGCGCCCTTTCCTGCTTACTAAGTCCTTCTCTATATGATTTAGCAGCTTCCACATGTTTTTTCCCATGGTTTAGACAGCATAAATTAGAACAACGTATTCAGTAATACATTAACTGTGCAATGCTGTTGTTTACATCTGAGTGTCTCCAATATGGACGTGCATCTGGGTAACTGATCAAACCATGCAGTAAGTGCAAACCCTCTATTGAATGAGCATCTCCATGAAGGGGGAAATCAACTACTCTGTGAAAACTTACGCTCGGCACGTTACGTTATGTATTCAATCAGTTTCTAGAATTATAAACAATGATTTGCAAAGCACACCGCCTGCCGCTGAGCATTTTTGGCTATTTTAAACTATTTTAGATCATTATGTAGACAACTTTTGTGGTTTAAATAGGTTAAGTCACAAATTCATGGATCTGGTAATGCCAAACAGTTCTGTGTAGATCTGTCTGTCTGTCTGTCTGTCTGTCCATCCATCCATCCATCCATCCATCCATCTATCTATCTATCTATCTGTATCTGTCTATCTATCTATACATCTATCTGTCCGTCCGTCCGTCCGTCTCTCATGCAAATAATAAACATTGCTTGTTTAAATTCCCACACATTCATTTTGTGTATCTTTAGTATATTTGTATATTTAGTATATCGTCATATTCTATTCACATCTTCTGACGAGTGGTGTGATTTGTAGTGATTTACATAGCAGTGGGACCTATTTTCAAAAGAGGCGCACTGGCCCTTTAAGAGCTGAGAAACTGCACTTGACGTCCAGCGGACTCTTGCTTTGCCAGCAGCAGTCAGTCACACACAGACTCAAGTCATCTCTGAGCAGCAGAGATTCTCGTTCAGTCGCTTCGTGTATTCACAGCCACTTCTGCGAAAAACGACTAGACAGAATGGGCACGAACTGCTCCTCTGGAATCACAGCCGTTTGGAGATAAGAGGGCGGAAACGCGAGTAAAACAGAGACAGAGGAGAAAGGAAAAACAGACGAGGAGCGCGAGAAGGCCGAACCTATCGAGGGAGCGCGAGAGCAGCCTAGTTTCTCACGCGACAGGCGCGCGGCGCTCAAGTGGATTTGCGGCTCAAACCGACGAGGACAAAAACACGGCCGTAGCACACCGTACATGTGGATTACTCGCGGAAATTTCCTAATTTCTTTCTCCTCACAAACTACATAAACGTCCGGTAGCGATAGACCTTTACCTTCCGCGGAGAGGTAAGTTACTACAAGACGTTTTGTCCATGATTCTGTCAGCCGTTTATCGGGTTTAAGGGTGCCGAGACTTCTCCGAGACGCTGTCGGAGTATCGGGGTTTGTCTGTTGTTAACGGCCATTATTCCTTCACTGAACCTCTGCTACACTGAATGAGCGTCTCCGAGCAAGGCGGAAATCAACCACTCCGTGAAGACTGGCCGGCTAGTTAGCATAGCTAGCGGTGTTTGTGATTTAACGTTAGACGGAATGCTGTTAAATTACGTCCGGTATGTTACGTTATCTATTCAATCAGTGTCTAACACTATAAACGTTGTTTTACAAAACACATCGTCTGCCGTTGAGCGGTTTTGGGGGGTCGGTTGTTGAGCTAGCTGAGTTAGCTCCGTTTATGTGTTGTTATATTGTATTGAATGCTTGGCTAGTTCTGTAGTAACGCTACCGGGTGCAAGCAGAGGATGAGGCGTATAGTTTCAATCTGCTTTGGATGTTTCTTTGGTGTTAATCAGATTATATCCGTGCTATTTAGAATTTATTGGTCAACTTCTCATTATTGGACGTGTCCAGATGAAGGAATCTTTACTCTTTACTTGTGACTGCATAATGGTGTTGCTCAAGGAGCTTCGATCAAAATCGTTTTGTCAGTTGGCAGTTTTTGTTGTGGTAGTGAAGTAAAATATTGCAGTTCGGTTAACAGAACTTTCAGGAAAAATATATATACACTAAAATGGAAAAAATGTGTGTATGTATGTATATATGGGTAATTTTTGACATTGAAAGCTGAATAAATAAGCTTTCCATTGACGTATGTGAATAGGACAATATTTGGCCGAGATACAACTATTTGAAATTCTGGAATCTGAAGGTGCAAAAATAAAAATATTGAAAAAAATCTCCTTTAAAGTTGACCAAATGAAGTTAGCAATGCATGTTACTAATCAAAAATTATGTTTTGATATGTTTACAGTAGGAAATTTACAAAATATCTTCATGGAACATGATCTTTACTTAATATCCTAATGATTTTTGGCATAAAAGAGAAATCAAATACAAATATAGTGTGCTGCTTAAGAGTGATTTTGTGTGTCATATTTTTCTCAGAAATTGGGACCACTCACTCACTGTCCCTTCCCCCAGCCTCTCAAATGCGTATGCCTCCAGCATATAGATAACATTTAAGGGTTAAAGACCAATAGTGCATGGGAATAGCTTTCACAGACTTCAGCAGTATGTGGTTTGTGAGCCCATATTTAGAGCTGGAGCTCATGCGGTGATGTACTGAAACGCAATTGTTCATGAAACGCTTCACAAATCTCTACACTGCCTGACTGTTCCATTGTTTTCATGTGAATCAGCGACTCTGGTTTCCTTCATTGTACTGTAAATATCACTAGGAAAGTGTTGAGAAGTCTTGCATAAACACGACGGGTAACGGCATTTGTGGTCCTCCCGCCCCCTTCACAAAGCTCTCCAACACCTTCATAGCCCGCTGATGATGACGCTGGAGCTACAGTCGTTTGCTTTCCATCTCGGATGTTGTTATTAAGGGTCAATAAATCATAGTGGATACCAAATGCTTGTCAACAGCTGTTGATTTGCACATGAAAGGCAGTGGAATGTGAAAAATGGAGGCCACACAGCTTAAGTGTATTAGTGTAATTGGACATGGGCCAGCAGAAGGTTTTTTTTTTTCTCTTGAGCAGGATTCTTTCCCACTGTACATTAGAAGAGAACAAAGCACAGTGTCGTAAGTGGACCAGCGAGATGCCTGAACCCAAAACAGAACTGGCCTCAGACAACCTCTTTGCTCCGTAGGGCTGCCAGGACTCATGGCCAGAAAACAACAGATTTGTTTTGGAATCACATCAACTCCAGTTCCACCCCTCTGCGTTGTGTATTGAGTAATGATATTCTTTCTCCCTCTCCTCGCTGCTCTGTACAGATTGTTGATAAGCATTGAAAAGAAATGAGTTTGCCTTTTGAGCATTGTCTGGTGAAATGTGGAGCTAGTTTACCACTTTATCTTTGTCTGTTTTCAGAATGCTTTGCACAGACTTATACACAGTGCGCAGCAGTTTTGCAGCTGCAAGCTGTATTACAGCCGGCCTTTTCGTTAATTCATGTCAGATGCCTTGTTTTTACTTCTATGAACTGCGGAACATGTTCGAGTACTATTCAGGGACAAGATAAGGAGTTGATAGCTTACAAAGTGTTTGTCCTTGACCGTTCTTCATTTTGATAAATGAGCAGCTAGAGTGAAACATCGAAGGAAATTAACTGTATGCAAAGTGCTTTCAGTGTAAGCAGACTTCTTGGCTTGTCATCATGCCGTCACTCTTTGTATCGACTGTGGTGGACTGCTTTGCTGAGTTGGCTGTGTTGCATTGGTTGGGTTTTGCCTGTGCTGCAGTGCTGTCTCTGTAAGGCTCCAGAAGAACTGCTTCTCCTGCAATCACTGTGCATTGTGTATTGTGAACAGTGCTTTGTTTTGTGCTATTATAGGTGTTTTCAAACACCTATATTAAACCCTGCCATTTAAAAAAAAAAAAAAATTGAGGTTTGTTCAGATATTTAAAATGTTTTTGAAATAATTATTTTATGCTCACCAAGGCTGAATTTATTTGGTCCAAATATAGTAAAAACAGTAATGTTGTGAAACATTGTTACAATTAAAAACAACTCTTTTCTATTTTAAGATGTAATTTATTTCTGTGACGCAAAGCTGGATTTTTCAGAAATCATTCTAATATGATGATTTGCTGCTCTAGAAACATTTATATCAATGTTGAAAACAGTTGTGCTGCTTAATATTTTAGTGGAAACCATGGTACTTTTTGTCCAGGAGTCTTTGAGGAATTGAAATTTCAAAAGAACAGCATTTGTTTGAAATGGAAACCTTTTGTAACATTATAAATGACTTTACTGTCATTTAATCATTTAATGCATACTTGCAGGACAACAGTATTAATTTTGTTAAAAGAAGCAAAATGTATTATTTGCGTTGATGCAAATTTTTTTTTTAACCACTTTCATAGTGTTTTTATAGGCCTTTTGGATCAGTGAATAGCCCTGTTAGAAAGTGGGTTATAGGCTTTCTCCTGTCACCCACCTTTGTCTTTAGTTCTCTTGCGTGCTATCAGCAGCAGTTGTGTCATATCAAGCAGTTAGATAAGGCTGAATTGCTGGAGTTCCCCCAGTGGTGGAGTGATATTGCCATGACGTAACCACTAGCGTTATAAGTGTAATGTTGACACTGGTGTGTTTGTTAGCTCAGTGAGGCAATAATACCCCATATCTACAGTTGATGGCACCATATCTGGAGAGAAGTTTATGCAGTTCATAGGGTCAACACATTTTGCCATTTGCCATGCTTTAAGAGAGAGAAATTTGTTATGCTGTTTGGATATAGAAGTAAAAATCGGCTTGTCGTGGTTCAAGTGAACAAAACAATTCTGAGCGTTAGAGTCTGGATGATCTATTTGAGCAAAACTATAACAGCTGTAAAGTCAAGTTTGTTTTATGCAAAATGCACTATTGCACAATGTTACTTAAATAATCCTAATGTATGTCTTAAATCTATCAGAATTGAGCCTGACTGATCCCATTAGTTAAGGCAGAGTTTTGGATGGACTCCCATGGCATCTGTCCTGAACTAGTGGTGGTCAGTGTGTGTGCTGTGAGTGTTGTAAACATGTGCCCATGGCCAAGTGTTTGATTGCTAAAAAAGGCCAGAGTAAATAGGCTGCAAATACCGTTTAGACTATTAGACTAATGGCCACATGCTGAAGGTCAGGGAGCCTTTGTTTCTACTTCAAGGGATGTATGTTAGTGTCCTTGTTAGTGGGTGGTGTTTCGAACCATTTGAATGCATTATAAGCAGGTCATTTGAACTTAAGTGTCTGGTGGACTGTGAAATGCAGAGCACAGCAGCCTTCTGGGTGTTTTAGAAGAAGTCCTTGATCTGACATCAATTTTGTATATGGTCAGAATGGAGTACCAGTGCTGAGTGCCCCATTAACGTTCAGTAAATGCACTGTCTGGAGGTTCTGACTGTCAACCCCTCCCCATCAGTCCTTCACCGGGATTGGGCAAACAGCCACTACTCCCCTCTCCTGTACTCTTAGACACCTCCCGTTTTATCTCTACAATCAGTTCCTCTTTCTTTGTTACACAATGGTGAGTTACACAGAACCACAGCTTAAAATAACACCACAAAGTATTTTAGATTTTTCTACCAATTATGACGTGCACCTGCACTAGTAAATGTATGCATGCTCATTCTGTCAGTATGAGAATTTCATCCAAGCCCTGCCGACAGGCTTACCCTGTTTGATTTGACTATAGATGTTCGTTATCGCATGAATCCATCATATTGACATCAGCAGCATTTCCTGCTAAGCAAAATAGAACTATTACAGTTTCCTTTTTATCTACTGCTTTATTTGCTTATAATGTGATTATGCATAGTGCATGGTCTTAGTATACATGTTCCTTCATTCTTAATTAGTCAGTGCAGCTTGATGCATTATGCTGCATGTTTGGGTGCACACTCAGCGTTTGTGCTTTTTGTAAGAATTCTGTAGTTGTCAGCAGTGGTGTCAAGTGGTCTTGCAGTGGTGGCGGTCTGTGGAGAAAGTCAGTGTCTGTCTGCACAGCCACATCAATAGCAGCTGCTACCTCTGACATTTTTAGTAAACTGGAGAGCAGCCAGCAAGAGGGACTAAAAATGTAGGTGTGCATGCCTGTATGCGTTCATGTGACACTGGGTGTCAAGTACAGCGTGCATTCAGATAGTGATTGTGGTGTGGAGTGCTGGGGGATAGACTGTATTGAGTGATAGAATGTATTTGTGAGTTCTACTGAGCCACATGAGCCCTGTGCGTTCCTGGCATTGAGCAAGTCGACTGCAGGCCAAGTGTGAATGCAGGCTCTGCCTTTTGAAGAACAGCTGAATTGTTAAAAGTAAAATAGAAGGTTCTGCTGAAAATATTTGTCTTGCAATGTTGCATCATGTTGAAGATCAGTCTTGTGCTGAAGGCTGTTATCGCTTACCTGATGTTAGCAGTCACGAGATTTTAGTTCAGTTTTGGATTGAAAAGCTAGACTTGCTCAGATAACAAATAAACTAACAAATAAAGCCGTTGAATATATAAAGTATAATGGCAAACAGTTTTGTAGAGGAAAAGCTTTTTTATTATTTTTTTTTTTGTGTGTGATTATTGTCTAATGCAATTTAGACAATATTCATACAATATTTACAAATATTTTCTAACAGAAAGTTGTGCATTATTCATTTGTCAAGACTGTTGGAAATGAAACAAGAGATGCTTCTGTTAATCGATTAAGTGGTGATCGACAGTGCCAGTATTCTCAAAATTAACAAATTTTGGCTAATATCTGTCTATATATTATTAATCGCTAATTATTTACACTTTTGATAAAAATAAATCATTAAATGCCCTAATGGCTGTGGTATGAAGCTATGATTGAAAACAAACATTCAGTCAGACATTTCACAAATTCCGTTTTATTTCTCTTACTATTTTTTTTTTTTTTTTTTTCCATTGTAATTTTATAGACTCTGTATTAATGGTAGAAAAAAATCAAAATGCACGTCTTGTTAATTAAAATGAACATCATGAAATGTACATAATTTTACAGCAATTTCTTAAGTTTAAGTAAAATTTTTAAGGCCCTATGAAATACTTTTTTTTTTCTCAAAATTAATTTTTTATCAAATTCTGTGTAATAATCAAAAGCATCTCTAATTGATTTTATAAATATATATATATATTTTTTTTAAAGAAATACTTAAATACGTAAATAAATTATGGTAAATAATAATGTTTTAATAATAATTTATTATTAGAAGTAGTAAGTAATATGTTTCTGTCACAATTTCTTCAAGTTAAACTGAACTTTAATTTGGATGGATTGCTGTGAAGACCTTTAGTATGAAAAAAAGAAACAGTGATTATGTTTGTGTTCATGTACTCGTATTGAAGCTGAAATCACTGTAAGTGTCATGCGCGCTTCTGTATTTGTAGTAAACAGTATTTGTAGTAAACAGAGAGATACGCTGAACGTGGATTCATATTCAGATAATCTTTTTGCAGCTTAATGTTCAATATCCATATTGCGTTTTTATTTAAGTGTGCTGACCTACTTTTGATTTATTCATCCCCAATGTGTCAAATTCCGTGACATTCCGCGTTATACAATCAGTTCCATTTTTATGACTGGATTTCGTGATTTCTGTGCTTGTTTTCCACATCGCGGAAATCATAGTGCCCTATTTTTGTTTCTTAGTGTGTTTGTTTATTGTTGTAGGTTTCAAAGTATATCTTTACCAAGTTCTACATTTTAAGCAACTTGGTTATTTTATAGCTTGCCCTAGATTTACTTCTTTTTTTACTATTTCAGACAGTGTTTGAATCCTGTTTTATTACCAACTCTGTTTGAGTGGATTTTTCTTTTAATGCCAGTCTCTGTCTTTAACGTGTGTTTTGAATTTAGCTGAGCTGTTTTCTGGATTCTCAGTGCTCATGGCATCCCTTTGCACTTCAACCTGAATATCAGGGTAGAATTAAGGCTGTGTGTGGGCTCACTGTCATCCATCTGATGTGTTTTCTTCATTATCCTGTGTGTTTTCTCTGCTGCAGTAGTTGTGAGGGTGTAGTGTGTTGGTGGTGACTCTCTCTGCCTCAGGGTTTTGTACTCGCTGGCCCATTATGAAACAAGCAACTGCTTATGCAACAGAATGTGAGGGGTGGACAGATTTTGCGTAGCGGAGCCTATAGCAGCTGTGTGTGTAAGAGCTGGCGAAATTGACGAATGTGTGTGAAGATGGAATAGAAACAGGCTTCACCTTCCTGCTATCAGCCACTTACTGTTGATCTCACTGGATCTTTCTCCACTCAAGTCATTCTGAATGTGAATGCCAGCTTTAGGATTTCTTTGCTTAATAAGATCTCGGAAATATTGAGTGTGTTGATTGAGCACAGTGATGTTACATCCTATCCATGAACAAAAAGCTTGTTTTCCTGATGTAAACCAAAACTGCCGTTCCCATATAAAAACGAAAGTAGCTTATGAAGTTAGAATGAACAAAATCACACGGGTCAGTTAAATATTAAAAAAGGGAGGGAAAAGTAATCAAGTCGAGTTTGGAAAGTAAGGCCAGGAAATGACAAGACGGTGGAACTTGCCTGTTGGAAAAAACCCTCTGACACTTCCTATGTCCTATTGTTGTCTTTACTAGCCTGTATAGGATGTCCAGAGTGGGCCATTTAGAGATGTATTCTGGCTGCGGCTCTGCATTTGGGATTTAAATATGTCTTTGCCATCATCCTTTTAAATCTCCAAGTGCTTGTTCCTAAGCTGTAATAAATTCTTCATTCCCCATGTCTTTTTGTATGAATGCTCCACAGGTTTGTTCTTTGCCTGATGTCTTGTATGAGGTTTGTAGCTTGTGGATTTTATATGCTAGTTGCTCCCATGGATGAGTTTGCTATGTGTGTGTGAGTGCGTTTCTGGCAGCATAATAAAGTATTGACTCATATGGAAGAGAGCCCAAGACTTTACTGGAAGAGGAACTGTGCTTTCTATCAGTGTCTGTTGATCTTATATCAGCAACAGTCTACAGTAAGCAGAGGTTGACTGATTTTATCTATGGCAATCGGCACCGATAACAGCGTTCTGCAAAAGTGAGCACTGAGAATAGACATTATTTCCACCATGTGAGTGCATTCTTCACAGAGCCATGTGCTTACAGTTAAAGCTGTTGACAATGATCTAAGAATCTAAGGTGTGTATGCATGTTATGACACTAAGTAATGATACTGTAAATCATTAGCATCTTAAATGGGACTCCACCTACATTGTTAGACCAAATCTGATTATACATTTTAAGTCACACTTTGTCAGTATAATTGCACATGTGATTATTCAGTACGTTGTCATACATTATGGACTCCTGTAGTGCCACGAGACTATACGAATTTATTGTTTATTGAAATTTAGATATTTAGGAAATGTCTAGGTGTTTACATTTGGAAGGGGTTTAGAGTGTGTTAGACTTGACTTTTTGAAATTTAAGGCCTGGAAACTCTGGAAAAATAGCAATATTTCTGAAGAGGTACTTGAAAAGTGCTTGAATTATTGAAAGACAGTGTATGAAATAAGTGTTTAATTTTGTCAATAAGCACACATCTTTTCATGCAAAATTTACACAATTCAAAAAAATATCATACATTTTTCGCATATTTCAGTTAATGTCAGAAAACAATCAAGCTAAGCAAGTAGTAGTACTGACAGTGTCGTGTGAACTGCGAAAAGAGGATCAGATGAACCGAATCAATTGAGTCATTTATGCTGGAACCACTCCAGTTGATTCAAACACATGATTTCGATCATTCATTTCAAGCGATTCACTAGCAAAAACTAGATCAAATTAAAAGAGCCACTCGTTTTCGAATTTCAACATCGCTTGTAGCGATTTTAAAAAGGAAGTAGTGATGGGTGAAATGGAGCTTTTCGAAACTCAGAATCAGTTAAATCATTGTGTCGCAAAATGATTCATTGTTTCAAAGTGAACTTCGTTTATTGTGAATCATTTGATTCAGGTTGGGATTACGGAGTGTGTATTGTGAATCATTTCGCGAATTGAATTATTCAAATTAAATGAGCTGCTATACACGATTGTAAGTCCCGATCAAAATCAAGTGAGTCCTGACCTAAATTGATGGTTCACAAATCGTTATACAGATTGTTAAAAAAATTAACTATGGTTTTACTATAGTAAAAGTGTAGTATATTTTGTAATACTTTAGTAGTGCTTCACTTTATTTATTTATTTTTTTATATTTTTATGTATCTATTTCTCTTTTTTTAAATTGAAAGATAAGACATTTGTTTGATAAGAGAGATCTCTGATTGAAGTCCTTGAAAATCAAAAAAAAGTAGTGCTTAAAGTCCCTGACGGTTCTGGATTTTCATTATACAGTATCTACAAACTCTGGTTAGCATGTAGACCGATGTTATGATTCTTCAGAGCATTGTTATGTTAAGCACTGATGATGTCATGCTAAAAGAATGCCATAGGGTTGTTTGGTGCACCTGTATAAACAGCACAAAAGCAAAAGCAGCTATCGCTGAGCTTCTGTCACTATGTGAGTTAAGGATCTCCCTCTCTATCTTTATCTCTTGAATCTCTTCACCTACTTTACTATTCATGTCTCTCTCTCTCTCTCTCTCTCTCTCACACACACACACACTCATTGTTATTTATCTTTGATCTGAATGCAGTCTGATGGCTTTTAAATGCAACACTGAGCTTATGCACTGACTTTTCCACTGTGCTGTACTGTCATCCATCAGCCCTATTTGATATCTGAAGGAACACACTAGGGATAAACTGAACTTTAGCCAACAAAACCATGAACAGTGTGTGGCATCATTGTATTACTTGCGTGAGAACCAAATGGGACCATGGGATTTGACTGCTTTTGCATTTAGCACACATTTGAGATAACCTAAGATACGATGAAAGGCAAAGAGAGAATGAGAAACCGGGGTCAGTGAGTTCAGATGCTCACACACACACTCAGCAAGCGTCAAGCAGAGGTGGAGCAAGAAAAGACGAGGGGGAGTGGAGATTGTGAGCTGTTGAGAGTTACCCTCAGCAACCATGACCCTTGGTTTCATTTCTGCACAAAAGAAGACAGCCTCGGAGACAAAGGAACTTTGAGAATTGAGACTTTCCCAATTCCAAAGGCCCCTCTCCCCAGCCTCTCTCTAATATCCATTCATAGCGTTACTGTAAAGTCCTCATCTGTGACGTCTCTCTCCAGACTGTGGAGGATGTGAGCTCTTGGCTCGGGAGGAAATTCCAGACCGCTAAGAAGAGGCTTGCAGGTTATTGATGGTGGAATCTCATTTTCTGCTCGGCCGCTGCTGAAAAATGGCTGTCTGAAGCAGCTTTGGCAGACAAAGGGTAGCTCTGCCGACAGCCAGCGGGAGTGTGTTTGGGGTTTGGAGTGCTAGGAGAGAGACTACTGGTGTTCCCCTGCTAACTGTGTGTGTGTGTGCGTGTGTGTGTGTGTGTGTGTGTGTGTGCGTGTGTCTGTCTGTGTGTTTTGTTTTGGCGAGAGGAAATGGGTGGAGATGTTGATCAGCTGCAAGCGTGCACACACACACACCTGATGCAACTCTTATTCACCCTGTGGGAGGAATCAAGATGTATGCATGGCTGTGTTTGTTTGTGGTGACTGGCTTTTAATCTGCACCTAAGACTGTTTGTGTATGTGTTGTAATTCTGTGGTGTTTGTGTTTTTATGCTAAGAAAAGGATTTAAATGAAGACAGTTCAAGTATGATTGTAGCAGACAAGTAAAAGAATTTGAAATGCACAGTTATAATTAGCTTTTTGCGTAGTCAGTCTTCATTTCTTCATACATGACAATGCATAATCAGATATTTATTCTGGTCTGAACAGTGTTCAAAGCCGTTGTGAAATACGTGGTAACACTGTATTTTACAGTGACCATGTTACATGTACTTACTATGGTAATAAAAGTAAATTATGCATAATTACTTACTTAACTAACTTAACATACTTAACTTAAATACTTACGTAACTAACCCTAAACCAACCCTAATCCTAACCTTATGTTAAGTACATATTACTCCGTACTTATTTGAATAATTACACTGTAACAAAGACACCTAAAAATAAACTGTAAACTCTATAAAAACACATTTGTGCTCTAATTACATAAGTATTACTGCACCAGGTTGTGCCTAAAAATGCCTGTAAGGGTAGGGACACACCAATCTGGTGCCAAAGAACTAGCACTGAGGAAATCCAACTGTGGTGTCGCCTGCAACGAGGCAAACAAAGTTGCAATAGAACACACCAGATAGACTACAGCTGATGACCAACTAGCGCATATGCTCTGTACTTGCTTGAGAGAACATAACTCTCCCATATCATCAGGTGGAAGTAGTCTGACTTCTGCATTCAAACAGTGAAACTGGAAGAGCTAGAACTGTGGATATACAAATTAGGGCTGTCACTAACAATTATTTTGGTAATTGAGTAATCTGTTGATTTATTCTGACTATTAATCGAGTAATTGGATAATTATAATTACTTTTTGTGGTAATAATAACAGACCTAAGCAAACAATAGCCTTTAAAATGATTTAAAATACATATATAATGTAAGCAATGTGGCAGTAATAATTTGTTCAAATGAAGTATCAAAAGCAAGTAATCATATGGTTTTATTGAACAAAACTGTTAAAATACATAAATGCATTATAAACAATAGAACTAATGTTCATTATGCATTAACAAATAACTGTGCTAACAGCCTGACTATTGTTTTTACACTTTGCTGTGCAATCTGATTCTTATTTAATATTGACTAAACAACATTTAATACAAATGTCCATGTAATCTTTAGTATTTGGACATTTCTTTATTACATAAATGCTACAGCCACTGCAATCTCTTGAATGTGACATCAAAACATGTAAACTCAGAGCGAGAGTTTAAACTCTTATTTTGAAATTGCAGTGAACAGTTAGCATATTCAGAAAGATATTGATGTGTTCTCCTGTGTTTGCATGGATTTATAAATGATTTACCTTACAAATATGGCGAAATGTTGGATGTTGTGTTCCCATGTGAGTATGGGTTTATTATCATGCTCACAGCAATATGCATATATTGAGGTTGAGACTCTCCACACATGTAAATAATAACAGTAACCTATGTGCATGTAAATAATTAAAGCGCACATATTAAACCTGCATCGCATATATTTAATTGAATCGTAGTGTTTGTAAATTCACAAGAGCATTAGGCTTCATTATGATTTTTAAATCTATTTAATATATCATGCAGTCTTGGAAAATACAGTATATGCATTTAATACACTCATTCGCTTAGCTTAATAGCCAATCAGAGTTCTCTTTCTTGCCAATAAGCTCTGCTGCCGATTTGACATGCAGAATCGTCCTAAAAACAGCTGACGGTGCTCCACTAGAGCCAGTGGTGTGGAACACCCCAAAAAAAAAAAAAACTTTCAGTGGCTTAAAATTTAAAGCAATTCAGTTTCTTAAATCCTCTCCATACTAGCCAGATGAGCATAATTAAATGTTTAAATTTAAATTTAAATGTATTTATTTATTTATTTATTATTATTTTTGAAATAATTGTACTAAATTAAATTGGTTTGTTTAGTTTTTTTCCCATTTGGTTTGTTTCTCTCAAAGTGAAAATGAAGCATTCTCAGTTACAGTTTGTACTGTGTCTGTGTGCATGCATATACGAGAATCTAGCATCACTCTGTGTTCAGACTTCTACATCCTGTGTTACCTCTGTAGCGAGTTTTGTATGCTCTACCATGCCATTACAGATACATGGAAGCACCTTGTGGTTCACAATGTGACCTTGATCAAAACAGTTGCGGTATTGCTCTCTCGCACAGAAAGACGCTGATCGTCAGTGATTCAGGCAGAGAGGATTAGTGTAGATTATCCTGCACATTATTGGTAAGTCATTCACTCTGCTGTTATGCAACACAAATGCTTCTCTGTGTATGTGCTTGTTGAAGAGACCAGGTTGTATGGGTGCTTCTATATGTATAACTGATAACTGATCTGTATTCTTTTAAAGGCCCGTTTTACATTTGTTTGTTTACACTCGGGGTGAGTTCACACGTGCTGTTTGGGGATCTTCTGTGTGGTCAGGTTGGTTTTTGTCAAAACATAAGTGCTGAATATGGTCTAGGAATTGATATACAGGTGGGTGGGGGATGGTCTGTGTTTGTGTGTATGTTTTGAGAAGTGGGGGATGGGCAAGAGATGTATTTAAAGCAGAGTGGAAATACTATGTCAGGATGTCGGATTGTAAGCCAGTGTGCCGTAAATGTGCGGTAACCGTAGAGAAAGGTGGTATTTCCCGTGGTTTGGACTGTAGCTTTAAAATCCAGGCTCAATGTTAGCATGCTGCTGTTTTTCAAAGCATCTGTGTGTCCTTTTTTTTTTCTTAAATATTTATTTATTTATTTATTTATTTATTTATTTGTGATTTAAAAAAAAAACACTTCCTGTTATTTATAGATCAGTCAATATGGAATAATAAAATAATAATAATAATAATAATAATAAGAAGAAGAATTACTACTACTGCTACAAAAATAAATTGCTTAATAAATATTACTATTAGAATATTTCACTGTAAATTAAAAAAAAATTACAAGTTCTAAAATTACAAAACTAACATTTGTAGTTGTCTTAAATCCTCCTTTTTTTAAATGTTGAAGTTTCAACCTTTTATTTTGATGTGAAACTGCATGGAGTCCTTGAAGCTTTTGTTGATTAAATGCTTTTTAATTTTTTTTTTTTATAAACAAATATGCGAAGATGGATGGTGCTTATTGTGTTCTCAAATGCAGAGCAGATGCAGAAATGGAGTTTGCATGGTCAGCATTTCCTGCGAACCAAGATGCTGCACACTAGCGGATAATGATCTGCTCACATGTAATAACGCAGTGCCTCGTTTCACTCTGAAACACGCATTGTGTATATATTCAGTTATTAAATCTCAGCCGTTCCGATTTGATAATCGCACTAAGCCATATTGCAATTTCAGTTTTATTTCGATTAATCGTGGAGCCCTAGTCTGCATACAGTTGATTGGCCTTGTCCCATTTGGCATCCATTCCGAATCTCCTTAAATATAAATTATGATGTGGTTCATCAGCAGTGTTGAAAGGCAGATGGCTTATGATCTGATTTGAAGGTGGATATAAGCGCTTATTCCTCTGAATGTAATGTTCCGCAGAGCTGTAGGCATTTGACTCGTGTCCAGGGATTAAAGTGACGCGGGAATGTAGACAGTATAGAGAGCTTTGAGTGTGTGTTAGGAGGGGGAGGGTGTTTTTATTCACGGCCCGTCGTAGAGGTCAGACAGCTGCCCTGCATCGTGACCCCAAATAACCTACAGGGGCCACTGGCTGAAAGAACAATGGAAAGGTCAGATGAGAGGGGAAAGAGGGAGGAAAGGAGAGAGAAGGTGTGGTACAGGGGAGAGAACAGAAAGAGGCACTGAAAAAGGGAAATACAGTCTGTCTTGTTCACAAATGCGCACACACATACACACACAGGGAAGGACTTTAACAGCAGACCCACTGTATGCACAATAACCTCATCTGCTCAGTAGTGAGCAGTAGTGATATTAAAAGCTTTGTTTATGAGCATGAATGCAGGTGAAGGTGCATCCCAACAGCTGTCATATGCCATTCCTCGTGCTCAGTGTGTGTGTCTGTGGGTGAGCACTATAAATACTGCTCCTATTTGTTGGCTTATTCCATAAAATTCACACACCAAATGCTTGCTGATACAAAAGCTTGCGTCTTACTAGGTAATGTGAATAAAACACCATCTTAAATGTGGTAAAATATACAAACGTTCAAAAGTTGGGTTAGAAATCAATACATATATTCGGCAAGAATGCATTCAGTTGATAAAAAGTGGCAGTAAGGACTTTTATAATGTTATTGAGGACTTACTTCAAATAAATGCTGTTCTTTTGAACTCTTTTCATCGTGGAATCCTGAAAAAATGTATCACATTTTCTACCAAAAAATATTAAGCAACAACAAGAAGAAATGATTCTTGAGCATAAAAAGCATATTAGAAACATTTCTAAAAAACATTTCTGAAGACTGGAGTAATAGCTGCTGAAAATTCAACTTTGACATCAGGAATATATTATATCTTAAAACCTATTTAGATAAAAAACAGTTTTTTATAATGATTTTTATGAGGGAAATGCTTTTAAAAAATTGTAAGCGTCAAGGTATTTCAAATTCAAAACAGCTGAAGGTATAACACCAGTAGACTATTATTAACTATAGTTTTTTTGTAAAAACAACAGACAGCAGCTTTCAGCCTGTCACCAAGATGCAAACATGAAATATCAGACATACAGTAGTATTTTTTTTTAATTTTATTTATTTATTTATTTTTATTCGATTTGCACTGCTTTTCTGTTGCATCCTTCTATGTAAATATGGACTCTGTAAATATATAACTCTAATGCTTCGTGACATTTTAAAATAACATACCATCTGCACTACACCTAAACCTATGAGATAGAATGAACAAAAGTGAATGTGACATAAAAACGCAATTGCGAGCATGTCGTTTAGCCTGTTTTTCAATCTCTCATCTTTCAGCTCTTTCATTGTGAGTCATGTTTTTCAAGGATTCTGCATCCTAATGCCAATTCCATATCAGCTGAGCTACCGAGAAAGGTTGTTGCATCCAGAAAGCGAAACGTGGGGTTGTGGCTAGAAGGGATACAGCTGTGACCAAAAAACTAACAACAAATTAACATATTAGATTGTTAAATTAACATCTACACCTAACCCAATCCTAAACTTACCCCATACAATAATACAAAAAGTGAAGTGCTTGCTGTTTTACCTTCTCTAGTGTTTGTTTCTGTTGGAAACTGGGGTGATATGCACTTACTGGTACGTATTTCGCGTCTTGTGAAAAAGATCCCACAGGTATGTTTTCGTCGTGAGAGCAGGTTGTAAGTGATACTATTAGTGGTCTAGTTTTGATCTGAGTTTTAACAGCCAGTTTTTCCATCCCAGAATCGGAAGGTCCATTTGGCACAAAGTCTGAATAAGAAAAATCCCTGCTGACCTAATGGGAAGGAAGAGCTGTGCATCTCAGTATATATTCCTGCCGCAAGACATTCGTTTTCAACCAGAGGATGATTTACAGCCTGTCTTCAGAGGACAGAAATTAGATGGACAACATTTCTACAGTCTAAATGTGGTGTGCTAATTAATACACAACATGCTTCACAGAGAGTGTCAGATTCAGACTCAAACCCAGACTGAACATTCGAGCTTAAATGCTGAAGGTGGGCAATTAGAGGTGATAATGACAGCGCTGATTGAAGTGGCATTTTGTGTTGTGGGATTATGGGAGATGTTGTGGCGTAGACATGGCTGATGCAGATGGATGGGAACGCGCACTCGGCCACCCCACCTCATGCTGTCTCTGACATTACTGGGCCAGCAGGAGGGACCTGATCGCAGCTCATCAGCTAATGCCTTTCTTCCAGCACTAACGTGAACTGCCAGGCCTCTCATTTGTTACATCCATCATGACAGACAGAAGAACTGGGCTCAGCTTTTGTGAGAGTCAATAAAAGATGTCAAAACTTAGATAGAAATACACAGTGGTTAATGGTAAGGCAGTTAGCGCTGGTTCTTTCCAGTTCTTTCAAGCTGCCCGTGTGTGTTTATCAGTAGAACGAGAGGCGGAAAAAGGTAGGAAGAGAGATGTAATGCAAGAGCGAGGTGGAGAGAAAGAAAGAGGGAGAGAGAGATCATACAAAAGCCAGCCACTCCTGGAAAGGGAGAAGAAAGAGTTGGGAATGAGTGAGTGCCGTGATTGAAAGAGGGAGAATGAGAGAAAAGAGAGAGAGCGAGGGGTAAGTGAGTTCATTCGTGCTGTTGGCAGGCAGCCATGAGCTTGCCTGTGGGTGTCTGTATCCGTGCCAGGGCATGTGTTTCCCCTTCTGTCTGAGGGCCTAGTCTCTCTCTCTCTCTCTCTCTCTCTCTCTCTCTCTCTCTCTCTCTCTCTCTCTGTGTCTCCTCTTTTCTTTCTCATTCCACTCTCCCAAATCTTTCACTGTTCCTACTCTCTTTTCTCTCTTCCTCTTTTCTTGTCTTTCACTTTCTCTCCCAGTCTCTCTATGTCTGTCTGTCATGGCAGTTGTGGTTTTTCGTTCACAAAGCTTGATGATGCCAGAAAACAGTGTTAAGTTTGTTTCCAGATTTCCACAGTTCATACTGTGCCAGTAGAGCAGTCAAACCGGACACATGTGCATTTCACACCCAATGTCTTCCTTTTTAAATAAATCTTCATTCTTCGGGAATGGTCTGTGAAGCCTGTCAGTGGGCACCCATAATGCAAAGGCTGCTTTAAAAAAAAAGAATTGAAACAAGTGTGAAACCACAAGCTTCACAGTTCTAAATTCACCAAAAGTAAGGGCATGTATAATTTTACCAAAGATTTCTATATCAAATAAATGCTGGTCTTTGAACTGTCTGTTCATCAAAGAATCCTGAATGCATTAGTTTCCACACAAATATTATGCTGCACAACTGCTTTCAACATTGATAATAATTTGAAATGTTTGTTGGGGTTCAAATCAGCTTCATGTGTATGGTCCTATGAAATCTTTTTTTTTTTAAAAAAGCATGTTTAATTAAATGAAATCATAAAAACGTATAAATATAAAAATGTAGTTTTATTTTTCCCAAATGTATCATTTATTTTCTATTTTAATGGTTTCATTAAACTGTAATAATCAAAAACATCTCTAAATAATTGATTTTATAAAAAACTAATTTTTATTTTTTATTTTTTTTTTCTCAGAAATACTGTGTGTATTTTAGGGTTGTCAAATGATTAATCGCGGTTAATTGCATACAAAATAAAAGTTTGAGTACATTTTTTGGTGAGTCATTTTTATGGTAAATATTCCTTAAAAATAATGTTTTAATAATAATTTTTTTAGTAGTAGCAGTAGTAGTACTAGCATTACATTAAGTATTGTATTTCTGTCACAGTTTCTTCAAGTTAAACCGAACTTTTATTTTGGCAGGTTGTTGTAAAGATCTGTAAGTTTCTCTGTTTATATGATATGATATGAAAATGTTCATAAAGTGACTCTCAGAGCAGTTCTAGAGATTATGTTCAAGTACTCATATATTGATGTGGCAGAGGCTGAAAACACTGTGAACATCACACGCACTTCAGTATATTTTGTGGTTTAATATTCATGGATGCTAGTCCATATCACGACTTGAATTAACTGTACTGACCTACTTTTGATTTGTTCATCCAAAATTGGGCAAATTCGGTGCCATTCTGCGTTATAAAGTAAATTCCATTTTTATGACTGGATTCCACGTTTTCCGCATTGTGGAAATCATAGGGCCCTACATAGGACAATGAAGACTGGAGTAATAGCTGCTGAAAACTCTGCTTTGGTTTTACAGGAATAAATTGTATTTTACAATACATTTACATTGAAAACAGTTATAGTAATATTTTGCAATATTAATGTTTTACCTCATTTTTTTATCATATAAATGCAGCCTTGGAGACTTAATTCAAAAGTTGGAAAGTTTTCCGCAAAGAAGCGGTCTTGCAGCGAAAACAAGGAACACACATCAGAGTCAGACTTGTGTTTCCTGTGAGCAATGCGTGATTGATTTGATCTTGCATGTGTGTTTATGTGTATGTGTGAGTCTACAAAGTGCCTTCAGGATGACAAAGACTTTCTGTTCCTCCTCAGAGCTCCAAACATTCCTGGACCATTGAATCTCCTCCCCCCGCGCACACACACACCCAGCACAGTAAAACACTCCGCTCTTTCCATGTAAATCATTCAGTGACAGACAGGAAGGAAGGAGGACGGTAGCGTGCCTCTCTTTGTGTTGTAGAGCTACAGTGCTTTGGAGCAGAGGAGCTGACTCCATGTTTTAATGTCAAAGTATTTGACAACACTTGGTGACCTTGTTTTAAGATGTAATGTACACACACAAGCAGACACACAACTGTTCATCTATAGAGACAGACTTCTCTTCTCATATGGTAATTTGCGTGTGTGTGTGTGTGTGTGTGTGTGTGTGAGTGAGAAGCTGTGGCGCCCCTTGAGATGGCAGTGGTTTGTATGTCTGTATTGAACAGGAGGGTTAATGACACACAGCAGCCACAGGGGAAAAACACATTCAGAGAAGCATGTTTGTTTGCATTTGTGTTTATTAGTGTGATAGTGCTACTTCCCATTTATCTAAAGCCACAGAGTGTAACAAGCTGTTCTTCAACTAGAACAGCCTGATAGTAAGAAAGGGTTTGTAATATCATTCTGTTGGATGCCCTATGGTAAAATCGGTTGCAGGTACATGTAACATACTTTTTATAAACCACTAATCGCCACACATCTGCATGTCTCATGAAGGTGCCTAAGATACTATGTCTGCTAAGCAGTTGTGTACCTAAATTAATTTTTTACAGGAACGGCAAAAACGTAATTAAAGTTTGGGTAATTACATTTGGGTAACTGAACTCTGTATGCTGTTCAGGGTGTCAGGTTCTCAGGTGATAAATGAAACCAAAGTTCTTTGGTAGTGAGCCGGTTCCTGATTCAGCCTAACAAAATTTTTACTTGAGCATCCTTTTTGGTCATGTAGTGTGTCCACACTGTTGACATGTTTGCTTTTTGTTAATGTTGTGTGAACAAAATAGACACTAACACGGGCAAAACGCATCATTTCTATTATTAAAAAAAGTCATAGTGTTTAGTGATAGAGTGACGGGAGAACTCAACTAACAGAAATTCCCAAATTCCATTTTATTGTATTTTTTCCAAATTCTTTTATTTATTTTTTTAAACACTCTGTTTTAGTGGTTTAATCCGAAAACATTAATCAAAAAGCATGTCTAATTAATTGATATCATGAAACTTGCACAATTTAACAGTAATTTAATTTAAGTTTAACGAAAATATATTTTTTTAAAAGATCCTACGAAATGTTTTATTTTTTCTCAAGTTCAGTTTTCTTTTTACCAAATTCTGTGTTTTCCATGAATTTTTCCATTAATTTACTGGATTCCATTTGAATGGTTTCTTTAAATTTTACTAATTAGAAACATCTCTAATTAATTGATTTCATAAAACAAATTATTATTTTATTTGTTTATTTATTTGTCAGAAATACTGTGTGTTTTTTAAATACCATATGTAAGCAGGGATCATGCCCTTTTGTTTAACTGTTTTGATTTTGTCCATAGCTTGAACTTAACAAAAGTTATGGCTGTCTTAAATTGGCTAATAGCTATGATTTTCAGAAATGGAATTTTGAGAAAAATGGGTTTAAAATGAAACGGGTTTTACTTTCGCTTCACTGAACGAGAGCTGTCTGTAAAGTCTGGAGCGCTATACTGCATCATTACGCAAACAGACTAATGTCTGTTTTCCATTGTTTATCATGGGCATAGTATGTTTAGATTGCACGAGTAGTGTACCTTGTAGTTTATGTTTAGAAAAACGAGCGCAGCGCAACTGTTGATTGTCATCGGACTCCTCCACTTTAGTAACTTCTTCATTTGATCCTTCATTTCTGGATGTGAATTAGTCCATTATAGCATCTTTTAGGGCACTGACATCACCAAGATTGAGCAGATTGAGACGAGTAAAATCATAATTCTGACATTAAACCCATTTTTCGAATTTCTTGAACACGTCCCAGCGCAACATCCAACGGGTTTTCCTGGATTGCATCACATTTACTTTTTTCTAGAAAATAAATTTTGGTAGTTTTTTTTTATGGTAAATATTCCTTAAAATAATTTTATTAGTAGTAGTACTATTGTTACATTAAGGTAATATATTTCTGTCATAGTTTCTTTAAGTTAATCAGAACTTTTATTCTGAGGGGTTGCTTTGAAGACCTTTAAGTTTCTGTTTGTATAGGGTATAATGGTAGTTTTTCTCAAAAGAAACAGTAAAATGCTCAAGAAGTGACTCAGAGCAGTTTGAGAGATTGTTTGTGTTCATGTACTCCTATATTGAGGCGTCAGAGGCTTTAAAACACCGCAAGCATCATGTATGTCACGTATGTGTTTAGTAAACGAAACCACGCGTCTGCACCATTCATTCACACAGAGATGCATAGAACATGCAGGATTCATATTTAAATAGTGTTTTTGCAGCTTAATATTCACAGGCACTAGTCCATATCATGCTTTGATTGAAGTGTACTGACCTACTTTTGATTTATTTATCCAAAAGGTGTCAAAAATCTGTGACATTCCGTCACGTTATACAGTAAATTCCATTTTTATAACTGGATTTCACGATTCTGTCTGTGTTTTCCGCATTGCGGAAATCATAAGACCCTAGTTATAGGTAACATCTGCTTGTGATGGTTCTTGTATGGTCACTGCAGGGCTCGAAATTGCGACCGTTTTGGTCGCATATGCTCCCAAAATTTAATCTGTGCGACCTCAAAATATATTTGGAAGCATTTGTGCGAGTGCCAGAAATTGCTGTGGTGCGACTTGTTTTCATTTCTTTACAAAATTTTCGCTAGCTGCCCAGACTGCTGTGAGCTGATACAGTGTCAGGTTTGCCGTTCTCTCCAACATTACACAACTAATTAAACTTGATCTTTATATTCTTAACTGTAATGCAGATTTTAGATATTAGCCGTCAGTCACTCACTGTCACTGACACTGCGCTCCGCTGAAACTCGGAACCGGCCGTTTTTTCTCTCTCTCTCTCTCTTAACCAACCTCTGTACCGGATTTGCACAAACTACATTGAAATTAGGGGTGTATGATATGACGATTTTTTATTGTGGACAATTAAAATGTCTCCACAATCTGCTTTTGAAGAAATATACTATATTTCGTGCTACAGCGCACATTCTGTCAGACGCAATTCTGGTGCCTCCGTCTCAATATACTGTACAACGCGGCATATATTCACATCAAATCATAACTCACGCAGGCGCGTAATTTACACTGAGGACACACTTTTCAAAATCCCGATTGTGTCCCACGACTTTTTAAATTGTTTTGTTAAATTAATGTCTTTTATTGTAGAATGCACGCTCAGCACCGCCGAGAGTTTCGCGCCATCGGTAAAACGAAACCGAAAGTAAAACGCGCACGCGCCTTCAAAAGCTATTTTAATACCACACGTAGAGAGAGACTCCCCAGTGTGCGCAAATTGGGCTACATAGCATATCTAGGCTGTAGCCTATAATAGGTTGTGCAGTTGTCTATAGCTCTGTATCATGCTTGAAAAATTCGGTCTCTATTTGCACTTTGAATATTGAGAGACTAGCCTACTTTGATTATGGCTGCATTTATTTTTTGCACTTAATACGACTAAGAAAGAACTGTGTCGTTTATTTTTTGTTATTTGTACTGTAGATTGTTTAAAAATGCAGTGGTTGCCTCTAATTCAAATGGCTCTACATGTAATAGAGAAAATAAACATCTTATTTATGTACTCATATTTTTATTCATTCTTGTCCCTTGCTTAAGGCGTAAAATAAATATTTTAAAAAGGCTTTCAGAATCAGCCCATTTGCTTGTAAAAACATCGGCAATCAGAATCGGCCATGAAGAAGCAAGATCGGTGCATTACTAAAAAGAAATGCCGGGCCCAGTGCTGGCTGTTCTGCTCAATTGGCAGTTGTGGTGCTCCTAAATTTTTTTTGGTGCTCCTAACTTTTTGTAGTTGGGAGCACCAGTGCTACCAAGTAAAAAAGTTAATTTTGAGCCCTGCACTGCTTTGAGGTTATGCGAACCCTGTAGATCTCACTTGCTTGTGACAATTTTTCAAAACTTTGGCAAGGTTCTTGCATATCCAACTTGTCTGATTTAGCTGACAACAGCATGTATGATTCTAGGCACGCCGCTGTATTCTTAAGGATTGCCTGGTGTTTTTAAGATTGTTCCATGCTGGGTTGGTGCTCTCAACACCTGGTGCTTTGCTGTTTCTGTCTCCAGTTCATGGTGTGGTGAAAAGTGTTGATAAGCTCCTAGTGGAGCCACCATCTCTGACTGACACTATCAAATGTGCTTTCTTAGCCCTCTAGTCTCTCCTGTGTGACTGTTCAACCCAAAGAAGTAGGAAGATTAAAAGCATTTTAATGTAAACATACAGGTAAATTCTCATTCTAAGTTAGCTGATATTTTCTCAGCTGTCTCAGTGGAACACATTTGATTATACAAGCGCTCCTTGTAAGTCTTTTTATGTGAGTTATGCGTGTTTTACAGTAAGTTTCAACCTGCTTTCACAAAGAACATCAATATTAAATGATCTAAGGATTGTTTAATATGATTTGTCTGTCCTTAAGTAGATATGAGCTGTACTTGCTTGCCTATGGTCTACATAGAAAGTAGCTGCCCAGGATAGTTGCTGAAAGAGCAGACTTGCCTTAAAGGGACTTCGAACATTAACTTGGTTTAGCCATACTGTGTATTTTTGCTGTACCTGTGAAAAAGGGAGTATTATCATGCAGCAGAGCACACCAGCTGCCCTAATGAGGATAGAATGAAGAACAAGAGGATATAGAGGGGGATACAGAGTGATCCATTCATTCACACAGTGTGTCGACATGTATCCGGCCAGCGGCAGGTGGTGGCTAGGACTTCTCTCTCTCCCTCTCTCTTTCTCTCTCACTTGTGATCAAACTCTGTCGCTTATCCTGGCTTTCCGAAGTTTGGTGCACACGGTGTGATTTTGCCCATGATTTTGTTTTACTCTACAGATTGAATGTTGTGTTAACAATTTATTATTAACAATTGATCTACAATGTTTTCTCTCTCGTACCTTTCAGGTCGGTGACTGCCAGGACTCAATGCCCCATGATGCACAGCGTTTGTGACAAGACCACTCCCACTTTCAGTCTATAGAGGAAGTTGCATCGTCAGCATGTCCTCGCACCCTCAGCCAGTGCCTCAGGGTCGGAGGGCTGTGGACGCTCGTCACCTTCCCAGTCCCGCCACCCTTCCTCTGCAGCTGAGAGCCCATGCGGTACGACACTGACTATGAAACAAAACCTCAATAAGTCTTTGCAAAAATGCACTAATCTGTAACCTGGGATTTTGACCTGTGAGCTAAAAACATGTTATATTGTATGTTGTATTAATTTGTATATTCTATTATACACCTTACTAAACATGCACACACTCTTGTGATGTACATATACACTGTCGTTGAAAAGTTTGGGATCAGTAACATTTTTAATGTTTTTAAAGAAGTTTGTTATACTCGTCAAGGCTGCATTTTGATCAAAAATACAGGAAAAAACAGTAATATTTTGAAATATTATTGCAATTTAAAGTAATGTTTTTCTATTTTAATATAGCTTAAAATAGAATTAATCCATGTGATACAAAGCTGAATTTTCAGCATCATTACTTCAGTCTTCAATGTCACATGATGCTTTAGAAATCATTCTAATATGCTGATTTATTATCAGTCAGGATTCTTTAAGGAATAGAAAGTTAAAAAGAATAGGATTTATTTAAAATAGAAATATTTTGCAACAATATGTACTACTTTCCAATATTTTGGGGTCAGTAATCTTTTTTGAAAGAAATTAATGTTTTAAATTCAGCAAGGATGTTAAATTGATAGAACTGATAGTTAAGACATCTTTAAAAAAAAAATTGTATTTTGAATAAATGTGGTTGTTCGTGTTTTTTTTTTTTGTTTTTCTTTTTTCCCCCATCAAAGAATCCTGAAAAAGGTATCACATTAAGCAGCACAACTATTTCCAACACTGATTACAAATCAGCATATTACAGTGATTTCTAAAAGATCATGTGACACTGAAGACTGGAATAATGATGCTGAAAATTCAGTTTTTCATCACCGGAATAAATTATATTTTAAAGTATATTAAAATAGAAAACAGTAATTTTAAGTTGTAATATTTTACAATATTAAAAAAAAATTTCTGTATTATTATCAAATGAACACAGCCTTGATGAGCATATGAGACTTCTTTAAAAAAACAAAACAAAAAAAAAACAACAACTTTTGAACAGCAGTGTAGTAACAAAGGATTATCTTGCGTTACTGAAGATTATCACATAAGATTCGACTCTCAGCCATCATCTTCATCTGGCAGAGATTACTGTCTGGTCTTATTAACCACAGAAAATCTAAATTAGTGGTACTCAACCCTGGACAGCTCAGAAGCCAAGTGGAACAACACAAACCTTTGTTCATGTTGGAGTATGTCCTTGGTCTGACACAAAGCAGATGTTGTTTTCCTGTACCATTTGTTGTCAAAAATTTGGTAATCCTTAACATTGGTCTTAATAGAACTAGCAGTATAACTAGTAACTGTAACACTTGAAAGTTTGAGACTCTTGACTGAAATTCTGTTTCGCGGGTGGATTACTTTCCTGAGTAGGTGCATGACTGACATGACGTGAATAGTTTCGTGCAAAAAGTAAGACTTTAAGCTGCAACTAAAAGACTGTTTAATATCTGTAAGCTTTGGGTTGCGTACGAAAGATTTAGCCTAATTGCGCTTAGCATTTAGCACTGATCTAAGATCTTTTTATGGATTTCATGTCATAAAAAGCATAAATCTGGAAACATCTGCATTTAATCTAGAATAGTATCATTGACATTTCAGTAGTCACATTCTTCATAGTTTCATAATGTGAGTATGTGAAATGTGCCGTGTGTTTATTTTAGGATGTTGGTGGACTGGTGGACTACCATCCTCACGCTCGGGACTACGCTTCCCATATGCCACATGGATCACTGGCCCAGCCTCACCGCCGCAGACCATCTCTTCTGTCTGAATTTCAACCAGGCAGTGAAAGGTACGTGAACAAACAATATACTGTGGCTGCCAGAGCTGCCTTGCACTGAGATCTTGTCTATTCAGTTCTGTCCATTTGTGTCCTTCAGCCAAGTTGCCCACTTTGCCCACAATCTATTGCTGAGCCTTTCAAAATTGTGGTTGAAGGCTGTGACAGCAATGGCCAACACTGAAGGAAACTATCACTCTCATTCAAGATGCTGCTTTAGGGAAGCATTTATTGATTGGACTCAAAGTCCTGTTTTGTCACGGCTCTTGTCAGTTTTACTATGCTTACTTGGCTTTAGGAGGTGACTGAAGCAGTTTGCTTTTATGTAATGCTTATGCAGTGATGCTCTAGAACAGGGGTGGCAAACGTCGGTCCTGGAGAGCCGCAGCCCTGCATGGTTTTGCTTCAGCCCTAATCAAACGCACCTGAACAAGCTAATCAAGGTCTGAAGGGTTACTAGAAAGCTACAGGCAGGCGAGTTTTAATTAGGGTTGGACTCTGCAGGGCTGCGGCTCTCGAGGACTGGAGTTCGCCATCCCTGCTCTAGAATTTCACTTTTTAATATGAGAGAATGAATTTCCTTCCAGGGTTATCTGGTACTCCAGTGGGAATCTGTGCAGTTCTTTTAGTGTTTGTACTAGGGATGTTCATTTCGGTTATTTTTCCTAACCGACAGCCGACGATTGTTAACCGATTATTAACCGTTAACCGGCAAGATTATTTTAAATTAGAATTTAATTATTTTAGAAAGGATAAGTGTCTGTGACCCGTTAAAATACCAACATTTGTTTTCCGGGATTAATTTTACATGCGCAAAAAGCAGCAAACAACAGAACATGAGGATTCACATGGACACGTCGCATCACCTGCAGCGCTTCTACGAATGGAGAAAAACATCATAAAGCTAGGCTGTATATATATATATATATATATATATATATATATATATATATATATATATAAATAATGAATGAATAGGCCTATAAGATAAATATTTTTACTTAATAAAACAAACAAACAAAAAAAGTGCAACAAGTAGCTAGTATGCAGAGTTTTGGTTCATTTTTGTGCTGCGCGAAAGGAAGACGGCTGAAAGCGGCATCCTATTTTTCTTTATTTTACAAACAGCAAACCGTTTACAGTTTCGATTATCTGTAAAGATTCGTTTCCCCTGTTAGAAGGAAAAAATCAAGTGATTGCGCCGGCGCCGCACGCGCACACACTATCAGCCAAACATATGGGGAAAAAAATCACACTGCTTAATCGTTATCAACGTACTGCCGTGATATTATGCCAAACATTTTTTTATGTGGATATTGTAATGCGAGAAGTACAAAACCAGGTTTACATAATAAATAATATTTTAGCATTCAAATACATCTTGAATACGGAGACATTTGGATTTGTGTCGTATGAGAGACCCAATGTTAGTTTCAGTTTCGCTTTAGCCTAAATGGTTTCGTTTTGGCTTGTCGCCTAGCTTCTTATATTTTTCATTCTTGTTCTTTTTAAATACTGTTAAATTGAAAGGATTTTTTGTGGAGTGAGGGGAACTAAAATAGCCTAGCCTATGTTTATAGTGTATTGTAAATATTTCGCGTCGACACCAGGTCTTTCTGAATGTAATAATAAAATGCGACTTAACGTTATAGGCCTACGCGATTTATCTTTTTCTCTCAAAAATGCAATTTCATTTTATTTTAACCATCCAGAAAATGTTTTAAAATATTTTGATTACTGAATTACTGAAAAAAGACCTTTTAAACCATTTAACTGATTGTATTAATCGGTCAAAATTCTTTCTTTAACGGTTAACCGGTTAAAATGAGCATCCCTAGTTTGGTTTTCTTCCTCCTGCCCATTCATTTTCTCCATATAGTGGACTTCAATTGGAGACAATGGGTTGAAGGTCCAAACTGCAGTTTAAATGCAGCTTCAAAGGGCTCTACACAATCCCAGCCGAGGAAGGCTCTTATCTTTTTATCTTTTTAACCGCGGATGCTTGTCTTACACTAGTTTAACGTCATGCGTTATCTAGTCATGTCAGGAAGGTCACGCATGATGTAGGCGGAAGTACTGTCCCAGTGTTTACAAAGCAAACTTGCAAGGAAAGTATTGGGGGATGCTAATTTTAGACAGTTATACACCGTTATCAGCATATGTTGAAGTAGATTTGTCTGTTGTTGTCTCTGAGAGAATATGCGCTGTTAATGCAGCATTACAAATCTTCGTCAGTTTTTTTGCTTTCACTATCTGTATAGTGAATTGACTGAAGTTAAGACCTTCATCGGCATAACTATTGCGCAACGTTTGCACGTTGCTTGTCTGATATCTATTGGCTCACCTTCGTGGTTTAAAACAGAAATATTTCCGCGACATAACCCCCAAGTGGTAGCTATGTATCTTAAACGCAGGGAGACATGAAAGAGGAATCAACTCAGTATGCCACGCTGTCTGAAACACTTCTCTTGTGCGCGCTTCGGGTGTGTGCAAGAAAAACGCATAAGCAACGAATTGAGTTCTGTTTCGTTTCTTCTTCTTGAGGTTTTAAATAGCTTGAACATGTAAATTGGCAAATTAATCTGCAAATCACATGCTGAACGGTAGGGTCTGGATCTGGTCCGTACGTATCACGGATCAACTGCGATCCGTTTAACATAAAGTCAAATTGCTACTCCATATCAATCGCATACAATGAAAGTACAGAATAATTAAAACAATCAGTTACCCACAATAAATAACAGGGAGCATCATATCTATACACATTTTTCCTAGAACAATCTCGCAACCCGGTAGAAATTCTTCCACGGCCCGGTAGTGGGTTGAAGCTGCATTGAAATGCAAATTTGGACCTTCAGTTCGCTAATCCCCATTGAAGTCCACTATATGGAGAAAAATCCTCGACGTGAACTAATTTTATCCTAGGAGAGAACTTATTGTGGAAGTTATTCTATCTAATCAAGAAACCGATGAACAGAACCAGAAACATCAAAAAGCTCTCTAATCCATACCATTGTTGCTTTAATGCAGTGATATTTGTCAGTATGTACGTATGTGTGCGCTCTAGGTTAAAAATATCATGTTTTTCCTTTCCTCCATGCTGTGATTCTTTTTGCCATATAAGAAGCACAGTGTTGAATATGTGCGTGGGTGTATTGGGAATAGCTGTGTTTCTCCTCAGTCTGAATGCTGAATGTGTGTGTGTGAGCTGAGCTGTATAATCAGAGTCTGGTACAGTAGAGCTGGCTGTTCTCACAGGAGATGGACTAACACCCCCTGAGATACCGAGAGCTGGTGGTAGGATGGATTAACTTGAATACTAAAGTGTTTGTGTGTGGGTAAGGTGTGTATGTCTGCTCTTCCACATCCTTTCCTTCCCCTCTGCTGAACTGTCAACTTGCTTTTTTGATCGGTATCCAAGTAAGATTAAAAACCACTAGTGCTAATAAATTTCAAAGCATGCATAATCAAATGTTCTACAATTGAAAGTGCTTCATAGAATGCATGCAGCCCTACTCAAAATTCAAAGAATCAAATATATATGGACCAGTTGTAGTCTGCAGTGTTTTGTTTTGGTCTAGTTATGGCTGTGTAAATTATGGTCTGCCTTTGGTCTTTTGTGTTGCTTTGTGATGACATAAGTGATAGGTGTTGAAAAGGTGTTTTGTGGTCTTATCACTTTTTATCCTCTACCGAGAGAGAGATAATAAGGGAGAGGGAGATTAAAGCATGATGGATGGAAAAGAAGAGGGTTGGTAATTGTGCAAGTGAAAGACTGACAGTAAGATGGAATGATGGCAGAAGAGGAGAGACATTGAGCATTACAGCAGTACAGGGGCAAAGTTCCTCTACAATAGCTCAAACATTCAGCACGCATGATCTGTCCTCAATTCAAAATGAGGTCAGGGGCCAGTTAAACCTCTCTCTCTATTGCTCTCTGTCTTTCTCTCTCTCGTTGTGTGTGTGTGTGACTCTGTATGACAAATCCTGCCTGCAGATCAGATTATCTTGCCCACTCACCGAAAGAGAGTGAGAGCATGGATGAAAGCTGCAGTGTGATGTGATTATGTAAGTGCCAAGCTTTTAAAATTGGGGGATTTTAGTTATAGTGTGTGTTTTCAAGCATTGCGGCATCTTATTGCACATTGTGTTTTGCTAATGTACGTGTTACCTTTGCTCTGGTTTAGATTAGTGACCAAATCAGTGCAGAAATGCAAACAAAAATGTGAACACTCCAGACACAACATACCAGGGCTTTCCTGTCATTCTGCTGAAATTATTGAGAAGCACTGCAAAAAAATGGTGATATTTCAAATTTCAATTTATTTGTGATTATTAGTGATTTAAAAAGGCACTAAATCTTTATTTCTCTTGTGTGCCTGCATCAGTCATTTCATGTGACGTAAATTGCATCTGTTCTTTCAATAAATCATAATTCAAAAATTCTGTAGTTTGGCAGCTAAAACAACAATTGGCAAAAATGAAAATTGCCTTTAATTACTCACCCTCATGTCGTTCCAAAACCGTAAGACCATCGTTCATCTTCGGAGCACAAATTAAGATATTTTTGATGAAATCCAAGAGCTTTCTGACCCTCCATAGACAGCACGGAACTACCCTACATGATCTCATAATTCGTATGTATTTTACATAACATTTAGTTCTACAAAATGTACATTTATGTACGTTTTTACAGACTAAGTACAATACTGATGTACTCTTAGCATTTAAACGTACAATACTGAAGTATTGATGACACCAAGAACATTTTTCCTGACTTACTTATGATCTCCATCCTGAGCAGCGACCATAAGCATCACAACGTACGCTGACACGCTCATTACAAATTCATAAGTTGCCGCTTCAAGAAACTTTACTACAGGTGTTACAGCAGGATAATTGAACGCTCATTGGCTCTCACCTGCTTAGTCACAGATTGCAATATGCTGTGTTTCTGGTGAGGTGTCTGAATGAGAAATGCGTGCCTTCACAGAGTGGATCAGGATAATAATCTGGATATTTTCAGCGATTAACAACTGAAATTCTGCTCTGCACCTCATACAAAACAATTGTATTCCACTAGAGAGGACGCAACACATTGGCATTTGGATTACGTTTGGTACTGCTTTTGACATTTTTTTTTCAGTAAATAAATGATTGTGACTGCACATCTATCATGTACAAAAAATTGTTATGGTTAGGTTTAGAGGTCGGAGTGGGATTAGCAACTATAAATAGCTTTTTAATGATGTATTGTTACTAAAATAGTCATTTCCCTGCATGTTTTGGTCATTTATGTTTTATATCTTTTTATATTAATTTTATATAATTGGCAGGTTTAGGTTTGCGGGTAGGTTAGTTAGTCTAAAACTGTAACCCCCTGGTTTCACAGACAAGGCTTAAGCCTAGTCCTAGACTAAAATGTAAGTCTGAGCTGTTTCAACTGAAAGAAACTTGCACTGACTGATCTTAAAATATATCAGTGGCTTTGTTTTGTCTCAAGATGCACACCAGTAATTTTTTTTTTTCTAAGCACATTTATAAATATGCTGTAATTGATCTATGGCCTAATCCTCGTTTAGGCTAAGCCATGTCTGTGAAACTGGGCCTAAATCGCTTATTGATTAAAATGATAAAAATGCATTGATACAAATATCAGAATTCTATAAAAGACAAAAAAACACACACACACACACACACACATATATATATATATATATGTGTGTATATATGTGTGTATGTGTGTATATATATATATATATATATATATATATATATAATGTATATGTATATGTGTATATATGTGTGTATATATATATATATATATATATGTGTGTGTGTGTATATGTATGTTTTTGTTGGCTAAAAATATGTAGCTATTTTTACGTTTTAAACATTAAAATACGTCCAAATTGTACATTTTAGCATGAATAAAAACATAAAAATTTATGTTTTGTACTTCTAAATGTTAAGTACTAATACGTATAAACAATGAGACCAGGCTGAACTGCTTCAAGTCCCAGAAACATATTAAGGACATTGTTAAAATAGTGTGATATCAGTGGTTAAACCTTAATTTTATGAAGCTACGAGAATACTTTTTGTGCGCAAAGAAAACAAAATTAACAACTATATACAACCATTTCTTCTCTTCCATGTCAATCTCTGCTGCGTATTCACAAGACACAGGAGCCAGCGTTCTGATGTAGGTAAAAAAAAAAAAGCTCTTGGATTTCATCAAAAATATTTTAATTTGCTGTTCCAAAGATGAACAAAGGTCTTACAGGTTTGGAACGACATGAGGGTGAGAAATTAATTTTTATTTTTGGGTTAATTTAGCCGTTAAATGTTCTGTTTTAGGATCTTGTCTATTGTCATAAAGCACCTTTCACATAGACGTCATTTTCAAACCAAACAGCATTCTGTTGGTCAAAGCTCTGAATCCGCGTGACCAACCTATTTCTCAATCTATTAAAATTACTGTATTTAGCCTGTGAACATTCCCTGAATGTGTCCGCACCTTATTCTGATTAATCGATCTGGCACAAGTATAAATGTTACTGATTTGAATTTTATCCACTGAGCCAATAACAGACTCTGCTTGGCTGGTTACATCTTATTTGCTGTCATTATTTTGTATTACATATGTCTACTTAAAATTATTTGTTGGCTAGCCTACTGTCTAGATATCAGTATTGACATCATCCATTAAAAAAAAAAAACATGTTGATTCAATTTCTGCTATTTGATTTAATAATTGTTCAAACACTAAAGCATGTTCAATTAAAAACCATTCCAGTGTGACTCTGGTTCTACGATTAAGCAGTTGTATGCGGTTGTATAAAATTATATAAATTATATAAATGTATAATTTCCTTTCCCTGCCTCAAATGCATCAAGCGTCTTTTGTCTGTAGTATTGTCATCATGCTACATTTCCTGTTCTGTGTTTCATTGTCTTTGTGGTGAGGTATGGCTGTACGTCAGCATTTGTTTGTATTAATCACAGTCAGCGCTGGAATCTGTGTGCACTGTTTATTTAAGCTGGGTAGACTGTGTAATTAATATGAGGGATACACCCATTCGTGTTCTCAACCCACACATTCAGACACACCCACACACTTTTATTCCCTTCATAGCACATACACTCATGCTTAATAGTTTTAAACCTCAGCAAACATTGTCTGGTTTGTCTTGAGAATCTTTATGACCTGATTTCACCTCTGGTTACTGTGTTTAAAAGCAAAATATATGCAGGGTATTGTTGATGTATGTTTTCCAAATGTCTAACAGACACAGTCTGCACTGTGTTTGAGATCTGTGGACAAAATAATGGGGATGTGTAGATGTCTAGGGGTATTGAGTGCATATGTGTGTGTTTAGTGTGTTCGCATGTGTCTGATCTCTGGGTTTGGCACAGGAAGGAAAAGTCTTTAGAAACACGGTGTGTGCGCACATGTGGTTTTAGTATGATGTGTACTGTTGCCATTCAGGGTTACTGAGTTCATGTGTGTGTATATGCGTTTGCTCTTGATCAGTCTGAGCTACAGGAAGGCCTTTAAACTACCTGATCATACAAAATAAGGGAACTCACACCATTCGGGCCTCAGTCAAAGCATGTAGAAGTAGAACAGCACAATAAATTTTTTTTCTTGCACACTAAAGATTATTTTACTTAGTAATCACTTTTAGGTATTTCACAGACACTTTCTTGCTGCTTTGTAGAATCCGATATAACACAGGAATGACAGGTGTTTGCTTGACTTAAAGCGAGAGCAAAAGATGTTGTGTATGTGTGATTGATGTGAATAATGTACTCGTGTGAGGGTCAAGGACCTCTCTTTTCCTCTATATCTCACATTCTATCCAGCACCATCAAGGTCAGTTTATTCTTCGCACTCTTGTGTGAAAAGGCTCACTCCTGTACCAAGCACGGCACGGCACTGTTGCCTCCGCAGCACTCAAACATTACCATGGTTTCGCTCATCTTTGGTCTAAATGGCCTGTACTTAGCAGATTATTTGTCAAATAATTGCAGAGATCCTGACCTGTCCTGACTGCGCTTGTGTTACTTGGTGTTTCATTGGACCCATCCTTAAAGGATTAGTTCACTTCCAAAATAAAAAAATCCTAATAATTGACTCATCCCCATGTCATCCAAGATGTTCATGTCTTTCTTTCTTCAGTCAAGAAGAAATTAAGGTTTTTGAGAAAAAAAGTTTTTGAGGTTTTTTCTCTATGTAGTGAACTTCAGTGGGGATCAATGTAATGTAGGCGGTAGCATTTACCCAGTGTCAAAGCGAATGTGCAAAGAAAGTCAAACAGAAAATGAGAAACCGTTTGGCTAGATAAGACCCTTATTCCTCAGATAGGATTGTGCAAAAAAAATTTGGACCTTTAACCCATTAGTCCCCTTTGAAGTCTATTAGATGGAGAAAAATCCTCCTCAAAAATTGCAAAATTTCTTTTCGACTGAAAGAAAGACATGAACATCTCTGATTCCATGGGGGTGAGAAAATGGTCAGGATATTTCTATTCTGGAAGTAAACTAATCCTTAAATGGATGTTTATGGCTGGTGCTATGTTAGCATATCTGTGGGGATTCTTAGTAATCCAGGTCATCGCATTGTATCTTGTAGATTTTATTAGACATATTTATTTTTCCCTCAGTTGTTGAAATAAATGCATCATAAATAAATGCTAATTGTTGTAACAAATGTAGTTTGGCTCATTCTGGTAATAAATGCCCACTTTTTCCTGATCCTATTAATTCCCAGTGGATAAAATCAAGTCTTGCCCTTCTTATGAATTTGAAGTGTTTTGTATTACTGGAATCTTATTCACCCATACAAGGTCTGCTGGTAAATGTCAATGTGTGTAAAAAGACAAAACTGCTTCGTTAACCTTTTAATCCAGACATTCTTTCTGGTTAGACTAATGTCTGTCTCTTACCCATAATTCACTTCTCTTCCTGCTCTTTTCTCCCCCTACAGAGGTCAAGAGCCCCACATCCGATATGAACACATTTACCTACAGGACCCCAGCAGCCAATCAGAAGTGGAGTACTCAGAGATGAAGCGTCCACGCTTGGAAATCGGGGCGGAGTCTCTTATTCGTCATTCAACTCATCGTCAACCTCTCACTGTGGGTGGAGCTGAGGAAATGGCTAAGGTTTGCAATTTTCTTTTTCTTTTTTTTTTTTTTTCCCTCCCCACATAGGCGTCAGCATAGATGTTAATACCCAGATGTCATTTTAGTAGCTATTACTAGTTATTTCAATATGTCCACCTTTTGATGGAATAAAGATGCACGTGAATTGCCTTTTGTTGCAAATCTACACTACCATTCAGATGTTTTCCACAAAACAATTAAAAGGTTTGTTCACCTAAAAAAGAAAATTCTGTCATTTAGTAATCAAACTTGTGGTGTTCCAAACCCTTCCAAAGACCTTTGTTCATCTTTGAAACACAAATTAATTTTTTGATGAAATCCAAGTGCTTTCTAACTCTCCATAGACAGCAACACAACTACTGCCTTCAAGGCCCGGAAGGTTAGTAAGGACATTGTTAAAATAGTCCATGTGACATCGGTGGTTCAACCTTAAATTTTTGAAGCTACGAGAATACTCTGTGTGCAAAGAACACAAAAATAAGTTGTTCACAAGAATACCACAGCGCATGATAAAATCCCACACCTAATAAAATGTTTTTTTTCTCCCACACCTAATAATTATCTTTAAAGGAACACTCCACTTTTTTTTTCTTTTTTTTTTAAATAGGCTCATTTTCCAACTCCCGTAGAGTTAAACAGTTGAGTTTTACCGTTTTCGAATCCATTCAGCCGATCTCCGGGTCTGGTGGTAGCACTTTTAGCATAGCTTAGCATAGATCATTGAATCCGATTAGACCGTTAGCATCTCACTCAAAAATGACCAAAGAGTTTCGATATTTTTCCTGTTTAAAACTTGACTCTTCTGTAGTTACATTGTGTACAAATACGGACAAAAAATGAAAAGTTAATTTGCCTAATCCTAACCCCACCCCTAATCCTAACCCCTCCCCCACACCTAACCCTAAACCTACCAATACTAGGGGGGTAGTAATCTGGCGGGGGTCAGAATTTGGCATAACACCGGTCACTTTCAGGCACTGCGTAATATCATTACGCCTACTGCACCCATGGTACGGAAGGTAACCCAAATTGAGAGTATAGTTCCTAGCCATATCAGCCCTTAGTACACGATGAAAGAACAGAAGAGTCAAGTTTTAAATAGGAAAAATTGTGAAACTCTGTGGTCATGTTTTGAGTGAGATGCTAATGGTCTAATCGGATTCAATGATCTATGCTAAGCTATGCTAAACGTGCTACCACCAGACCTGGAGATCGGCTGAATGGATTCGAAAGCGGTAAAACTCAACTGTTTAACTCTAGGGGAGTTGGACAATGAGCCTATTTTCAAAAAAAGTGGAGTGTTCCTTTAAAGTTAATGTTCATTTTTGCAAACACAGAGCTTTAACTGAATCCTCAGCCTTGTGTGTTGTGATTGTTGTGGGATTAAGCTTGAAAGGATGCTGCATGCTGTACGTGGATTAATCCGACTGTAGAGAAGAGCGATAATAAGTCAGTTCAGCAGATTATCACTTAGTCCATATTTATTGGCCTCGTAAATCAGCCTGTCAGTTTCCGCTGGCCAGCGTTTTTATCATCCCGGCCAGCACTGCCATTTACCACCACACAGGCCTGCTGGGAACCAGCGTGTGTGTGTGTATAGATACCGTTTGGGTTGCGAGTGTCTAAAAGATTGCATCTTAAAGAGTTATGTCAGTAATACCAGAGCCTCTGACTTTGCAGCTGTGGTTTTATTGGTTCGGTTGTGCGGGAATGAATGTGTATGTGGTGTAACGGTAAACGGCACAGGCAGATGTTTGGAATAACTCTGCAACTTCTTAGGAACTCTCTTTTCTAGGTCAGGGGCTCTGTGAAGGGTGTGTGTGTATGTGTGTAGGTGGAATATATGCAGTCTCTCTATAACAACATACTGCTGCCTCACACCATGTGAGATCCATTTCTGGTGCTTTACAACTGTAGGTGTCACCAGACTGTATCAGGTTTTGCCAAGTGTGCATCACATAGCCAATACTGAAAGTGTTTATTGACTGCTTGAGAGACTCACACTATTCTCTTCCTCACAGGAACAATTAGATCCAGTTGATGAGTCAAACTGTGCGGGAAGGGTCACAATGTTGCTGGCAAAAGTTTCAAAGCATTTGCGGTTTAATCTTGGCTATGGGAACAGTCTCATCTTGTGGATAGAACAACCTGACAGGAAAGGATTTGAAAATGTCTCTGTATTATATTGTGAAACTCCAAAGTTCAACCAGGGAGGTGGAAATCTGTAAAATCTCCAAAGAGAAACAGATTTTTAGTAGTATAACCTAACATGAAGTACAAGGGTCTTAAATGATAAAATGCTTTTGTAGAAGTTAAACAGATAAATATCAACAAAATTAACCAAAAATATTGAAGACGAATTTTTTATGCAAAAGTACATGTAGGGCCCTATGATTTCTGCAAAGCAGATGGAATCACAGAATACTACTACTACTACTAATAATAAAATGATTATTAAAACATTATTTTTTTTAAGAATATTTGACAAAAAAAATATATACCAACATTTACTTAGAGATGCTTTTGATTTGTTAAAATTAAATGAAACCATTAAAATGAAATCCAGAAATTTAATGAAAAATACAGCATTTGGGGGAAAAAAAACAAACTGAATTTGAGAAAAAAAAAGACATATTTCATAGGGCCTTAAAAATGTAAATTTTGTTAAACTTTTAATAAATTGCTGTTCAGTTGTGTACGTTTCATGATTTCAATTAATTAGACATGCTTTTTGATTAATCCAATTTAATTCAACCACATTACGGAAAAAAACAGAATCCAGACAAAATAAAATTGAAGTTGTTTAACTTTTCAACTTTTTTTTTTTTTTTTTTTGTTTAGAAAATTAAAAAAATGAGGTCACTATTTGAGTCTCTATTTTGAGTTGTTTTTTTGTTTTTTTTTTTTGATTAATTGTAACTGAATTTACTTAATAACATGCTTAACATTTGAAACAACATTTCTGGAATTTCTGGGGTTTAAGTTGAAGTTTTAAAGAGGTTATTTACATTCTTTTCAGGAATTCTAGTTCTTCTGTAGTTTTGTCTTTGGAAAAAGCAAAAAGAAAATTCTTATGAAATATGTTGAGAATACAAAGGGTGCCACTGAATAAAAAAAAGGTAATTGTGACATTTTATACCACAATTCTGAATTGTGAGATATAAATTCGCAAATGCTGGTTCTATAGTCAGAATTGCAAGACATAAAAGTCAGAAATGCAGGATATAAACTCGCAATTCTGAGAAAAAAAGTCAGAAGAGTTTATATCTCACAATTCTGACTTTAGAGCACACAATTGCAAGTTAAGTCAGGGTTGTGAAATATGAACAATTGCAAGTTTACATCTTACAATTCTGAGGAAAAAAGTCAGAATTGTGAGTTTATATCACGCAATTCTGACTTAATTTCTCACAGTTGTGAGTTTTTATCTTACAGTTCTGAAAAAAAGTGAAAATTACGAGTTCATAACTCACAATTCTGAGAAAAAAGTTATAATGTAAAAGTCAGATGTTAAAAATTTGCAATTACGTGGAAAAGTCAGAATTGTGAGAAACTCGTGAGATAAAATTCATTTCTCAGATTTGTTTTTATATTACAGTTCTGGGAAAAAAGACAGAACTGCTAGTTTATATCTTGCAATTCTGAAAGAAAAGTTAGAATGTAAAAGTTAGATATAAACTCGCAATTCTGACTTTGAATTAATATCATACAATTCTAACTTAGAATTACACGTTTTTATTTTACAATTCTGAGAAAAAAAAATCAGAATGGTTTTGTTTTTTTTTTGTTTTTTTTTTTTTTTCAGTGGTGGAAACGGGCTGCTATTGGGCGTTGACTATTGCAGCCTGTAGTTCAGGACTGTCTCTTTCACTAGACATTTCACAAGGTTTTGCTATGTAAATAGAGTTTTAAGATTTATTTATCAGACATTTAAATGTGCAGCGTAAGTACACTGGGCTTATTGTTCAAGTCTTGAAAGGATTAAAGAATCAGTTTTTTTTAAAGGAAAATGTTTGTGGGTTTGTTACATTTTGTTAAGGACAACTGAGTTACACCCCTTAATGTGCATCTCTGAGTGTGTGTGCGTGTATGCAACAGGATTAAGGTCACTGTGATCACACCTTCTGCTTGTGGCATGATGTAAAGGGCAGAATGATTACACCCTTAGAGCAAGCCTGTGTATGTTGTGTGCTAAGGTCAGTGTGATCACGCTCTTGATCCAAAGATGTTGTGCTGAGTTGTTATGACTTCCCCCTAAAGCTTTTGTGTATTTTTAGCAGCCTTGACAATATGGGGCTCAGAGGCAGAACTGTGTGTGTGTGTGTAAGTGGAAGCCATTGTGCAACAGTAATTAATTAGTAATGGAGCTGACCTAGATGTGACGGTTGAGCGGTTGAGGATATTTACATGAGGATTTGAGCATGTTTGGGTGAGAGATAGACAGCGGGACATTTCAAAGGACACTCAAGTCAAAGTGGACATAGCAAATCTCTCGCTCTCTTTATGTAAGAGCTGTCACACTCGATGACACTCGTGAAGCTGAGCGAGTGGAACCGAAAGCTCAGGGGGGAGACGAGTCTCTCTCATACCTCATACACACACACACACACACACACACACACACACTAGTGTGTGCCATTTGCAGCATACCTGCAGCACTCTGACAGGTGTGAGCCAGCACGTCTGTGTCTAATGGCTTGTTACAGCTCAGGGTGTCAGATGACTCGTGTTACCCTGACAGCCTGTGATTCACAAACGTGTTATTGAGTCAGAGCTCAGAACTGGATTTTACATGTTCTTCATACTCTTTAAAGTTCGTCAGACTAATGCACATCTGTCCTGGGATGGACAGTGGAGTTTGAAGAAATGACGAGTGGCACGTGATCCTAGAGTGTGTTGGGTGGTTGTATGGGAGTTGCTCACTGGGCTAGGCAAAGGCCCCACCTTTAGGTCTGTAGATAGGCCTCGAATCCAGTGGAAAATGAGATTTTTCCACCTGGCAAAAATCTGATCGCTAAAACCCTGTTTACACTGCCAGTGGCTTTGTTGCTGCATGTTGGCAGTTGCTTGGTCGCTAGTAGTCATGCCTAGTTCTGGGTGCCCTAGTAATGCTTTTTTAATCTTCAAGTCGTGCGATTTGAGGGGTCGTTCATGTCCGTAATGTGAAACGGTGCGTGAAATGGGTCTGGAGCAGATATGAAATGCGAATACACACACGTACGTGCTTGTATATCCACAATGGAGGGATGTTTTGCCACAGCTGTTGTCATGGCAGCTGAGAGCTTTCATGTAGAAAGAAGTGCTGAAAATGTCACCAGAACACACTGTACAGTCATCCCATAATCACAGCCAAAATATCACTGCATTTAAGTAGTTGAGCAGGTCTGTTTTTTTGTTTTTTTTCCCCTTGAGGTCTGAGGATGTTTAATCTCATAGGGGTTTTATTTGTACAGTTTTGAAGTTGAATGGGATTGTTTAACTGTACTGTTGGAGTTGATTTAAAAAAAAAAAAAAAGTCTCACACTATTAAGTCAGTTCTATTTTTATTTATTTTAGAGCTGTCAAATTATTAATTGTGATTAAACGCATGCAAAATAAGTTTGTTTACTTAATATATTTGTACTGTATATTTATTACAGATAATTACACATACATGTATGTATTTTGCAAGTATTTGTATGCATATATACACTATCAGTCAAAAGTTTTTTTTTTTTTTTAAATAGAAATTAATACTCTTATTTAGCAAGGATGCTTTAAATTGATCAATATTAATGATTCAAGTATATAATAAAACTAATATGATCATCTGCTAAACCTATAATAATAATAAATATATTTTGAGCAACAAATCGGAATATTAGAATGATTTCTGAAGGATCATGTGACTGGAGTAATGATGCTAAAAATTCAGCTTTGAAAAATATATAATATAATATAATATAATATAATATATATATATATATATATATATATATATATATATATATATATATAATATTATATTCAAATTAAAAAAAAAAAGAGTTTTTTTAATAGTAAAAATATTTCAAAATCTTACTGTTTTTGCTGTACTTTGGATCAAATAAATGCAGGTCCACAAAAATCCACAACAATAATAGTGCACTATGAAATGTTTAATTTTAACAACTTAATTATTATTATTTTTTAATGTAATCAAATGATATTTAAACATTTTATTTTTTTGGCAAACTAAGTGCTGCGCAGTGTGGATGAAAATTGTGACTTTCAGTGATATTTCTAAAAATAATGTTTCAATAAACTGTTATTATTGTTAGATGTATTGTTATATTATCATTCTAATATGCTGATTTACTGCTAAAGAAACATTTCTTATTGTTATCAATGCTGCTTGCTTTTTTTATGGAAATTGTAATGTATTTTTTTAAGGAATCTATGAATATAGTTTTTCTAAAAGTCTTACAGATCTCAACCTTTTGTGACTCCCTTTCCGCCTTAATGTCTTGGTTGATTGAAAAATGAATCAGTGTCACAAAAGATTGTAAATGAACTTATGAATGTATGTTTGAACAGCTTTTCAGAGAAATAAATAGAGATAAGCACTCAACACACCTTCAGTTCAAATACAAACACCACACCTTTGTCTTTGCCCCACTTTTACCCTGTGAAAGGAGTTTCAGTCAGTCTGTGTGTGTGTGTTGGCACTTGTATGTGTTTGTGTGAAGGTTACTGCAGTGCATATTCACGTCTTGGCGCTCAGGTTTGTGTTTATGTAAAGCTGCTTGGGGGTTTTAATTCTCATACACACATTTCTGATTCTTGGTTGGTTCTTGTTACCGAGACTTGGCAGGATTATAGTGCTTGTCCTTGAAAGTAATTGTGTGGGGTTAACAAGGCACTTTTCATTCTACATGGTGTGTGTGAGGGAGAGAGAGTGAGTGAGTGTGTGTGTGTGTATACAGCTTTGAGTCCTAAAGTGACTCCTCTATCAAATCCTTTTCAAGTGTTAAATCCCGCCTGAAGTTTGGAATGCCTCTAGGAATGTGGTTTGAACATTCGCAGACCTCTCAGGGTGTCCTTGGACATTTGGGCTTTGTCTTAGTCTTTCCATGGACAATCTGGAATTGGAGCGACACATGTTAAATGTAAGGGGTTTCATAAAGATGGGATTAATTATGAAAGATTGCGTTGTCTATTGTGCCGTAAGTTATGAATCAATTTAATTTACAACACATGGGATGTTAATAATCTTTCATGTGAGCCTGATGGTCAGCAAAGTTTTATGTTAAAAATGGTTGTTGTTGTGGTTATGTATTAGTATTTTTGGTCTTGTTCTTTTTCGTTGGCTGATTGTGTCCACTCGTTTGCCCTAAGGGCTGCTCTGCCTGAGTGATGTTTAAGGGGTGGTGAGAGAAAGAATAGCAGCCCTCCCTGATCATTCCTCTTATGTAACATTCTCTTCATGTGAGAGAATGAGTCCAAAGGCTCTTTACCACACTTTAAACTAGCTGAACCTTCAATAGCCTTAACCACTGATCTGCTGTGTACATTTCTTCAGTTTATTATAAGAGGTGAAATTTACCACTAAACAGTCTCTAAGCAGTACTGTGTTGTAACCATGTTTTTCATAGTTCTTAACGAGAGAAGAAAGAGTGCATTGTATCTATTTCCAAGAACCCAAAATGTCAAAACCTTGAACTGCTGAATAGCATTAATTAGAAGTGCTTGCCAAGGCATGCATCACTATTGCTATTGCTCATGTTTGAGGTTAGGGGTTTGTTCAAATCCCCAAACCTAAGCATGAAACATTGACACATAACTCCTAACACTGTTTGTTTGTGCTGTGGACACAAAGGAGTTCTCCAGTGGTGCGGCTTGTTTCGGTGACTTGGCATTTTTACCTGGCTGTGATAATACAAGTCATTTATTAACAAATCGTGATAATGGAAACATTTTCACTTAATTATTAAGTAAATAAAGTACCATTCAAAAGCAAGGACGCATTAAATTGATCAAAAGTGGCCATAAAACATTTATAATGTTAAAGCAGATTTATATTTGAAATAAATGTTGTTCTTTTGAAGTTAAAAAAAAACAACAAAAAACATTATCACTTAAAAATATTTCACACATTTAACGCAGGGGCATGGCTAGCGTTGGCCATCCTCACTCACAACTGCTGCTTCTGTTTCTTTTTTTCTTAACAAGAATTGCATTTATTTAGCCACAGAATGTCTTTACGACCACATCAAATGGGAGACTTTTTGCCAGACGCTAGTCAAACGAGCGCGGAAACGGTACAGGTGACAAGGTAGTTCAGTAGAACAACAGTAAACTGTGGTCAGATGAGATGTTGTCAGGCCATATGTCAATTTACCTGTCCTGTCAGCCATTATACTGTGCTCGTAGCACGTGCAAATGCGGTGGCGCACGCAGTCTGTATCATTTCATATTAAAGTGCGAATGAAACTATGAGCATGCGTGTCAGATCTGCGTCATGTTCAGCAGCGGCGGCTCCTAAAGTAATTTAGAAGTTGTTATTTTTTAATTTTAATATTTACTCACCTCCTTGTCATCCAAGATGTTTATGTCTTTCTTTCTTCAGTCATAAAGAAATTGTTTTTTGAGGACAACATTTCAGGATTTCTCTCCTGTCAGTAAACTTTTATGATGCCCGTGAGTTTGAGCTTCCCAAATGCAGTTTAAATGCAGCTTCAGAGGGCTCTAAAAGATCTCAGGCGAGGAAGAAGGGTCTTATCTAGTGAAACGATTATTTTCTAAAAAAAGCAAAACAAAAGACAAGACAATTTATATATTTTTAACCTCAAAAACTTGTCTTATCTAGCTCTGGATGAACTGTGTATTCCGGTTCATGACAGTTAGGGTATGTCGAAAAACTCCCATCTTATTTTCTTATCCAACTTCAAAATTGTCCCATATCGCTGCAGAAGTACCGACCCAGTGTTTACAAAGTGATTGCGCAAAGATCAAATGCCCTTTACAGAAAAGCTAAAACAGCGATGTTGGGTGATTTTGAAGTTGGAGAAGAAAATGAAATGGGAGTTTTTCAACCTACCCTAACTGTCATGAACTGGAATACACGGAGTACACGCAGAGCATTTGAGGTTAAAAAAGTATATCAATTTGTAAATTTTATTTATTTATTTATTTTTTAAGAAAATAACTGATCGTTTTGCTAGATAAGACCCTTCTTTTTCTGCTGAGATCATTTGGAGCCCTTTTAAACTGCATTTTTGGAACTCACAGGCACCATAGAAGTCCACTATATGGAGAGAAATCTTGAAATGTTTTCTTTAAAAACCTATTTATTTTTCAACTGAAGAAAGAAAGACATGAACATCTTAGATGACAATGGGGTGAGTAAATGATCTGTAAATTTTGTTCTCGAAGTGAACAACTACTTTAACAATCACTCAAAACACTTTAGCAACTGTCTAAAAGTCTATTTGATAATTAATATTACCATTTAACATTAGTCATCCTAGATGGAATTGTAGTAATTCTAACCAGAACTAAATGCTTTTCTGTTTGCTTAATGTTCATGAGAGGAAAAATAATTTGAAACCACAACTTTTACAAACAAAATAAAGCATCTTGCAGGTCTGAGTGAGTACAATGGTGTGTGTGTTTGTACAGGAGCACAGCAGCAGCAGTTCCATTGGAAAGATTGAGCCCATCTCTCCCGTGAGTCCAGTGCCCATGGAGCCCGACCTGGACCTCGTTCCCTCTCGCCTCTCCAAAGAGGAGCTAATCCAGAACATGGACCGCGTAGATCGGGAGATCACCATGGTGGAGCAGCAGATCTGTAAACTGCGTAAAAAACAGGTAACCTACACCCCAGCTATCTTAAAGCTGTAAATTCATAGATGTATTTGAACAGCACATCAAATGATTGTCCCTGCAAAGCACATTTTACCACATTTTGCCACATTTTATTTCATGAAAAGTTGGCCTTCTAAAATAAGCACCAGCATGGTCTGCAAAGCTTTTTATTTACATGAAGACAAGGATTTCTTTCTAAGTACAGCTTTCAGAGCTGCAATAAGTAGATGCTTGTCGTCCACAGTGCAGTTAGTGTTATGTAATCTGGACACTCTAGTGTAGTAGCAATAGTAGATGAGTGTGTGCGGAGTGGAGTTGTGATGATTGTGTGGTTATTGCCTCAGCAGGCCACACGGCTACAAACACACTTCCTCTCTTTCCTCTCGCTCTCCTTCCCTCTCTCGGTTTCCTCTCCCCCTCTCGTTTTTTTCCTCTTGGCAGTGGCATTACTCAGTGGTCTACTTCAAGTGTTAATGCAGCAGTATAATTTTAGGTCACTTATTTCAGTGGAATAATTGCATCAAGCATATTCGCCTATTTTATGTCTTCTAATTTGCACAAGAGTAACTGTATGTATTACGAGGAGATTGCATTAGAATGTGTTCTCAGATATTTCTAGTCATGCTTATCAGAAAATGTATAAGCAGCCCCCGTCTTCTTGTAAAACAGACCCCCTCATTCACTCAAGGTTTTGGACCGTGTCCAAACCACTGCTCAATAAATCGAAGCCACCTGCGCTCCATGGGTTCGTCCACTGAGGGGGTGATGGAGCATCGAAGAGGGAGCGAAACGGCTCCAAATCTGAGTGGTTGTATGAGTACAGTCACGCTACCAAGAAAAATGAACCTCTCCTCATCTGCCCCTCAATCCCATACTGTTTTCTTCTGAAAGATTTGGCATCTTTTTTCAGTGAGGTAACAGACCCCGTCCATTGCTCTCCTCTCCCCTTAGGTTTCCTCCGAGCATTAAAACATCTGGGGCAATTAAATGGTACGGTAAACTTTAATGTAAAGCGAGGGAGTGATGGAGAGAAGAGGGAAGAAGTGAGAATATCAGATTACTGCGTTTTGACTGTCTGCGAGGGCGGCGGGACGGCTCGTTTATTTTCTTTAACTCAGCACACACACAGCGTCTTGATCCTGCGCTAGAGCTGATCCATATGAGTTTGGGCTTATGTTTGCAAGACGGAGGCCCCTGTCAGGATTTCATTGGAGCCAGGGCCTCTGCGTTTCTGTGTGCATCTGTGTGTAAGCTGTGAAATTATTGTTGATCATCAATCTTTGGCTGTTAAGTTGTCTCGCTGACTCTTTTAGCTAAAGCATTAGTGCTCTTCAGCCAATCAGAGAGCTTGTCTGATATTAGCAGTGCTTCTGATGTGGGGATAGCGTTGATATTAGCTCACGTAATATTGCGTTCTTATTGTGTCTGGCTGCTTATTCTACCAGGGTTGCATTAGTCCTCTTTCATCAGTATAAATAGGAGTTTTAATGTAGTTCCTATTTTATTTTTTTAAAGGGGTCATTGGATGCAAAACTCACTTTTACGTGTTGTTTGAACATAAATGTGTGTTGGCAGTGTGTGTGCACAACCAGCCAACAATGGTAAAAATCCACCCAGTGGTATCTTTTAAATCTTTATAGGTAATATCCCCTTTTTCAAATCAAGCCATTTTCAGCATCTTGTCTGTGTGGCTGAGTGAGCTGTAACAGTCCAACCACCACTGTTTTGACTCCGGTGCAGGGAAGACTAGTCACGGAAGTCTCCCATTGAGCTATTGAGGTGTTTTGTTGTTGTTGTAATAATGAACATTCACTTTACTCCTGACATCTGAGCCGTTGAAGGATTAACATTACTTTCGTTTTTGAACATAAATGCGTCTGTGTTCGCATAAATCATTCGTGATGCAGCTTCATCTGCACCAGAAGTGAGTATAAGGGTTTTTATGCATCTTTGCAAATTTCCTTTCCTAATAATGTGCTAGTTAGCAAGTTTTGCTGCTAAATGCGGCTAAAGAGAACAGCTTGTCAGCCCACAAAAGAGAGAGGTGGGGTGAGCAGAGCTCATTAGCATTTAAAGGCAAATGCAACAAAACGGCTCGCTCTGAAAAGGGCTGATTTTGACAAGGTAAAAAAGGTGTTTTTTTTTTTACACTGCCACAGAAATTTTAACCAAAGTATGTACAGACTTCTCATTAAGACCCTAACGAGTGGAAAATGGGCATCCGATGACCCCTTTAACATTTGTCACTATTGATTTATAGCAGTCAGGGTTGTTAGGAAGGTCTCATGCTCTGTATTTCTTTTTTTAGCAACAGCTGGAGGAAGAAGCTGCGAAACCCCAGGAGCCAGAGCGCACCATCTCGCCTCCACCCAGTGAAGCCAAACACCGCAGCCTTGTCCAGATCATCTATGATGAAAACAGGGTAAGAATGAAAACAGTCATTGTACATACTGCATACATGCATATAAATGTTAAATAAACATTGGTGTTCATAGAAGCTTATCTCTAAACACAGGCAGGTAAGTCAAACAGCTGTGACAGATCTTAATGAGAGAAACGAGCTGTTAAATGTGTAATGAGGTGCTGCAATCGATTGATGATGAACCGAGACCCTCCCCCCACCTTATGACTCAAATACACAGACCGCTTCTCTGTCTCTATAGACTTCAAACAGAACCCCTGGCTACATCTTAATGCTCATAGTGTGCTCTATAAATACTTTGCTATTAATGGCAGAGTAAATATTTCTTAATTTTTATAAGAGAGTACACCAGGGGCCTCTATTTAAGTAGTATGACCAACTAGCAATTAGCCAAGTGGTATTCAGTCTTATTTTTGGATTCAGCTTAGACTAATATATGTTTTTATGTAACCAAATTTAAAAATGATAACCAGCCTTAAATGTTTACTCCACTTCCAAAATAAAAAATTCCTAATGATTTATTCACCCCCATGTCATCCAAGATTTTCATTTCTTTCTTTCTTCAGTCATGAAGAAATTAAACATGCAGTTTCAATGCAGCTTCAAAGGGCTCTAAATGATCCCAGCCAAGGATTAAGGGTCCTATTTAGCGAAACAATGTTATTTTCTAAAAAGTACAATTTATATACTTTTTAACCTCAAATGCTTGTCTTGTCCAGCTCTACAATGTGCATGTGTACTCTGTGCACTCCAGTTCAAGACATTTATGGTAGGTGGAAAAACTTCCATCTCATTTTCTCCTCCAACTTCAAAATCATCCTACATCGCTGCAGAAGTACCGACCCAGTGATTACAAAGTGAATGCGCAAAGGTCAAACGCCCTTTACAAAAAAATGTCAGATGATAGATGACTAACTAAAGACTAATCTTTAGGCTAGTCTAAACCTTTTATGTAACCGGCCACAGAATACATACATAAAATTTGCATATCGATGTGACGGGTCGCATATACGCCTTGCATTGTTTTTGTACTGATTCGTTTGTTCACAAGGTGCCAACACTGGCCCGGGCCTTTGTTTCACAGCCATAAAAAAATAGTCTTTGAATGATGCAACAACAACAATCTACAGGAATATAAACAAATTTAAAAGCCGTTATTGGTCATAACTTATAGTGAGAAGTAGTAGTCCAGAAGTCCAGACACTGGATGAAGGTGATTATCAAATGGAGTATAGTTTGAAAGGCTGCATGTTCGGCTGTACACATATGCTGAGCCGCTGCAGACAAGCACGCCAGTAGTGCTTCAACGGACAAAATCACACAATTATATCAAAATGTGCATTTTTTTCCGAGTGACCTTTTAAACAGTCTATAGTAAATTAAAAAGTCTTAAATGACCGTAAAGAGTTGGGGAAGAAAATCAGATGTGTGTGGGATCCACATCACATGATGAGGTTTTAAAGTGAAACCTGCTCTATCACTGATGGACATCAAAGAACAAAAGAAAAAGAAATATCAATCACTGCTCTCTTCGATAATTAACTTTTGTAGCTTGAATAAAGATTAATCTATATACAGGTTTGGTACAATGTACTTAAAGTACTTGAATTTGACTTTTTGAAATTTAAGGCCTGGAAACCTTTGAAAATAGCAATATTCCTGAAGAGGTACTATGAAATAAGTGTTTAATTTTGTCAATAAGCACATATTTAACACAGAATTCACGCAATTCAAAAAACATACCTTTTTGCTTATTTCAGTTAATGTCAGAAAACAATCAAGCTAAGCAAGCAGTATTACTGACATGGCTGAAGATGCGAAAAGAGGACCAGATGAACCAAATCATTTGAGTTATTTACGCTGGAACCTCTCAGATCGATTCCAATTCATGACTTCGGTGATTCATTTTAAGCAATTCACTAGCGAAAACCAGACGTAGTGATGGGTGATACAGAGATTTTCGAAACTTCAAATCAGTTAAACCATTGCCTCGCAAAATGATTCATTGTTTTTTAGAAGTGCTTCAATCGGATTGTGTATAGCAGATCGGGACTTCATCATGAATTATGTATCGCAAATAATTTGATTTAGATTGGAACCTTGCGAATCGCAAATCATTTGCTCATAGATCAGAATGGGTTTGTGAATCATTTCACAAATTGAATTATTCAAATAAAATGATTCGCAATATGCAAAGTTCAGATCTAAGTCAAATGATTCGCGATTCGCGAGTCCTGATCTGTAATGATGGTTTGTGAATCATTGTTCAGATCGGGATGTCAGAGCGTGGATTGCGAATCGTATGATTTAGATTGAAATTTTGGTGCAGGTTTGCGAATCTTTTGCTTCAGATCGGAATTTCGGAGTGGGTTTGCGAATCATTGCATGTCAGGATTTCAGAGTGATTTTGCTCTGATTTTTTTTTTCTTAAACAGTAAGAAACATCAAACCATTAAAGCAGTACAGTTATAAAACAAAACAGAAAAAAGAAAGTATACACAAATACAGTACCCTTAAGAAAATTAACTGTGGTTTAACTATAGTAGAAGTGTAGTATACTTTGTAATACTTTACATGTGCTTTACCATTTTTTTTATTAGTATAAAAATTAGAATATTTTTATTTATCCATTTCAGATTTTTTTCTTTGATAAGGGAGATCTCTGATTGAAGTCCCTGAAAATCAAAAAAATCAAAAAGGTCTGGAATTTCATTTTATAGTATCTTTACAAACTCTGTAAATAGTTTATGCATATAAAAAATAGTTTATGTAAAGATTGTTATACGTTCACTTAATTTAAAAGTTTATGTATCACTGGTATCAGTGATACTGGCCTTTATTAGTAATACTACTTAGTAATAAGATGCCAGACATATTTAAAATATACCATATTTATTTTTTTCTACATTGCTTAGGAGGTTCATTGTAAAGTTATGACTATTCATATGTGATAAATTATGATTAATTACAGAAAAAAGTGTGATTAGTTGTTTTTTTTTTTTTTTTTTTTATCAATTGACAACACTAATTTGAATCTTTTATAGATACTTTTATAGTTACTGTTGGTAATACTAGTTCATTTTAACTACTGACAGCCCCCTTCAAATGTTCTGTTTGATAATCCGGCCCTCAAATGAAGCTAACTGACTATCCCTGCTATATACTATAAATTGTATAGCCATGAAGAGTGGCTCAATACACTGCATACTGCAGCATTGTGTCTGTGGTGCTAGTGGTCCCTCTAGTGGGGAGAGACTAGAGGATTACAGCAGAGGGTCTCAAACCTGAGCTATAGCGTGTGAATGTCCTATGTGATCTATAATATTTATATCTTGTTTTAATGGGAAATTGATCCCTAGTAGTTTATATAGCAGATATGTTTAGTGGAGTTTTAGTTGTGATAATCTGCCAGCGTCTGTTTATGAAGGCACGCAAAAACATGACGAGCTATCGAATAATTGGGCCGCTGTCTATACAGCACATTTATTGTTTTTATGAAGGTTGTTTTCTAGATAGTTGTTCACGATTTTATATTTCTTGTTGTCACGTCTTGTATGCATCTGAAACCACCTCCTGAGGTTTGAATTATCGGATTAACAGCTATCCTAATTGAATGCATCTTCGTAGACGTTTTTTAGCACTAAAGTTGAACAAACCGTTTGGAAAGCTTTATGTATCTCCTTCATAATTTTATCTGGCTTTTACTGTTCTCTGCCTCAAGTGTATCCAGGTCTTAGTTTCCTCTGTCAGGTGGTTCTGGCTTCCGTCCTGCTGTGATCTTTTAATCACACCCACCATCTCTTAATCCATTAAGGCCTCTCATGCTGTGATGCTGCCAAAGAGCACTCACGCCTTCCAGTTCTCTTCCAGGAAGCGCTCGATGCTCTCTGAAATCCACAGGATAGAATACAGAACGTAGTTTTGTTGAAGTGACGGTATCACGCTGATTCATTGAGGGAGAGAAATTGTCATATTAAAGGTGCCATGTTTTACAGTAGCATTTGTTGTTTTCACTTTATAATGGTAGTTAAGATTTTAGCAGCAAAAAAGGGTTTTGTATTTTTTCTCCCTTGCTAATTTGGTTACAGGATCTTCAATAGGTCTATATGTAAATATTCTGTTATGATTAGCTTTTTTTAGCATTGAGCCAATCAATAAAACAACTAATCAATAAAACTGATAAAAGCTTGTCCTAACAGCAATAGTCTTTTAAGCTACAAATAGAAAGAGGTTAATTTAGTTAATATTTTAAAGTATTATTATTATTAATTATTAGTAGATATAATTTAATAATTTCAAATAAGTTGTGTAACTTGAATGCATTGACAAAATAGTCATCAGGTTAATCACTTATCCGTGCAGCCCTACTTATGTAAAATTACTGACGTTTTTCATATGTTAGGGTGGCTCACGTTGCTGTATTCTGAATAGATGTTATATAAATGTGGGCGGTCATATCTGTATGTGCTCGTATTTGACGTCATATGATTTTTGAATGACTTTATTTTTTTGTAATGAGGTGTGCTTGGTTTAGCGAAAGAGCTGCCTCTGCGTTGTGAAAGGGCAAGAAAAAAATCCTGTTTTCCATGATACGTCACCTTTAAAATGGAAGGCTGTTTGCTATTATAAAAGAGACTGGCAGTTAAAAATGAGCATTTCATTTGATGATCAGATCTGCTCACTGAAAAAGATCATATCAGAGTGAGCTGCTTGTAGTGAGGTCATAATATTTCATACACACATATGGGTAATTGTAGTAAAATTGGCTAGTAGAAATAAAAATAAAAATATTTTTTATTTTATTTTGTTTTGTTTTTATTTAATTTTATGTATTTAATTTTTAATTGTATTTATTTTATTTTTTATTTTAATTTGATTTTTTTCATTTTTAATTTAATTTTTTTTGTATTTCATTTTGTTTATTTAGTTTAACCTAATTTTTTTTAAATTTAATTTAATTTTCTTTTTTATTTTTATTTTTATTATTAATTTTTTATTAATTTTTATTTTTTTAGTGTAATTTTTAATTATTTATTGTTTTTTATTTTGTATTGTTTCATTTTATTATTATCTTAAAATAATATATTATTAGTTTATTTTATTTTTATTTTATTTAAATCAAATTAACTTATTATTTTTTAATTATTTTATTTTTATTTAAATTTTTATTTTAAATTTTTATTTATTTAATTTTAATTTTGTTTCATTGTATTTTATTTAATATTTATTTTTATTTTGTAATGTTTTTATATTTATTTATTTTGTTATATTTGTTTAGATTTTATTTTAATTTTTTTTACATTTAATAAAATTCAATTTTATTTTTTTATTTTTAAGAAAGCGGATTAGTGTGTATTCATTCTTATCTGAAGTATTCCGTTTTTGTTTTGTTTTGCTTTGTTTTGGTTTTTTTTGTGTGAGAGAGAAGGGAAATTTAATTTTAGGGCTTTCATTTTGTATTTTACGTGGAAGACACACAAGCCACACAAAATACCCAGCGGTCTGCTGATATTGTCACCATCTTCCTATAAAGAGTCCTTTTTTTTTTTTTTTTGCTTTCAGTTACTTTCTCTCTCTCGCACTCTCTGCATTTGAGCAAGACAGCACAGAATGTAATAGATTCTTCTTTCTTTATTGCATCTAATTGGATTACCTCCCCAGCCTTCTTTCTCTCTCCCTCTTCCCCTCTTTCTCTCTCTCTCCTCTTTCACAAAGAGAGTGGGGAGAGAGGTAGATGGCAGAGGGCAGCGAGTATTCTTCTGTAGAGAGCTCTATTAATAGTACATCCCTTATACGCTGGCTTGTTTATGTGTGTGCGCTAGAGAGAGTGTAAGGTGTGTTGCCGTGGTGATGTGCCGCTGACATGTGCGCTGTGTGTTTTTTGAACAGAAAAAGGCTGAGGAGGCTCATCGGATCCTGGAGGGACTCGGACCCCGAGTAGAGCTGGTGAGTCCAAATTTCTCCTCATATTCATTTCCTATGAACCTTGTTTCACACTTTTTTCCATTAATACTATATTAAAAGGCTTATGATGTCAGTTGATGTTAAAAGAGTAAATATATTTGTTTTATAGCAGTATCAGTTCACTTGCACAGTGTTGTTTTCAATAAGAGATGGGGTCAGGTGTCAAATCAGCCAATCATGTCAGAGTTGACGTTGACAAGGTCTTCAGTTTGTCGTCATATGTTCATAATGTTGTTGCTTACACAATGTTAAAGTTCTGCTTTCTTAAATCATTTTTGTTTTTTAATATGTATATATTTTTATGTGATTGTCACATTTGAGGTGTATGAAAACCTACTGCGGTAACATGACCTCCACAGTGTGAAATATGAACTCCTTCAGCCTGCGAGTCTCTGTGTGACTACATACGCTGCTGCCTGTTTGTTTACAGCGTGGCTGTTGATCTCGTGCAGAGACTTTTGGCGCAACGCCATTCAGCATTCATTTGATTAGAACCCTAACAGGAAGTGACCAACCTCTTTTATCACACACTCTCTAGACAAGAGACACACTGCCACATGCCCAGTTTCCCCACGGAAAAATCCTTCACTAGACAACTCAAAACGAGAGTGTGATGATGATGATAGCAAAAGGTTTTAGATGTGGTGTTGGAGAGGATACTCTTCTCTGTGTTTCTGGGCTTGGCTGAAAAATGGGACAGTAGAAAAAGAGAAGTTCTCCCAGAGCTGGGATACATTGATGTGACCGCTGTGTGTGAAACTGAACTCCACTGCTTTAATCTGTCTCCCCTACAGCCTTTGTACAACCAGCCGTCTGATACCAAGCAGTATCATGAGAACATCAAGATGTGAGTATACTTGTCTTTATCTCTCGCTCTTTCCTTTAAAACCATTAAACAACTCAGTCCGCTGAGAGACATGGAGATGTGCAGTTTAAGCAGTTGTAATCATGCTAATTTGCGACCTTCATTACTGCAGCATTTATAATGATTGAGGGATGAAATTTAGGAGTAGCATTGTAGAAACACAAGCATAGAGCCCAGTCAATATTCTGATTAGTGCTGTCAATCGATTAAAAAAATTACTAATTAAAGGAGAACTCCACTTCCAGATCAACAATTCACAAATAATTTACTCACCCCCTTATCATCCAAGATGTTCATGTCTTTCTGTCTTCAGTCGTGAAGAAATTGTTTTTTGAGGAAAGTATTTTAGGAATTTTCTCCATATAATGGACTTCATTGGTGCTCCGATTTTGATCTTCCAAAATGTAGTTTAAATGCAGCTTCAAAGGGCTCTAAACAATCCCAGCTGAGGAAGAAGGGTCTTATCTAGCAAAACGATCGGTCATTTTTTTTTAGAAAATAAAAATTTGTTTACTTTTTAAGCACAAAAGCTTGTGTAGCACAGCCTCTGGGATGCGGGTTCACGTACTATTGAATCACGTCGGAAGGTCACGTGGACATAGGCGGAACTACAGACCCAGTGTTTACAAAACGAACGCGCAAAAACGAAGAAAGTGCACGTAAGTCAAACTCTGTTTACAAACAAAAGGGTACAACGATGTCGGACGATTCTGAAGTTGTAGGAGAAAATAACATGGAGTTTTTTGACATACTCTGCCTTTTTGAGCCGGAGTACACAGACGGTGAACTTGTGGTGATTCGAAGACGTGTACAGATGAGTGATGGGAAGTTCGGATCATTTTACCGACTCGGACCTTTGAGTCTTTTTCAGCTTTTTTTTTTCAATCTTTTTTCGAGTCATTTCATTCATTTTAGCAAAATCAGCATCACGTGACAGCCCCATAAGATGAATGAACGTCTTGGTTAAACCCAAAGACTCGAAACAGGTGAACTAATTACAGTACAGAACCTAATAGGATGTTGCTCATGTGCGACTGAACGATTCACTCCCCGAGACGACTCGTTCTTCCTGAGTCACATTAAAGATTCGTTCAAAATGAATGAATCGTTCAAGAACGCACATCTCAGAGCCTGTGCTACACAAGTTTTTGTGCTTAAAAAGTATACAAATTTGTATTTATGCGAAAACGATGATCAATCGTTTCGCTAGATAAGACCCTTCTCGGCTGGGATCGTTTAGAGTCCTTTAAAGCTGCATTTAAACTGCATTTTTGGAAGTTCAAATTCGGGGCACCAATAAAGTCCGTTATATGCGGAAAAATCCTGAAATTCTTTCCTCAAAAACCATAATTTCTTTACGACTGAAGACAGAAAGACATGAACATACACAGTGGGGTGGGAAAATTATTTGTAAATTGTTCTGGAAGTGGACTTCTCGTTTAATCGCAATTTATTAATTTTTTTTCTGAAAATCATCACGATTAATTGCGATTAATCCCACCTAACTTTTTTTTTTTTAAATATACTTTTATGTGCAGTGATTTTACATTCAATCTTTAATGTACATGATGCAGATCTGACACATGCGCATAATTCATTTGCGCTTTTAATACGAAAAGATAGAGGCTACAGCGTGCACTGCCGCATTTGTGTGCAATTGAAGCGCGCATGGCTGAAAGGACAGGAAAACTTATTTTTGCTGACATATGGCCTAAAAACATCTCATCTGACCGCAGTTCACTGATGTTTTACTGAAGCTCCCTAGTCACCTGTACCATTTCCATGCTTGTTTGACTAGCGCCTGGTGCTGAAGTGAAGGTGGAGCATGCGTCTGAAAAGTCTCTGGTTTGATTTGGTCGTAAAAACGTTCTGCAACTAAATAAACGCACTTCTTGTCAAGAAAAAAATAGACAGAAGCAGGAGTTGTGAGTGGGGTGGCCAACCCTAGCCTCACCCCTGCGTTGACTGTGTAAAATATTTTAACCTGAAAATATAAAATAAATATTGAAGTGAAATATTTTTCATCCAATATATATACACTCCTGAACAAAATCTTAAGACCAGGGGAAACATTACAAGTATTCACATTTTGTGCTGGTGGATCGTAACCAGGTTGTAAGTACTGCTTCGAAATGGCAAAAGAAGAAACAGGAGCAAGAGCCAAAAAATAGAGAGTGGGCAATTCATAGAAAACTGAAGAAAACTCAAACAGGCTGTTCATCAGCTGATCAAAAGTTTAAGACCATCGCCCAAAAAAACCCACAACAGAGCAAAAGTGTCAAAAAAGGACTCAATAGTGAGCAGCCCCACCCATTTTGCTGATTACTTAAAGCATTCATTTTGGTATGCTTGATGCGACTGTTTCCAGGAGGCTGGTGGGAATGTGTGTCCATGTGGTGAAGATGGCTTCACGAAGGGCATCCACAGTCTGGAACTGCCGTATTTTTTTGTAAACTTCCCTTGCCATCCATCCCCAAACATTCTCAATGCAATTTAGATCAGGGGAACACACAGAAAGGTCCAAAAGAGCGACGTTATTCACCTTTGTCAGGTGGGCGTTGTGAACTGCAGCGTTGTCCTGTTGAAAGACCCAGTCATTACCGCACAGACGAGGGCCCTCAGTCAAGAGGGATGCCCACTGCAACATGTCTACAAAGCCAGCGGTCGTTTGATGCCACTACACAACCTGAAGCTTCATTTTCCCATTGAAGGAAAAAGCACCCCAGATCATGATGGAGCTTCCTCCACTGTGCCACGTAGAAAACATCTCTAGTGGGTTCTCCATGTCATGCCAGTGACATTAGTAGCCATCAGGACCATCCAGGTTACATTTTTTTCTCGTCAGAGAATAAAAAAGTGCTCCTTTGCAAATTCCAAATGGGCAAGTTTGTGGCGTGGGAGGAGATGTGGCCTTTGAAGACGTTTTTTGTTCTTGAAGCCCTTCTCTTGCAGATGCTGTCTTGTGGTTTTTGGGCTGCAGTCAGCATCAGTAAGGGCCTCAATTTGGGTCGAGGATCAGTCTGTGTCTTCACGGACAGCCCGTCGGATCCTCCGGCTCAATACAGGTGAATTTTCTTTGGGTCTACCACATGACTTTTTTGTCTCATAACTCTCAGGATCTTTTGAGAAATGTGAAATGGCTGTCTTATTGTGTCCAATCTTGGCAGCGATGGCGCGTTGTGCGAGGCGTTGCGCGTACAGCTCAACAATCCTGCCACGTTCAAAGACAGAAAGCCTTTTTGCCTGTGCCATCAGGAGGTCATGACAGTGTGACTGCCTGAAGAACAATGACATGAAAGCCATATTTTCGGCAGATTTTAACTTTTTAAGGCTATGGTCTTAAACTTTTGATCAGCTGATGAACAGCCTGTGTGAGTTTTACTAAGTTTTCTATGAATTGCCTACTCTCTATTTTTTTGGCTCCTGCTCCAGTTTCTTCTTTTGCCATTTTGAAGCAGTACTTTCAACCTGGTTACGATCCACCAGCACAAAATGTGAATACTTGTAATGTTTCCCCTGGTCTTAAGATTTTGTTCAGGAGTGTGTGTGTGTATATATATATATATATGTATATATGTATGTGTGTGTGTGTGTGTGTGTGTGTGTGTGTGTGTGTGTGTGTGTGTGTGTGTATATATATATATATATATATATATATATATATATATATATATATATATATATATATATTATTATTATTATTATTATTATATATATATATATATATATTTTTTTTTTAATGTATTTGTTTATGTTTATTTGGCCTTATAATCTTCAGATAGGCAGATGTGTGTTTGAGAAAGATAGAGAGAATGTTTCAGTTCTTTGATCACACACAATTGAGGGTTTTGTTCTCAGGAGTCCTTTATCAACCTGAGCAGCACCAGTGGGAAATATTTGTGTAATAGTTGATGTGTGGGTAGATCATGGGCATTGAGCTGCAGTCTAGGTTCCAGAGTGTCTCGCACAGCAGCTAATCCTGCAGGCCATCTGCTGCGTAATGCAGTGCCACCTCTGCACCTACACACTTAATTTCACTCGCACAAGTACACAAACCAACGACTCAGAGATCCTGCCAAGTGCACCAGTAGTACATGTCTTCTCAAATGCACGATGCCAGGCTGATTTCCCTCGATATGTAGGCATAAATACACTGTTTGGTCTAAGTGCTGAAAAACACACACACACACACACACACCCTCATGTAGGACTTACTAATGCTGAGTGTGAGAGAATTAATCTGCATGCAGTGAGAAGATCAAAAGCTGAAATTTAGAGGCATTTTGTTTTCCTTAATGCTTATATATTCCCCATTTACAGAAATCAGGCAATGAGGAAGAAGCTCATTCTGTATTTCAAAAGAAGAAATCATGCTCGCAAACAGTGGGTAAGTGATAGCATTTAAACGCACACAAACACAGCAAGACCACACTGTTGCAACTTGCTGTACCTGAATATTAGTTTGTTTGTTTATTCATTACTAGAAAAAAACAGAATAGCCTTTCAAGGGATCCCAATAAGAATCCCAATGTTAGCAAAGAATGGTAAAATTGATACTGTTGTTGTAGTTATTAAAGAAGTTCACTTCCAGAACAAAAATTTACAGACAATTTACTCAGCCCCTTATCATCTTAGATGTTCATGTCTTTCTTCAGTTGTAAAGAAATTGTTTTTTTTGATGGAAATATTTCAGGATTTTTCTCCATATAATGGACTGTTATGGTGCCCCCAAGTTCAAAGTTATTTAAAGTTATTTTCTAAAATAATTGACAACTTATATACTTTTTAAAAGGGTCATTGGATGCAAAGTTCACTTTTTCATGTTGTTTGAACATTAATGTGTGTTGGCAGTGCATGTACAAATCTACCCTATAATGATAAAAATCCATGCAGTGGTTTTTAATTAATCTGTAAAAATAATATCCCCTTTTTCAAATCGCGCCATTTTCAGATACCTCTATTACAGTAACACCGACAGAGGCCGCTCCCACGATAGTTGATTGACATGAGCGTCTTACCTCAGATTAGCTGTCACAGTTCGACCTCTATTGTTTCGATGCCAGAGCAGGGATGTAAGTTAGACAAGAATATCTCTGATTGAGCGATCGAGGTGTTGTGTTGCTGGATGTGATAATGAACATAGTGGTCGTCATTTACTCCCGACATCTGAGCCGCTGAAGGTCTAGTGGGTTACGTTTGTTTGTGAAGGGAATGTGCCTCCTGATCTACATAAATGCGTCTATGTTCACACAAGTCATTCGTGATCTAGCTTCACCTACAGCAGAAGTTAGTATAAGGGTTTTTTTATGAAAGCAATCACCTTTCCTAATAACGTCCTAGTTAGCAAGTTCAGCGAATAGATGCGGCTAAAGTAAACAGGCTCGTCATTCCACAGAGAGAAGAGAGGGGCGGGGCGAGCAGAGCTCATTAACATTTAATGCAGCCTCGACCAGAACAGGATGATTTTTGCAGAGCCGATTTTGGCAAGGTAAAAAGGGTGTTGTTTTACACTACCATTGAGAATTTTTAACCAAAGTATATTATAGACTTTTCATTAAGACCCTAAAGAATCATATCATCTTGTGGAAAATGGCCATCCGATGACCCCTTTAACCTCAAATGCTCATCTTGTCTAGATCTGCATGAACTCTGTGTATTCCGGTTCAAGACAGTTAGGGTACATCGAAAAACTCCCATCTCATTTTCTCCTTCAACTTCAAAATCGTCCTACATTGCTGCAGAAGTACCGACCCAGTGTTTACAAAGTAAATGTGCAAAGAAGTATGTATATAAATTGCAGAGTTGCATTTCTGCGGGCACCCCCTTCTGGACTGAGTATCTCGGATTGGTGCCTGTATTCGTTGTAAGGCCTCATGCACCTCATAAGTCCACTATATGAGGAGAAATCCTGAAATGTTTACTTCCAAAAACATAATTTCTTTACAACTGAAGAAAGAAAGACATGAGCATCTTGGATGATAATGGGGTGAGTAAATTATCTGTAAATTTTTGTTCTGGAAGTGAACTTCCCCTTTAAATAACTACATTGGATTTGTTAGCTTTCATTGTAATGTTTCTTCTCTTGATGACTGCAACATACGCTACCCAGACACTGATATTCATACTTTATTTTCTGGCTGGTGTGTTCAGGAACAGAAATTCTGCCAACGCTATGACCAGCTAATGGAGGCCTGGGAGAAGAAAGTTG